>CP099851.1:17966595-18359612 GCA_030062745.1 Capitulum mitella | reverse complement strand
TTCGTATGCCAGTAGCACCTACCAACTACGACGGTGTAACACAATGATACCGGAAGATCTGCATATATGTTAAACCGGCACCGCTTCGGGGGTGTCAGATAGGGGCACCCCCTTGGTTTTTCGTGAATAACTTCTGAACCATTAGGGTCAGTCTAACCAAACTTTCAGCGCTTGTTCATCAATCACCTTTGAAATTTTTGCATCAAAACCATTTCCATGCTAGGTCAGGACATCAAGATATGACGTCATAACTGAACCCTTGCACTCATATTTTCGCCTCTTCGGGTTGTGGCGCGAACATGCTTCGTTTCTTTGCAATATTTACGAATTTAATGCATGGATTATTTGGATTTACATAGGAAATGGTCCCAAAACGGATATGCAATCGTGACACGTCAACATTAGAGGTCATGCTAGACAACCTGGTCGATGACAATTGCACTAATTTGCTTTGTGGGTTATAAAAGTGGTCGCCGCCCACTTCGTTGTTCAAGCTAGACAAGCAAATCTACATTGGCTTCTTAGCAAGGTTCACCATATGCATCGTGAGGTCAAGCCAGGTTACGTCATAGGTAGATGACGAAGAGAGAAAACGTGATGGGTTCTTGATGCAGTCAGGGGGCCTCTGGTAGGGTTACATGACCTCTGAGACGCGTAGAAGGGCTCTGATGCTCCCAAATGCCCCCGGAGATAATGAGGCTCACCATGGGTCACGCAACCCCTCCACCCCCGGAATTTTGGGCCGGCCATACCCCTCTGTGAGTCTCTTCTAAATGTTATGTTAATATTCTGTCCGGGGGCACATAAAGTAAGGAGGCCTACCGCTGGGCGAGGAACCCCCTCCCCCTCCCGCCCGAAATCCTTGGCTGGCTGCGTCCTTGCCCCCGAGTGTGGTAGGCGAGCTTTTGGCACAGAAAAGGTCCCCTGAGACTGCCAGAGAGGCCCCTGAAGTGCTAAAAAAGGCTCCTGATACGGCTAGAGGCGCCAAGACTGCCAGATGCACCCCATATAACAGAGGAACACCCCTGATACTGTCACTGAGACCCCCCGGAAAGACACGGGCCCCAAAACACAAAAAAAAAGACCGAAAATTTCTAAAAACCCCTTTTTTTTTTTAAAAAGAAAATAGAGAAGAAAAAAGAAAAAAAAAGGGGATAAAAAAAGGGAATTTAAAGGGGGGTTTGGAGGTGGGGCCCAAACAAAAGAAAAAAAGAAAAACAACCCCCCCTTCCCCAACAAAAAAAAAAAAAAAAAAGAAAGTAATTTGAATTTTTGAAAAAAGGTGAAAATAAATGGTTTTTATTTTTTTTGTTTTTTTTAAGATTATTTTTTTTGTTAAAAGTTAAATAAATTAAAATTTTAAATTTTTTTCCTTTTCCCCTCCGTTATGGGCTTTTTTTTTAAAAAAAAGAAAGGGGAGGGGGGAGAAAGGAATTAAAAAAAATTTTTTCCTTTCCCCTTTTTTCTGAGGGTTTGAGGGGGGGGGGGGTATGAAAGGTTTTTCTTCTGTTTTTTTTTTTTCTCTCTTTTCGGTTTTATTGTTCCGAGGGAGAAGGTTTAGTGTGAGTTGGAGGAGGGCCTAGGCCCCTTTTTTGTTTTTTTTCAACGAAGGTAGCCAACCTCGGGTAATTTGTTCATTTCTAGCTTTTATATTTATGTATGTTTGTATATGATATACACGTCGGTATCAATCTGTCAAACGTGTTTTTAGTATATGCATTCAAAGTAGGGTCTTTGAATGCATATTTCATACAAACCGACATATTGCAAAGCAAATCTGGCCAGGTCACAAAATAGTTAACCCTGACCTTTGGTGACCTTGACCCGAAATGGCCCTGGTATATATAAGCGTATCCATGTAAGCACAGGTGTTTTTATTAGGGTCTTTGAGTGCAAATTATATGCAAATCGACATGTCGCAAAACAAGTCTGAGCCACTTCACAAGATATTTGACCTTGACCTTTGATGACCTTGATCTTTACTGGTCCTGGTATACATAAGCGTATCAGTGTGCGTACACGTGTTTTTATTAGGGTCTTTGAATGCATATTTCATACAAAGCGACATGTTGCAAAGTAAACCTGGATCAGGTCACAAGCTGGTTGGCCTTGACCTTTGATAACCTTGACCCTCTTTGACCCTGGCTTTGGTCTTGGTACATCCATCATTTATGCCCGAATGACGTCGCGTGATTGTGTTCAAACGGTAATCTTAGATTGAACGCTGGTCGTCTCACAAAGTTCCCATTTGTCAGCGACAACTGTCGTTTTCGTTGTTTGTCTGACTTCAAATGCTTGAAACCTCAAAAATTTCCGGCAGATTTTCCACGTCAATCGACGAGTTATTCAGTTGTCACAAATGTCACAAAGTAGCAGCAGCCAGCTCCAATCCGTTCTCGAGATATTCAAGAAAAACAGGTGGCGGGGAGGGCAATAAAAGACCCCCCTTCCAGTGCGCGTGTTAAGACAACAGGTGGTCCATTGAGACAACCAGATGGGTCCCGAAACTACTAAGCTTTGAGACGCCCACACTTCTCGTAAAAATGTCAGAGGACCTAGAGCGTTGCCAAAGGCGCTGCTGTCACGACAGATGCAGACTTAAAGAGTGCCCTTGTTACTGCTTGAGGGGTTTCTTAGACGCCGGAAAATCCCCAGCGACGACTGGAGGGAACACGAGATGGCTTAAGTGTCCCTGAAGCTGTCAGATGGGTCCATTACACTGCCGAGGTGTCCCTGGAACTGCCAAAGGAGCGCTTGAAACGTCCCGAGGGACACATGAAACTGTAAAAGGAACCTGAGGGCCTTGACACGGCAGACGGCCCAAGACCACCAAAAAGGTAGCAAAAGTCTCCAGAAGCTACGAGAGGCAGAGGAGCGTCTGGACCAGATACAGACACGACATTTGAAGTAGAGAGAGGGACACAGCCACCTAAAATCCCGCCGTTGTCTTGATATTTTGGCCACATTGTAGGAGAACAAAATGCAAAATTTTCTCAAATGAGGTGACGTGCTTAAATTTTTTCGGTTACTATAAATGCCCAAAAAGGCAAAATTTCATCAGCTACTTCAATCTGGACCCGAACAAATTAACGTTTTTTCATATCTCAAGAACAAAAAAAAAAAAAAATGGGGCTCCGGCCAGGAAGGGTCCCGCGTTGATCATTCTACATCCCCGTTGGTGAAATCTTGGATCCGCCCCTGGCTATTAGTTGCAAACATTTCGTCAACTATTTATTTTAACCAATGGTAAAGCGGAAACCTTATGCAACAGCCGGGCAATTTACTTTCTAGACAATGTGTCTTTCCTTTTCGGACCAATAACATGCCGAACTGCGCAGCACCTGTTTGATGTAATGGCACTGCAGTCCAGAATGTTAACCCTCATGGCATTAAGTACTACCTTTTCCCAAAGCCCAAGGAAGAAGCAGTTAGATGGTGGCAGCCCTGCTATTGCACCATTTTTCCTCTGGTTTCCACACATCACAGTTCAGTGCTCTTCCAAGTCTTTCTCGAACCTGTTATATATAATAAAGGTATTTGTGTGATGTTCATCTCATATTATTCTGCATCCTGCTGCAGCACAATTTCTGTTCTGGTATCAGTCATTATTTTTAATTATATATATATATATATATATATATATATATATATATATATATATATATATATTATTCACGTGATATTCATCCCATTATTCCGCATCCTGCCACTACATAATTTCCGCCCTGGTCATCAATCAATATTATATATATATTTGTTCTGGTATCATGTTTCATCGTGAATCTCCCAGTGGACGTTCAGTTTACTGGTCGGTGGCCGTATTCACACTGTTTTCTATCTCAACTGATTCGAAAAATTTGGCGGCAACAGGATGCGAACCGACGCCTGACCATCACGGCAAGGGCATTGGTTGACTTTGCTTCATAGTTCAAAAACGAACTTTTCGGCGCACACTTTTGGATGCGGAAATTGAAAGAACAATGTTCCAGCTTTATTTCGATCTACTTTTTGTTTGGATACATGTTGCAGGGTTAAAGGGCCATGGTCCCGAAAAATGTCATTTTAACATGGGACTCTAGGGTCTAGTTGTACAATGTGCACCGCTGCTGCCGTATGACCTTGGACCTCCGATACAGGGTTTAAAAGCACACCTACATCTACTGATCAAGTATCGCTGAAAATTCAGGTTCTGTTAATTAATTTCGTTTCAGTCCAGTCCAAGTTTTGATGATGATTTAGCTGCCAAGCGAGATTTACTTCTTCTTTCCGCCCACCCATCTGAACGGAATCTCAGTCCTTTTTAATATCATGAGTGAAATCGTGATTTATTAAGTGTCAAGATTGCCGATTTGATTGGCGTAATTAGGAATTTCCGGCAGGCAAACAAAGCAAGACGAATGCCTATTTCGGACCAGTAGTGGTTAGTGCCAGATATGTGTCATGTCCCTTCTTTTAAGTTTCCATCGTGCATTCAGACATTTAGCTCCTGCCGTGGAGCTAAATGTTTGGCGCAGAAACATTCTCGGTCGGCCTAAATACTGGAAATGTTTGTCAAGCATTTGCGAAATACTGAAACCAAGAGACTCGGTCGATCCGGAGCCAGGCACATAAGCCAAGTGCGCCAAATTGGCCATCCGATCCACAAGGAACTATGCGTTCCTTATTTCATCTAGGCGCAAATGCTATCGTATTGAGTCGATATGGAAACTGACCGTGGTGTCGAAATTAAACGGAACGGACTTTCAGAAACTGGCCCTTGTGCTAAACTGGCCGTTTGTAAATTCGAATTTGGAAAAGCCCAGGGTAAGGTTTAGCAGGCTGTGGTTCGACAGCTGTTATGCTGTGAGCCACCCTGGCTTCTCCCATAGGTCCGAAACGTGGTCAAATCTGCGAAGGCCGCAAATGACTCTTGCATCAAAGTTAAAAATGCTCTGAGTTCTGCCAAAGTCCTTTTTTCGAACCATTACCGTAAACCGAAAGGCAGTGTTGGACACATAAGAGAACTAGGGCTAGAGACGATGATGGCAGTTTCCGGGATGATGTGACGCACATGCCATATGCCGGCCTGTTTGCTGTTACAACGGCGGCTCAGTTGCGACTCATGTGCGTCCCATGACATGACCCGATCGAATTCGGCTCCCACGTTCCTCTTCTCCTTGCATGGTTCCAACGTGGCACCGAGAAAATTTACTGCGAAACTTGGAAGGCTGCTCGGATTTGACGGCTCCCGAAAACGATCGGTTGCGTCTTGTTCGTGATGACCTTGAGCAAGTTCGCGCTGAACCATCGACCAAGCGATTCGAGAAAGACTTCCATGCGGGAGATGAAGCTCCGGAGGTCGTCCTTCCTACCGCTCACCAATACCTGGGTATTGCTGGCACGTGGAAAATTTCGGCACCAGCTGAAACGACGCCAGGTCGTTGGAGGCCATTGTGAAGAGCAGAGGTTCGAGAGCCGATCGCTGGAAGGCACCCATGATGTTGGGAAGCGGCAGTGAGGTCACGCTGCGTCCCGATCCATCGCACAAAGACGCACCCTGAGTGTGTCCCCGGACACGGGCCGAGAACCACAAGGTTTCAACGCCGTGCAGCTTCAATTTGCGAATTAGCATATCGTGATCAATTACGGCGAAGTCCCTCCTCGGGTCAATTAAGCACAGCAACG
Source organism: Capitulum mitella (assembly GCA_030062745.1). Classification (NCBI taxonomy): domain Eukaryota; kingdom Metazoa; phylum Arthropoda; class Thecostraca; order Pollicipedomorpha; family Pollicipedidae; genus Capitulum; species Capitulum mitella. Next base: position 18,353,948 of record CP099851.1, on the reverse strand, counting down.
GAACCTCCGCTCTGTCGGTAGCGGCGAGGATCTGGTTGGAGGCGGAGACCATTGCGGTTTCTCTCGAGTGACGAAATCGGAAACCGTGCCGGAAGGCTGAAAGTAGGTGGTGGGAGATAAATGCTGGAGCTATCGTTGAACGACCCGCTGCACTGTCGTAATGATGACTGAGATAGGGATACAGGATTGAAGTTGGAAGAATCCGATCGACAACCAGATCTGACGATGGGAGGACCAGGAAATGTCTCCAAGGATCGGGTATGTCGGAATGTACTGTACAGGAACTCACGGTAATGAGTATGACGCCACCGATCGCAGGAAACGCAGACTTCAGCACATGGATGTAGACGCTATCAGCGCCGCAGGCGGCCATGCTGCGCATGATAAAGACTATTTGTCAGCATTTCTGGGCCGACAAGAGCCAGCTCGAACGAACAGGCCACGGGTCGGGGAGGCAGCCCACAAGTCTGCGACCAGACCATTGGCGTTAAGTTCAGTGGCCACCTTCGGTCCGACAGCGACGAAAAACGCAGTCGTTTTTATCATCACCCTCTGTCCGCCATTTTGATTACCGATCACGGGCCGCACGCCCCGCCATACCGTGACCAGCTCCCGCTCGCTTAAGCGACGCCGTGTGTCATTTCGCGTGTCGCGGCGAATGGCGGACCTAACTGACCGACTGAGATCTCGATTTTCTCGGCCTCCCGTACCAACTCGTGGAGAGCTGCACGGCGTCGGGCCATCAGCTCTCTCTTAGCCGTGGATGCGGGAGGAGCGGTCGGGTTGCGGATCGGATAATTATGGTCTTATGCGGAGCGTGTGTCGGCCAATTAAAACAGCCGCCCTCCCCGCTCCGCATGATGTAGCGCTGACTGTAGACACTGCGCGTCAACGCGCCGTAAGCAACGAACTCTGACTGTGAGAGGTTGACGACGATGGCGGTAAGGTCGCATACAGCGCACAGACGGCAGAGAGCTGTGAGAAGGTGCAACTGGTGAGATAGGCTTTCCATCTCTCCGGGGACCGGTAGAAGCTGGCCGACCTGGACGAGCGTGAACCAGCCATCTCCAGCAGGCTTGGAAAACAGGACGAAAAAAACTGCACAAGCTCATATCTTTTGGTGTGCCTTATGATGTGTTATTGGATTACATAGAAAAGAAAAACAGACTGGAAGGGTTTGTCAATTTTCTTAAACGACGAAAAATGCCGCCAAACTATTGTGATGTGTGGAAGTGATGATAAAAAATTTCCTTATAAAATGCATTTTATGTCATTCGTTTTATTTCATCCTTTGTGGAAAAAGTAAGCACTACAAGTCACTGAGTAGCTTCTCTTGTAGTTCTTCCATTCCGATTAAACGATAACGCAAATGGTGCTTCATTCCTTGCCTGATGTGTGCCAGTCCGTCCAGGGCGACTGTTCAGGGTAACACATCAGACCCAGAGGTTGCGGTTGGTGGTGCATTGGCAGACATGCAGTGGAATATAATGGCCAGTCATGGCTACCAGGCACCAGCAGGCAATTGTTTCTGCCATTCGTTTAGTTGCCATTTTCATGGCCGCCTGTGTCTGATGTACAATGGCTACAGGTATGACGCCTGGGGCCACTTAGATCCATGGTTCCGCATGGCATCAAATGGACCAAACCACGTACAAAGCGACTCGCAGCAACGGAACAATAAATGCCGTTCTATCACTCATTTGGTCGTATTTTGTTCAGAGCATCGATCCTGAAAATGACCCTCTTTAGCTCCCTTTGGCTCCCGCTGCGCGCTAAAAGCCGCGCCTGGCACGGTCTCTCGTAGTTTGCCGGTCAGCAGACGCACTGTCCGATCGGTAGCTTGTGGATCGACCCTACTGCGGCACCAGATACCGTCAGTATGTGACGTCCCGAACGTTGTTATGGAAAAAAAACAGGCCATCCTTTCCTGTTCTGAGCAAATTCGATGGAAGCCTGGACAGGAACGAAAAAAATATCTTGAAACTTCGATAGTTGTGTTTGTTTTTCCGAAAAAGTGAAAAGGTCTGCGAAGCAACGCTACACTTCTTCCACGATTCATATGAAAAACAAAAACTCCTCCCAAATCTGTTAGCCAATGACAATTTAACCCCCTTCAAGACGGCGGGATGGATGTATTCCTGTCACAGACCACCACATTTCAAATTTTAACCAACGCACGACCGTGGGTCGGCGACGATCACACCCGACTGGGACGTGGGCTGACCGTCCCCTCTGACTCACGAACGGTTGGTCGCACGATAAAAATAAACACACCGTTGGAACGCTTGTGACGAGTAGAGATTTAAGCCGGCCTCATTTCTAGTTTTAGATAATTTGTAAGCAACTTACGTCCTATATACGTTTTCTCATAGCCGACTGCATGTCACCGAGAAACGGCCTGAATCTCAAGGGCGGCGACTAATAACGCATAGGTCAGGGCACTAACGCACAAGTAAAGGCCCGCAGACGCCGATACACGTCTAGTTTCTCAGATCTGTTCAATATATACGCCGAAACGTTGAGTTGAAGACACGGCAACTTCCCCGCCGGCTGTCAGTGGGCGCCGCAGCCGTACGCAGTATGAAATGAACGGGAACTAATTTTCACGTTCCTTTATTATCGCGACATGAGCATATCCATGTAAAATTTATTTATCTTAATGGTTCTTGTGATGGTTTTTCATGCTTAAGTTCTGGAAGAATTCGTTAGTTACCAATCTACACAACTGGCGGAGCTTTATTCGTGAGACCCTGTTTATTTCGAAGACATGCAATTTTTTAAAACTTTTTGAGGTTCTAGCTATTAATTACGCCTGTGCAAGCCAGTTCTGCCATTTTCTGCTCTAAGAGTAATTCATCACTGATTTTGACGGTGGTACATTTTGGTTCACACCAGTTATTCGTGACCTGATGTCAAGTCAATTGCTGGAAGTCATTGATACTTTGCCCAATGACGGTAACTGGATGTCTGCTTCACTCCACACTAAAAATATTATGAAAAATCCCGCCAAGATCTGAAAACAAACGGCGACATGTCTTAAAAATGGGATTGACCTTAGGTCAATGACCCGGAAAAACTCGAAAAATCTGAGATAGCAGATTTGTTGCATCTATCAAGATCACTAATCCATGAAAGTACTATTGTGATATGTTGTTTTGCAAAAAAGTTAGAGGGCGCTAAACTTTTTTGGACATTGGTGTGTTTGACCTGACCTAGGTCAGACACCTGACTTGACCTGGGGTCAAAACTTTGACACAAGGTGTAAAAATGAACAAGCAAAAGGTACACGAAGTTTTGTGGCGCTATGTTTGTTCGTTCTCCCGCAATCTTAGGAAAACCTCAGGGAGGGCGGTCAACCACCCCCGAGTCGGACGCGGATTAAAAGTGCAGTCACTGTTTTTCGTAAAAGGAAAAACTGATTTGTTTGTCATAAAAATACTTCAAACAACTTACTGGTGATGGCCGGAAAAGCAAACTCCGTACTTACGCAAAGATCGTCTGAAACAATTGCCGTAAGACGTATAGTACGTTTCGTGTAGAAGTGCTGCAAGACGGCCAGCTGAAGATATTTTTCAGAAGTAAGGGTATTTTATCGACCTGCAGTTCTAACGCACAAATAGCTGGGTCAGGTCAATCGAGGTCAACTTATATCAAATGATCAACATACGGCATTTGCATTTTTCCTTCAGATTTATTCCTGCGATCTCAACGTGCGAAATTGATACCCGGAACCGATGTACGTACCCTGACTCCCAAAGCACAAGGTACCTATGTCAGGTTAATCGGTGTAAACCGAAGTCAGGTATTTGAAATATGACATTCTGAAAGAAGGGACCTTGACTGCATAAGACATGCGGAAGCCCCAAAGCACAGGCGGTCTAGGCCAAGTCGATTGAAGTAATGGAAGGTCAGTAATTGAAGACACATGATTATTCCATATTCTTCGAAACTACTCAAATGATCTCAAACAGATTTTGTGTGGAAACATTTTTACCCCATTTGACCTCTCCTGTATTTGAGTGACGGTATTAGGTCAGTTCATTCCACCTTATTAGCAATCCATTAGGCTATGTTTCGTTCCACTTTCACGAAATGCAACGTTTTCAAACATGAACTAGGTTGGCCTCGATTCAGCTGTCATTTTGTGATATATAAGTCCATCATACGGACTAGCGTACCATTAAATTTGGTTGCAATCACTTCTGTAAATCTGGAGAAAGCTACGTGTTTCACTTTTAACCTCAACCAACTTGACCAAATTCATTTAGATTTGATGAGAATTGTCCGATCAATATGCAGATGACCTGTGCACAAAGGACCGTTGCAATCAGTCGAATAGATCAGGAGACAGAGGGCGGCGAAATATGCCTACTCATGAATGTGCAAAATTTCAGAGGCCCAAAACACTGGTGTACTGTGCGTGCTCAAGTGCAAGTTTGCGCGCTATTCTTGAGGGTTCCGTTTTTTTCCCCCTCAGTGTTGTCGTCTTAAGCCGTCTCCGGAACGGACTGATGGATGGGAGTGTGCTACAACCAGACGGTGTGTTACAGTGGATTGCAAGCGGTTTCGCCTCTTCCCCTTGCGCAGTTCTCGACTCATTCTGAAGTTTTTTGGGTTTGTTTTGTTTTTTCTGGTCGGGGTAGGGTAGACTGAATTACTGCAGAAAAAAACGAAATTCTCAAGACGCCACATCTAGCTGCTGAGCCAGCGACATTGGAACGCCAGCCCAGAGTTCGAGGTCGACTCGCATTGGCCACCTGGCGTGGGATCGGGAGCCGTCCGGATCATTCCAGATTATTCTGGAAGCAGTGACTCTACATGAGAAATGAAATTGCCGGCCGGGATAACGTCGTCATCCTTATTCCCTGGACTCAAAACCCGGTCTTTCACGCCCCTTTGACATCCAGTAGTCTTGACAAAATCTGGCCCGGTAAATTACCTTTTTCGATCTAGAATGACATCAGACGAGCAGCTGGATAACTTTTGTTGTTTTCCCCTAGCATCAAAACACGTGAGGCATTTGGATGTTTTTAACAGAATCATTACACCCATTACGGGTTTTACGGCCATCGCAATAGCAGCAAAAGCTGGGCATGGTCATAACCGTTATAGCTCCGTTAATAGGTCAACATCGCCGACTCTTTGTTGCTGCAGTGCGGCGCTTCTAGATGTCATAGATGTTTAAAGAGGCTAAATCGGCCAGTCAGCGGACTTTTCGTTCCAGCACAAATGGCCTGCGCGTTCGTTTGTTTCGTGTCTGTATATTAACGGTTATATGGCGACATGAAGGTCCTTTGTTTCGTGGACAAACGAGCATTGCTGGGAGAGAATGGAGGCATGGTTGGCTCAAATTTGCTCATTCATAAACTGATGTGCGTCAGTGGTCCATTGAGTTCCTTGACTTGGTCGTGGAAGATCGCGTTTGTGCCGAGCTGCGATGTGGCTGTTCCTGCTCCTGCCATCGCTGTCCTCCTGCCTCGCCACGGACCAGTTCAAGCTGGAGGAGGGCACCTTCACCAGCACAGCCTTCTCCTCGTCGCCGGTGGCTGGTCTTCAAGAGTGCGCGGTCCGCTGCGGCCGGCTGACGCCCGAGTATTGTGACGGCTTCAGGTACGAGCCCGACGGGCTGTGTGAGCTGCTGGTGGAGCCGGACCACTGCCTGGTCATCGGCCACCCCGTCCAAAGTGACCAAGGATCAAGCTACTCTCGTTGGGCAGGCACTAGAATAACGGATGTCTGCGCCCCCGGATGGATCGCCTTCAACGGCAGCTGCTACTTCAGAACCCGGGAAAGCTTTAAGGGCACTGACGTCAATGAAGCGTGCCAAAACAGGAGCACCTGCTCCTCGCCCGTCTCGATAAACTTTGAGCTGGAGCTGACGTTCTTGATGCATCACTGCAGTCGCCCCATCGATGGGGAATGGATTGGGCCTGTTCGCAGTTCAAGCACCTCCTGGCAAAATCCGGATGGTTCCACCTTCATGCCAACGCTGAAGATATGCGCCATCTCAGCAGAACCAGGTGACTGTATGAATCTTCCCTATTAGCGTATGAAAACAAGCCTAAACGAAAGGTCCTGTTGGAAGAAGAAGCCAGTGGTGTGCGAGGCTCACCAGCCGGCTGGCTTGCTGAGCGGCTGTCCCGCCGGCTGGCTGCTGGTCGTTCAGCACTGCTACCTGCTGGTCACGCAGCCGATGACCTTCGACGAGGCGGACCAGCACTGCGGCCAGCTGGCGGACGGCTCTCGACTGGGCCATCCGACGGAGCCGGGCATGGCCGCCATCCTCGCCGCCTACGCCAAACAGACGGGCGATGTTAACAGCTTCTGGGTGGGGCTGCAAGATGAGACGGTGGAGGGTGAATGGAAGAGCCTGGACGGTTCGTCTTGGAACATCACTTGGGACACCACAAACGTGGTGGAGCCAAATGGAGAGCGTCGAGAAAACTGCGCAGCCGTCAGGACCTCAAACGCTCGGGCTTTTGATGTTTCCTGCAGCTCTACTGAGCCGTTCATTTGCCACGTGGCGTACCTGGTCACATGAGAAGGCTTCCAGTAGACAGCAACAATGAAGTAAGATCCCAAACCCGAATTTGAACACGACCTTCATCTCGTACCACACCTGCTCGGATTGTCACCCCTCCGAACCGTTGCTCTGCCGCTCTTGCAGTACGTGGTGCTAGGCATGGCATAAATGAAACATCAGCGAACGTGTACATTGTGACGCTTATTACCTGCATTATGTGACTTTTAACAGCGTTTAACCGAACTCCGAAATGGTATCTCAATCAGACGTAAGATATTCCGAATTCACGAGTTTTTTTTTTTAATTATACGCGTGTATGTGTGCGTTGACATAAGTACATTTGTCCATATTTCATCTTGTCTTCGTTTCAGCTATTTCCATTTTTTACCACTGATTGTGGCCTCTTGTTTTTACATCTGTCATCTTTTGACCTATCTACCATGATAAAACGCAGTGCTGCGTTGCCCCATTTTGCCTACATGGACCGTCCCAAGTCCGTCAAATATACAAATGAATAAATAAATGAATGTCGTCCGGGGAAGAGAGATAAGCAGCCTTTCTGGAAAGAAGCTTGTTAAGAAGTCACTCGACTTGTCGAGCAGTTTTCATTTTTGTTTTATTTTATTGAAAACCTTATATACAAAAAACTGTTTTTTTCCGAGAGTTTGCTTTCGGGCTAATGTGATTATACTTTATTTTAGTGCAGACAGTGTTCAAAACTCGCAAAGGATAGAACCAGGCATTACACAACACTAAACACCTGTATCTCAGAATACAAGTGTACACATTTTTACAAATCTTAGTGACATCGATCAAAAGCTGTTACTGAAAAGGACTGCCACAAAAGTCAACACGGTCAACACGGTCAACGAAGGCCTTCGTCAAGCGTGGATGAAGCGAAGTGTGAAGAGAATAAAAGTGACGTCAACGTCTAATGAGAGGCAAAACACGAAATAGATCCGATGTTTCTTGCTCTAATCCAGAATTTTACCCTGACGTCAGATCCAGAACAAATTGCCTCGAGGTATGTTCACTACATGTTCAAGAAATCTGACTGCGTGTTTAAACCTTTCGAGGCAGGTCAATGGGCACCATGAATCGAAGGCGTGCGCTTATTGAGTACTTACCATAGCTCACCATATGCCATTTCATTATTATAATCACCACGCACTTCCGTGGAATTATCTACGTAATGATCCACACAAAGCTAAACTACCCTGTGTAAATAATTTAGATGCCATTGGAAGTGCGAAACAGAACACAGTAGAAATCATAACTTTAAGATCAGATGTGAATGGATAAATGGTGGAAGTCGAGTCGCAAAACGAATGGTAAGAGGTCGAAACGCATCACATTCTGGAACATTCATAACATTCGTCCCTCGTCCGCAAGATACAGTAATGCATGACACTATTGCATAGCTCTATGGTATTATTGCAGCATCAGTAGTCATTGGCAATTGTGAGATACCTCTCTCGACACTTGTTTCACGTTAGCGAGCGTTTACTAGCAGTGCGTTTACATTGTTATTCAAATTACTGGTTTACAACTATTGCTTAAATTGGCCTTACGATATGACCAGTTTTCACGTTTCTCTATTTTTTTATCATTCTCAGTCTTCTGTTTCCCTCTCTCTTCTCCCCTCTCTCTCTCTCTCTCTCTTTGCGGTTCCTCCGCCGGCTAATACGCTGGCTATCTCATACACACAGGGTCTGAGAGGCATAGCTGCACACATTAGTCATGTATCACTTAAAAATCATTTTCCATTAGCATAATTCCCTTTCAGTCCAGTCCGACTTTTGAGGATGATTTGGCTGCCAAGCGAGATTCACTTGTTCTTTCTGCCCACCCATCTGAAGAGAATCTCAGTCCTTTTCGGCATCATGTATGAACTCATGATTCATTCAGCGTCACGATTGCCGATTCGATTAACGTACTTTACATTTTCTGGCGGGCGAGCAAAGTAAAACTGGCTATTTCGGATCAACAGTGGTTAGTGCCAGATACGTGTCCTGCGTTCTTTTAACCCGCCCCGACTGGGGGGAGGCGGTTGACCGCACCCCTGAGGTTTTTCCAAAATTACGAGAGAACAAACAAACGCATTGCCATGAAACGTTGTGAACCTCTTGCTTGATCATTTCTGCACCTTGTATCAAATTCTTGATCTCAGGTCAACTAAAGTGTCTGACCTAGGTCAGGTCAAGTGAACCTATGTTTAGGGCCCTGTAACCTTTTCTCGAAACATATCATAATAAAACTTCCAAGGGTAAGAAATTTTGATAAATGCAACAAATTTTCTATCTCGGATGTTTCGGAAATGTCCGAGTCGCTGACCTAAAGTTTAGTCCATTTTCAGAATAAGCCGTCGTGTTTTCGAAAATTGACGGAATTTTTTAAAACACTTTGGGTGTGGGGAGATCCAGACATCCAGTTTCCGTTAATGGGCAAAGTTTCAATGGCCTCCACCTTCTGATCTGGGGTCAGGTGACGAATAACTGTTATGAGTCAAAATGCACTGCCATCAAAATCGGCGATGAATGACTCACATCGGGTAGAAAATGGCAGAACTGGCTCGAACAGTTGCCACTTATACCAAGGAGTTAAAAAATCAAAAATTGCATATTTTGGACATAAACAGACTTTTTGCGAATAAAGCTCCGCTAATTGTGTAAATTGATAATCAATGAGTTTTTCCAAAATTTAAGCATGAGAAATCATCCCAAGAACCACTGCAGCCAAGAATCATCACTTCAAATGGCATGTTTCGCGAAAATAAAAGAGCGCTAAAATTATTTTTCATTAATTTCACACCGCCTTCGTCGGCGGCACCCACCGTGCAGCGTTGCGAAAATTAACGTGTCTTTAATTCAATGTTTCTGTGTACGTATTAAATCATAGACATTAGGAGTGTATTGTCATATGGGGACTTTTACCTGTCCGCTGGTACCTTTATCTAGACTTTATTAGTCACAGCCTTGAGATCCAGGACGTTTCTCGGTCCCATGCAGGTGGCTATGAAAAAAAACATAAATAGGGCGTGAATGGCTTACATATTGTCCAAAATGAGACCAAAATGAGAAATGAGAAGATGAGACTAAAAATGAGGCCAGTTTCGAGCTCTACTCGTCACGACCTTTCAACGGTGAGCTTATTTTTTTTATCGTGCGACCAACCATTCATAAGTTGGAGGGGGCCGACAACCGCCCCCCTCCCGCAGTTGGGCGTGAATGGCGCTGACCCACAGTCAGACGCCGGTTAAGTTGGTATCATGTATTCAGGCATTTAGCTCGAGCCATTGAGCTGTGACTATTTGGCGCAGAAACATTCTCGGTCGGCCTAAATACTGGAGATGTTTGTCAAGCATTTGACACGTAGTAAAATCAAGAGAGCCATTCGATCAATGATCATGGTCTTATGCGGAACGTGTCTGTCATCGACAGGTGATAATCGTGACAAGAGAGCATCCCACTCAACGACGACTGTCGGCCAATCGAAACTAGCTCCCTCCTTTCACTCCGCATAATGTAGCTCTGACTGTAGACACTGCGCGTCAACGCGCCTTAAGCAACGAGCTCTGACTGACAGGTTGACGACGATGGCCAGGAACACTAAGCTGGACAGAAACAAAGTTGGAGGAATAAGATAAGGACTAAAAAAGGACTAAAATTAAAGTAGAAAATAAAATACAAAAGTTGTAAGAGTAAAATGGGACTAAAATAAACATAACAAATGCGTATCTGACAGTTACGAACAATATCGCGGTTCACAATGCACACATTTAGCACTGAGCAAGAAGGAAAAGTCGGCGTCGATAAAAGTCACTGAAGAGAGTCGTGCGTTAAAAACTCCTCCAGTCGCCAACGAGCCAGATCACTCGGGTACTTCAGAAAGTCACAGTTAAACCATCACACATCACGATGGGGGTCGACGGACGATCAACTAGTGCGCGCTGGAACTGCGCCTCCAGGTCGGTGAAGTCCTCTTGCAGTGCCGCTGCGGTGGGAAGGGGTGGCCGGTGATCTGGAGGTCCTGGTCCAGCTTGAGCAGCGACCACAGCGACTCGAACTCGCTGTCCGTACTGCGGCGGGTAAACGTCTTCAATGTAGATGATGGTTTATTCGATCTGGTGATGATGGCGACTCCTCCGTGTTGTCCGTCATCTGGCCGATACGCCCGAGCGATGGCATAATAAGGCAAGACTAGCAGACGGTTTGAGGTGGTCGGATTTAACTATGCCTCGGAGATGAACTTGATGTCGATGTCGTGAAGCTGCAGTTCATGCGACAGCTCAAACAGCTTCGGCTTCAAGCTATGAACGCTCAGTGCATCGATTGGCAGGTTGCCTCTGTCGAATGCTCTCCGTTCCTTGCCGAGTCCTCTCCGGCGGCCATGGGGGCGCCGCCCTCCACTGTGGCACTGTCGTGACTCGGTTCTGTCACCCGACGACGCCGCCCGCCGCGACCGGTCGGCCGGACGGGCCGCCGGGCCGCCCGATGCCCGAGGCGGTGTGACGTCACCGGTCAGGGTCGAGTCCGGGGCCGGCGGACGAGGTCGGGCGGCGCAGGCCAGCCGCTGCGTCGGCCGGTTGGCCGGGTAGTGACGTCACGCAGTCGGCCGCTGTCGTCATCACGGCGAGGTCCGTGATTACGGCGGGAGACGGGATTGACCGGATTAGGGGTGCATACCAGCACCAACACCCTTACTACTGCGAGCAGGATGAGGTACTTGGCCATGTCACGATCCATGACTAGGGAGATGGCGAAACTCATACGCCCGGCGTGGGCGCTAGTCGAGAAGAACGTCAAAATTAGCTTCCAGACACAAGCACTAGAGGCAGGCGGGCACGCCGAAGAGCACAAGGTAGGAGAGCAGAGTCCGCGCTCGCGTCCGCACACGGCGGCACGATTACTTTGCACTTACCCTAGCCTTCCGAACGCTCTGTCAAGCCACTGTCGTCAAACATCCCCGCGACACACAATAGAATACGTACTTTCCAAAGAGGCAAGCCATGGACTTTGCGTTTCGCGTTGTTTCCTTGTATGCGCTGCTGATTGTCTTCGGTCGAGTCGTTTAATGCAAAAATAGAGACGTAGTGACATTTGAAATTCTCCAGAACGCAAAATAAAAGTTAACCATTAAACCAATGGAAATGAAAGAATTAGTATATAAGAAATATTAACCTGACTGAACAGAACAGAACAGAGCGAAACACACCAAACAGAAACTGGCAAAGTTAAACAGATTCTCTTAAAATTGAACAGATTCTGTTTCGCTTTAGCAGAGCAAAGTGAAACAGAACAGATTAACAGAATATCAAACGCATTATTCACCAGTTCTCTTGTCAGCTATATTTTGCACAGACAAGCCCGCTGAACGTCTTTCCAGTTTGGTAACGTGGTGCTCTTCAGAGTTTTGAGACTTGAATTTTCGTTACCTGACAAACCATAACGTGTTCAAAGTCTAATTTTATGGGAGACATCGTTCTGCTTGCTCAAAATGGTGTTTTCCCCGATTTTTGATACCTTACTGTTCATGATCTACGTTAAATTATAGATAAGAGCAGAGAGCGTCCCACCTGTTTACTTGCTGACCTCGATGGCCTCAATCTACAGTTTCATCAAACAAAGTGGATGGCAGAATGGATAGCTGGAGGCTTTGCAAATCGGGGCTGACCTGTGCGTAAATGAGTAGATAATGATACCGAGCACTGCTGGACGCTTACACGTTGGAAAGAGCTGATGTTGAAAGATATGAGAGAGGTGATTAGGCGAAAACCCTTGCAATGTTTCAGAAGTTCCGTCATCAAGTGACGCTCTGGACTTGGTCACTGACAGTCGTGTTTGTGTCCAGCTGCTCCTGGACATCGCTTCGGAGAGAGAGAGGGGAAGAGAGAGGGAAACAGAAGACTGAGAATGATAAAAAATAGAGAAACGTGAAAACTGGTCACATCGTAAGGCCAATTTAAGCAATAGTTGTAAACCAGTAATTTGAATAACAATGTAAACGCACTGCTAGTAAACGCTCGCTAACGTGAACAAGTGTCGAGAGAGGTATCTCACAATTGCCAATGACTACTGATGCTGCAATAATACCATAGAGCTATGCAATAGTGTCATGCATTACTGTATCTTGCGGACGAGAGACGAATGTTATGAACGTTCCAGAATGTGACGCGTTTCGGCCTCTTACCATTCGTTTTGCGACTCGACTTCCACCATTTATCCATTCACATCTGATCTTAAAGTTATGATTCCTACTTTGTTCTGTTTCGCACTTCTAATGGCATATAAATTATTTACACAGGATAGTTTAGCTTTGTGTGGATCATTACGTAGATAATTCCACGGAAGTGCGTGGTGATGATAATAATGAAATGGCATATGGTGAGCTATGGTAAGTACTCAATAAGCGCACGCCTTCGATTCATGGTGCCCATTAACCTGCCTCGAAAGGTTTAAACACGCAGTCAGATTTCTTGAACATGTAGTGAACATACCTCGAGGCAATTTGTTCTGGATCTGACGTCAGAGTAAAATTCTGGATTAGAGCAAGAAACATCGGATCTATTTCGTGTTTTGCCTCTCATTAGACGTTGACGTCACTTTTATTCTCTTCACACTTCGCTTCATCCACGCTTGACGAAGGCCTTCGTTGACCGTGTTGACCGTGTTGACTTTTGTGGCAGTCCTTTTCAGTAACAGCTTTTGATCGATGTCACTAAGATTTGTAAAAATGTGTACACTTGTATTCTGAGATACAGGTGTTTAATGTTGTGTAATGCCTGGTTCTATCCTTTGCGAGTTTTGAACACTGTCTGCACTAAAATAAAGTATAATCACATTAACCCGAAAGCAAACTCTCGGAAAAAAACAGTTTTTGCATATAAGGTTTTCAATAAAATAAAACAAAAATGAAAACTGCTCGACAAGTCGAGTGACTTCTTAACAAGCTTCTTTCCAGAAAGGCTGCTTATCTCTCTTCCCCGGACGACATTCATTTATTTATTCATTTGTATATTTGACGGACTTGGGACGGTCCATGTAGGCAAAATGGGGCAACGCAGCACTGCGTTTTATTATGGTAGATAGGTCAAAAGATGACAGATGTCAAAACAAGAGGCCACAATCGGTGGTAAAAAATGGAAATAGCTGAAACGAAGACAAGATGAAATATGGACAAATGTACTTATGTCAACGCACACATACACGCGTATAATTAAAAAAACTCGTGAATTCGGAATATCTTACGTCTGACTGAGATACCATTTCAGAGTTCGGTTAAACGCTGTTAAAAGTCACATAATGCAAGTAATAAGCTCCACAATGCACACTTTCGCTAATGTTTCATTTGTGCCATGCCTAGCACCACGTACTGCAAGAGCGGCAGAGCGACGGTTCGGAGGGGTAACAATCCGAGCAGGTGTGGTACGAGGTGAAGGTCGTGTTCAAATTCGGGTTTGGGATCTTACTCCATTGTTGCTGTCTACTGGAAGCCTTCTCATGTGACCAGGTACGCCACGTGGCAAATGAACGGCTCAGTAGAGCTGCAGGAAACATCAAAAGCCAGAGTGTTTGAGGTCCTGACGGCTGCGCAGTTTTCTCGACGCTCTCCATTTGGCTCCACCACGTTTGTGGTGTCCCAAGTGATGTTCCAAGACGAACCGTCCAGACTCTTCCATTCACCCTCCACCGTCTCATCTTGCAGCCCCACCCAGAACCTGCTAACATCGCCCGTCTGTTTGGCGTAGGCGGCGAGGATGGCGGCCATGCCCGGCTCCGTCGGATGGCCCAGTCGAGAGCCGTCCGCCAGCTGGCCGCAGTGCTGGTCCGCCTGGTCGAAGGTCATCGGCTGCGTGACCAGCAGGTAGCAGTGCTGAACGACCAGCAGCCAGCCGGCGGGACAGCCGCTCAGCAAGCCAGCCGGCTGGCGAGCCTCGCACACCACTGACTTCTTCTTCCAACAGGACTGTTCGTTTAGGCTTGTTTTCATACGCCTGATAGGGAAGATTCATACAGTCACCTGGTTCTGCTGAGATGGCGCATATCTTCAGCGTTGGCATGAAGGTGGAACCATCCGGATTTTGCCAGGAGGTGTCTGAATTGCGAACAGGCCCAATCCATTCCCCACTGATGGGGCGACTGGAGTGATGCATCAAGAACGTCAGCTCCAGCTCAAGGTTTATCGAGACGGGCGAGGAGCAGGTGCTCCTGTTTTGGCACGCTTCATTGGCGTCAGTGCCCTTAAAGCTTTCCCGGGTTCTCAAGTAGCAGCTGCCGTTGAAGGCGATCCATCCGGGGGCGCAGACGTCCGTTATTCTAGTGCCTGCCCAACGAGAGTAGCTTGATCCTTGGCCACTTTGGACACTCTACGGCTTTTTCGTTTACTTTACAGCTCATTTCTCCAATTTATACACCATTGATAAAGACAATAGTACGATACAGTAAACGGATTAATGCTCTGTCAGGAAACCAGCACAAGGGATGAATGTAGTTAAATGAAGACGTCAGTGGTGTAATGATAAAACTAATCCACCTTTCTTATTGTCTCGTTTCTTCTCTTTTATTTCTCTGCATTCGCCTTTGCCAATACATTTATGAACTTGTGCGCAAATGCGCTGCGGGCTGACGTGATTGTTATGCTGATATCGGCGATGCAGATCATTGGTACAAGTGGTTTGAAGTCTAGCCTACGAAATTTCCGTAACTGGCAGCACCCTGGGCCATTTTTACGGCTGCTCTGCATAATACATCATTTCTATCGATGTAGTTGCACGAAAAACGTTTAGTCGTTAGACAACAAAATGTTCTCAGCACGAGTAATCGGGTTACACATGACATTGCGTTGTCTCCTGTGCTGTCTCCTGCACTGAGTCCCTGGCAATCTGAAGACATGTTTAGAACATGGGGCTAGTCCATTGCCAAACATGCCAGGCATTGAAATCGCATTATTGCTAAATATTAGCTTACTGCATGGAATCTACACGAGTGAGAACGCATCCGAAACGACAATAAAAATGCCCGACATGCTTCCTGGAAGCCTCTTTCGGAGCCGCTCCTGGTGCATGTGAGATGTTGGAATTTTGGCGCAATGTATTAAAAGGATACTCAAAAAGTCACTAAATTTCGGTACGATAACCCATACAGATCCGTCTTTGCCCCAGACAACCAGCGGGAGGTGGAGGGGGGAGGTCGAATCGGTCCCCACATGAAAATGGGGCCCAGGCTGTTTGTGGCTTGATTGTGACTTGTGGCTTATGATAATCATTGTTGTTTGAGTCCACAATGAATCTGGTGTTTATCATTTTTCAAGTGTGACTACCATTCCTGTGGTGCAGATACTGTCGCATACCAAAATAAAGCTGTTCAGTCTTCTTTCTCTATGAACACATGTCATCTTCATCGAACATTGTATTATTCTGTATGATGTGCCTTGTGCGTCAGTTGCCTTATCCCTGTTCCTACCCCTCCTGGGCTTAGCTACGTTGTGTTTCGCTCTGTTGCCTTTGTTACCTATGCGACATAAATGGAAGGAAATAAAATTCTCATTGAGAATTCTAATTTTATGAAATTAATTGAATAGAATTAATAAAATAACTTTAAATTAATGACATATAACTTATGTTATAAATATATGTAATTTAAAATAATAAAATAATTTTAATTTAATAAAATTCTCCTTGAGAATTTTTAGAAAAGTGACTTTGAGACCCGGTTTCCAACACAGGTTTCCAACGCATTATTGGGAGTGCCCAAGTCATGCGGGTGAAGGAGGTTTCGCCACCTGCAATTTAACGCTGTTCCCGGAAGGCTAGACGGTATGGCAGATTCCCCCCCCCCCCAAGATCTCGAGAACTGCATATTCGATATCATCACAACATACGGTAATCAATTTCTCATGTCATTAACTACATTTTTACAGGAATAAGGTCTCAAAATTTTGCAAAGGGTGGATAGGGGGGCCGAAAAGTCGAAATAGGGGACATTTTTGGACTTAATATAATTCTGTTGTTTATGGACTGATTTTGATGAAATTGGCATGAATCGAGCGATTCTTAAAAGGACTTTTTTCCATGCATTTGAAATGCCATTTGAAATGTCATCCATCCATGCATCTGAAATGTCCAGAAAATTCATCGGCGTTCTCAGGGTTTCAATAACAGAAGGATATTTTTCAGAAGAAGTACAAATCATATCATAATGTCTCTAGAATGTTAGCATAGGCGATGCCAGGAACATGAAGAAGGAGAAACTGTCATGATCACATGTTCTTCATGTCAACTTACGATCTTTGACCTTAAATGACCTCGAATGGCCTTAGAGTCACTTGGAATGGTTTTGCGTGCATTTCATATTGTTTGGAAACGTTTCCAGTCATTTGAATGCACTCTATTTCTAAAACTCCATTTTACTGCAGCTGTGATATCAAGTTCGCACACTGACATTTTGAGTCATAATTCCACCTTCCGATCCGATATCAAGCTGAAATTTGGTACACAAGTAAAGTACAAAGTTTCGCGTCATGTTATTTCGGGTTTGACATTTGAAAAAAGGCGTTAAATGTTTTACTATGAGACAACATTTCGACTTTTGACCTTGACCTGACCTTGTGAAATGATCTCAGATTAACAAAACTGTATTTGTAAGCTTTTTTACATTCTGAGATTTATATCTCATACTTCTCATACTTGCCTATACTTTAATATGAAGCTTTAAATTCTATCTTAAAAACCCTATTTTTGGCTATCGTTTTTCTTTAACCCCCAACAGGTCCAAAAATGGCCCGAGGTGCTCCCCAAAAACGTTAACAGGCTCCGTCCCTGAGCAAAATAAAATTACGAAATTTTGTTACAGTACGTAAAAAGAGCAGGAAGGAAAAGTGACCAGGTTTCGTGAAGTTGCGTCATAAACTCTAGCATTGGCAAGCAGAAAGCCGGAGGAGGGCGGATTCAGCACGCTTCCTGCTGAGAATAGGGTTAACTGCATTAGTGTCTCATAGTACAGAAATAAATGCATACCTAGGATGTGGAATTCTCTATACATCGAGAAAAGCACTTATCTCTTACCAAACAGTTAACCAAAACAAATAAATGGGACATAAGCGAATTAAAATATGAATAAACTTCGTAAACAGGCTGCAAAGTTCATCTAAGTCGGTGCTCAGAAGTCTTTTTTTACACACATTTTCGGTCAGTAGACGAATCTAACTCGTCTGAGACGCCTTCCGAAAACGTTGAGGAACTTTTTAAAAGACTTGAGATTCCAGTCATACTCGATGGATTCTTAAAAGAAGGAAGGGACCTCGATAGTTTTATCTGAAATGCCCTTGATGTTTTCTGAGGCACCTAATATATTCCGGAAAGGTGATCTGGACGAGTAAATGTTTCAGGAGCGCTCTGAAAATATCACTCCAAACGTATTGGACCCGTAACGTATTAGATCCCACACAAATTCTAATGAACATTTAATATAAATTCAAAGAGAGACACTCCGGAAGTTTTTGAGTTCATCTAGAGGACCCATTAAAATGTTTGTTGACCCCTTAAACCTTTGAGGTGGCCTTCATTATCTTCAGGGGGCCCACATTAGGAACGGAGTTTTAAGGCCGACGAGGAAATGCTCATGGAACCTCTAAAGAAACGACAGGCTCTCTGAAAAACCTCGAGGGTTCCACGAAAAAACTCCAGTGAGCCCTCAAGACGAATTCCAGGAGAGTCTCTAAGACGAGGCCCCGTCTTGAATTTATCTAAAAGGAACATTGTAGTTTTTGTGGACCCTCAACTCTTTGAGTTTCCCTTTGACCATCGTATTTTCAGAGTAATTCTTAACAATGCCTAGCGCTGCTTAAAAAAAAACTTTTCCTTAATGTTTTCGTTTTTTTTTGGAAACATGAAAGGCTCTCTTCTAAAGCCCGCTCAGCCTGGCGTGTTTTTGTGCCCGCGACCGCCTGGGAGGTATCAAAAAGGACAACACCTTGTTATTTCAGGATCTGACCATCGGATATGAACCGGTCTACCACCAGTCGATAGTCTTGAGTCTTGCAATTTGGAAAATACAATGTTTGCCCTGGCCACTTGACTGATGACGTCACAGGTCACGTAAAACCCATAATACGACGTCGGAAAAACTGACATCGGTACGTATATCATATTATCGGCAATACTGGTCTAAGAATCTTCAACTGGGTATCAAACGGAATGTCACAGTCTTTTGCATCAGAGGCATGACAAAATGTTAACAAATGTCGGATCAATGCCAGCTTAGGTCAGGTGGAATATTGGTCCCACTTTATATGTCTAAGATCGATACTTGCAACCGTTTTTATCCACGTCACAAAAAAGACGGAAATGGAACCTTTTGATGATCAATTTTGCATTACCTGCTTTTCATCCAGTCATGGTCAGTCTAGGTCAGGTGAGATAAGGTTGCATTACTCTTCCTGCCAAAGAGCGATAATTACTCCCCAGGATTCTTAATTGCGTAAGTGCAGAAATGAAATGGTACCTTGTAATAATTGAATCTATTCTCTGTTCTCTTCATCGGATCAAGGCCAAACCAGGTCACGACAGGTAGTCATTTTTTCTTTTTCTGAACAGGAATAATAATTGCTCTCTTCTCCTACTAAACGATCTTCCACAGACAATATTGTATTTCATTTCGTTTTAACATCTACCTATGAGGTGACCTGACATAGCCTCACGCTGTATTTGGTGAACCTTGTTAGAACCTTGTTAAGAGGCGGATATAGATTTGTTGTCTGGCTTGAAAGACATGGGGAAGGTCAGCGATAACCACATCTATCATCCACAATGCAAACCAGTCCAATTGTCATCATGCATGTGACCTAGCATGGTGACGCATCGCTGTTATATATCCTTTCGGAGACGTGCCCTGTGTAAATACAAATAGTTCATGTGTTATACTCGTGAATGTTATAAAAAAATGAAGCATGTCCGCGCCACCGCCCGAAGAGGCGAAAACATGCATGAAAGGGTTTACCTACGACATATCTCCATGACCATACCTAGCATGGAAATGCTTTTGATGTCAGAATACGTAAAACTGATTGGTAAACAGTATTGAAATTTTGGTTGGACTGTCTCGAACGGCTCAGAAGTTATTGAAGAAGCGCCGCCCTATTTGACACCCCGGGCGGTGACGGGTTAATAACACCACGAACAAACTTTAATGACGTTTCGGATAAATGCGAGGAAGGGCTTCTCACGCGTCATGGAACAACCCGTCATAAAGGTGGGTTGTTGGGGCATTCGATTTCAAACTGGAGCCCCTTCAGTTCTGCCCCTGTCGTTTTCACAAAACGTCACCCCTGAGTGTATCTTTGGACGTATATATATATATATATATATATATATATATATATATATATATATATATGTATCTATATATATGGTGTATATATACAAGTGACAATGGACCAAATATCTTTTTTAAATCGTTGTTTAGAACAACTGCCATGGGTCAAAACAAAGTGCCCTAAATCGGTTGAGAAACTTACATTAAGGTGGTCACGTGGTGAAGCTCTTGATTTGTCCCTCTAATTATTTACACAAAACGAGACCCCTGGTCATGGGGTCCACGTGGTGGTCAAGGGGCCCCTCAGCGTTGGGGCCCCTCATCCTCTAAGAGCCCCCCAAAAAAAATCCTGCCTACGCCACTGATCTGAATTACATTTTGCGTGAGCACATTCTCACCTTACTAGGCCTCTTTTGGAGTTGACTGACTGTATTAGGATTAGGCCAGTCGACTTACAACTCTGTATGTTCATTCCACCTTACTAGCAATCCATCAGGCTATCTTACATTCCACCTTCACGACATGCAACCTTTTGAAGTAATAAAACGGGTTGGCTTCGATTCAGTTGTCATCTTGTGTCATATAAGTCCACCATACGGACTAGGGTGCCATTAAATTTGGTTGCGAAAATTGGTTGTTGGAAGTCTCAGAGGCCCAAAACATTGGCGCATTGTACGTGCTCAAGTGCAAGTTTGCATGCAATTCTTCATGGCTCCGTTTTTCCCTTAGTGCTGTTGTTATCTTAAGCTGTCTCCGGAACGGACTGAAGCTAGGAATATGCTACAGACAAACGCCGTTTTGCACTGGCTTGCGGATAGTCCCTAGCCTTCGCGATGAGCAGCTCTCGACTCATTTGCTGTTTGTTTCGTTTTGTTTTTCTGATCGGGAAGTTATAAAAAACGGGGAGCCTGTTTTTTATAACTTCAGAAAAAACGAAACCCTCATGACGCCACATCTAGCTGCTGAGCCAGCGTCATTGGAAGGCCAGCCCAGCGTTGGAGGTCGACTAGCGTTAGCCACGTCGCGTGGGATCGGGGCCGTCCGGGTCATTCCAGATTGTTCTGGAAGCCGTGACTTTGCATGAAATGTGGGCGGCCGGGACAACGTTGTCATCCTTATTCCCTTAACCCAAAACCCGATTTTTCACGCCCTTTCACGTCCGGTAGCCGTGACAGCTTCTAGTCAGATAAATGTTCTTCTTCGGCTTGGATACTGGACCAGACGATCAGCAGGCCATTCTTGTGCGAAGAACTGCAGAGCCTACGCCGACAGAGACGACGCCTTAAGCCAGCAGGAGGACCAGTTGCTGGCGCGAACGGACCGTAAATGTAGTCAGCAGCCGTGTTGCATCTGCCCAGACTGCTGCTCTGCGTCTGGTCGTCGCGTCGGGACGCGGCAGAACACGCGAGTTCGACAGCTCCGCAGCCAAACACTGCTGTAAATTCCACACGAGCTGACGAGCCACAGCCTGCAGTGAAGTTCCGGCCTACGACGCGGCGCACGGCGTAAAATCGCAGAAACCTTCGTCGGCAGTTTCCGCCGTTTCCACTGTGCTGGTGGTGCTAGGGTGCCACAAATGTTTGAGTGAAACCAGCGTTTGGCCTTGTTTCCTCCCCCCGCCTGCTCGCTTCAAACGGCACTCTGCTTGCGTTCACAGGAAGACATGTTGGTAATCGCCGGGGCGTGCCATGCTACCATGCGTAGATGGGGGGTGAAAAACATATATTTACATCATTTTCACTTGCACCGGGCACTTTGCCACAGAGTAGAAGAGCCCGATCGGGCACCGCTCCGCCACAGCCTTCACTAATGCGGTTTGTCTTACTCAGGGCAGCGTCAGAGATTCAGACTTGTTGGACAACGCGCTTGTCCGAAGTTCTCCACCATCCAACGGAGTGTTTCTGCACCTCTCAGAGTCACCGCTCGCGAACAAGTCCGACGCACGGCGCAAAACGCGCGACACTGATGACGCTCGCCCGGGACGGGTCGCCTCCACACAGTTCAGCAGCAGCGCGACCCCGCGGCTCCACGCACAGCACGCCGCACGCAGCGCGCAACATTGGTCACACACGCACGCCAACCACCGGGCGTCGCAGCCGGTGCCTCCTCTGGACACGGCCGAAAATCTTGGCCTTGGACGGATTGCGGCCATTGACCCGACCACAGTGCGCATGCGCGCTGGCGTCCATGCATGACAGCACAAGCACGCGTGATTCGTCGTCACTGCGCATGCACGTCAGCCCGGTGACGTGCTTCAAACGTGACGTGACGTCAAACAGCCAGCTTTGACATCCTGGTCGACCGCCGCGAGGCGACCGGAAGTGATGATTAGCCAGAGCTCACTTCCTCGAAGCTCTGTGTTTTTATGACGATGATGCTGCACGACCTCACGCTGCAGGATGTGCCGGCTATATTCTTGTGTATTTTCCTGCTGTTTAGGTCCCAGATGCGCGCGATTTCAGACCCAGCGGACCGTTTTCAACACCGTGCCGCCACGTGGAGATGAATACGCACTTGCTCACGGACCACACACTTCTACACGCAGCACCCGGTCAGCGCTCGTTGTGGAGCTGCTGTCGCACCGCAGTGCCTTCCGGTTCCGCTTCACGCGAACGAAGTGACGCGATGCGTCAGTACAGAAACAGCACCAGCGTGTATGTGAGCACGGAGGCCACCACCAGGAAGATGGAGACGATCAAAAACATCAGAAACCACGGAGAGCCGGTGGCGCCGGGAAACAGAAGCACCTGGTCCTGGAAACACACCAGACTGCATATTACTGCAATGTTGCTGCAATGGTCGCATCGTAAAGGACGTCGCGTGTTTGAGCAACAGCCTGTCAACGAGACGAATTTCACAGGAAATGCGGTACCGACCACTTGTCGCAATGATACTCAGATATGTCAGATAACTGTCGGCTAGCCATCAGATAGTTATCATCTAATTATCAGACATACCTGATCATTAACACCGTGTCTTTGCAACTGCGTCAAGAACTGGCATGCACTCGTCGATGGGGATCTTCCATCTCGGACTTTCAGACGTCCTGTGTCGCCCACGCTGGCAGTAATAAACGATGTGCCATTACCTCGCCTCACCGCCCACGATTACACCCACCATCCTGCGCACCCTGGGCCCCCCCCCCGTCGTCTGCCAGCTCTGCTGCCAGTTTCCGGCGCTCCTCTGACGCCGGCGTCGTCGTCCACCTCCGCGGGCGCTCCTCCCGGCCGGTACCTCCTCGATCGAGATGGCGTCGTGGCCGGCCACGTTGTTGACCTGGGCTGGCGCCCACGTGACGGTGTTCCACGGCAGGTTCTTGATCTCTTCGCTGATGATTTCCATGTCCTTCAGCGTGCTGTCGGAAAGGAGAGCGCATTTGATGGAACGGAGCGGGACAGCGGCACGAGGAGAGCGGGCAGAGACGCTCCACGGCGACATTCTTCGCCTCAGAGATCTTGTAAAAAGGCGATAAGATTGCTTCCGGCATGTTTGTGCTGCAGCTGAATGGGATTTGGCCAGCCAGGCTCTCTTAGCGCGGTACCGGAAATGAGTTTAAGAAAAGGTGCCTGTAACTTGAGCTAGTCGCCTGGTACTGTTTAAAAGGGAATATTCCATCATGATAAAAGACGGTGAATAATACCGTCACGGTAACTTCAGTCATATGGTTATTAGATAACTGAATCACATGAACTCAATTTCACGGTAAACGTCCCTTCATTTTACTGAAGTTAAATGAAAGAATGCAGCAATATGAACGAACATTATGCAGGCTGAATTACCTGTTCACAGGTGGCGAGTAGGCCAAAAGGAACATGGTAAGCAACGCGCCTCAACTTATGCCTTTAGGCCAGTCCAGCAGAGCATGAGTTTATCTTTATTGCTAAATAACTAAATATAAGGTCATCAGGCACTGTTCTGAAGTTACCTGGAAAAATGGTTTAGTATCAACAGCCAGAGGCTGCGGTGTGAAATTCCAGGGCCATGACGCCACTTAAAGCTGTGTGAAGCGGAAGCGCAGACAGCCTGGAGACTGACTGTCGAAGTCAGCGGGATGGCATACGTAGTCCGTCACCGAGTGCACACAGCGCAGCGGGCAGACAAACTGGAAACGCAGCCCTGAAGCCTATGAAAAGACTAATCAAAGCACCGGTCGGTACCCGGATTTCGTGGCGTAATGACAACCTAGCGTCGCATGTTATTTGCTTGACGTATCACCGCCGGACATTGACGGTTGTGGAGACGGTAACGAAGCCGAGATCGTTCGCACTGCACTGGTAGTCTGTTCCGCAATATTGAAGACATCAACGGCCCACAAGAAGACACCATGGGGCGGACTGACAGGATGCTGACTCGCAGCTTCACCCCCGCAAACACTCCGTATGAATACCGAATTCCTGAAAATAAAAACCACTGGCGATGATCGCAAAACAAGAAAATCGTGCACCAAAAGAAATTAAGCTTGATTTACCATTACAACTGAAAACCTCGGTGTTTTATAATCCTTTCATGTATTGCCAGTCATCTCAGGCATCAGAATTCTGCGTTCCTGCATAGTTCTCGAGGCCACGGTTCTCAAAACCAGCACGTTAGAATGATCGATTTTTGGCTTCTGACTTCGTTTGACGTGGAAGGTCTATCTTGGACTTCCAAACTTCCACACAATAGCACTTTATAGTTTCCGCCTACTCAGAGCGTTTGGTGTTTCCGGGTACTACGGTTTCCGAGATGGTGGGGTGGGTTTGCCCCACAACCGCCGCGAGCAATCCTCAGAGGTCCTCCTCAGCGCATTCTAATATATCTTTAGCACAAGATGTAGTTTATGTGCTATAATATTATCGAATGCCATTCAGCGCAGCATAACTAATACCGGAACTACGAGTAGACGTCCAAGCGTGCGTGCATATTTTCCTACAAAACAGGCGACCTAGGAACCCGACGGGACCGGTCTCCTATGCGTCCGACCTGGGTGCCCCCCCCCCCCTTGGACACCCCTCCCGACCTGGGCACTCACTTCTGGATCTGCGCCGTGGAGGCCGCCGTGACGCTGCTTGGGTCGCCGAACTCGCGCTCGGACAGCATGAAGCTGTGGTAGCCGCTGACACCCGTGTTGATGAAGCCCGCCTGCGACGTGCTGCTGATGACGAAGATCGAGTGCAGCTCCAGCGAACGGCGTATGTCCTGGACTGTGGAGACGGAGAGACTGGAGAGGCAGCACGCTCAAACGGACTCCTTGGTGGACGCGACAGACTGCGGCTGTAACGCAAGCGCTCGACCGCGACTGTACGATCCCGGAATGGCGCTTTTTCAACAATAGCTTCAGCCGAACATGTCGGAGGCAAAGTAAGCATGAGGACAATGGCTGGTAGTGCAGTGTCTCCCGATGCTTGGTTAAGGTGTTTTTGACGGTGAACATTTTCCTTTCCGAACACCTAAATACTTACTAAATATTGTGACGCAGCTGTAGTAGATATTACTGATCCGTATCAATTCCCGTCTGTCTGACTCTTTGTACAGAACCCTGAAACAGAAGGGGCCACTTATACGTGGGCGGTAACGATGTAGGATATGCGAATGGGGAACCCATGCCAACTGATACCACCATTTCTCGAACATCTCAGCTGTGAAAAAAGATACTCCGGAGACACATAATTCCATTTCTGAGAGCAATAGAATCAGAACAACCACTCAGCTTAGGCTCTTTCTTTTTGCTGTCGGCGTCCTTACCAAAAAAAAATAGTCAGTACAAAAACCAATATAAAAGTCATGAACAATACAATGAACTTCACCATGACCTTCAGAATGTGAAGGAAGTTTGGGCGCAAATAATGCATTGCATATGTTTCCCGTTTAACGCACCTCAGCAACCCAAAGGTAATACAAATATCCTGCTACTGAAATCCATTTCTTTCTTTTCTGTAACCAGCATGATGCATACCTTCTACGGTGACCTAGGGAGCCAGCACCCGCTACTGCACTGACCATTTCCTGGTGTGGGCCTCCAGAGTGACCCGGATGACCTTGACCAGGTGGCTGATGAGCATGCGCAGGCAGGCCAGGTCCGAGCGAAGCTGCCGTCCGTCCACCGACGAGCCCAGGCCCATCGTCAGGTGGCGGAAACACGAGATCACGTGACTGAGCTCCTTCACCATCTGCCGCCAGGCCAGGACGTGGGTGAGTCGCAGGAAAAAGACCAGCGAGGTTACGAAATTGGGCTTCTTCAGCATCTGCCACCAGGCCAGGGCGCGGGTCAGTCGCAGGTCAACGGCCAGCGGGATCATATGATTGAGTTTCTACGCGCTTTGACGAATGGTGGCTGGGCAAAATCAGTCGGGTAAAATTTACCTAGCTAATTCATTGACACTGATCTGTCCGGTATCCAACAGCGCTGTCTGTATTGTCCAGTTCCTGACTTTGTCTGGCGTCTGGCCCAGACTGTCCAGTGCCCGACCTTGCTCGTCCGGCGTCCGTGTTTGTCCGGCGGCGTTTGTCCAATCTCTGACCTTGTTTGTCTGGTGTCGATTGGAGAACTCGGGGCCCGACTGCTGCTTGCCCCGCCGGCTGAGCGACTTGCCGCGGGTGTAGGTGTGCACGGCGGCCGCCTGACCGGAGCCGGGCCGCCGCTGGGGTCCCACGGCCGACGACCGCGGCACCGGCTGTCGACACCGGCGGGCCGCGTCACCGACAGGAGCCGACACCACCCGCCCCGGTCACCAACAGCCGACCGGGTCACCATCAGGGGGCGACGCCACCCGACACGGCCACCAACAGCCGACCGGGTCACCATCAGGGGGCGGCGCCACCCGACACGGTCGTCAACAGCCGACCGGGTCGCCATCAGGGCGCGACACCACCCGACCTGGTCGCCACAGGGACTGACTGCACTGAGCCAAGCGGACCAAGTCAACAACAGTAACACCAAGGGACTGAGCCATTAAAACATCGTGATGTTTTAGCTCATCAGAGACGAGCCAAAACGTCACGTGGTCCAAGCGGACCAAATCAGTAGCAGGGAGTGACACAAGCAGAACGGACCAGAGACTGACACCAGCGTACCAGGTGATCATCAGGAACCGACACCGGCCAGAGTTCCATTTCGGCGTCATTTGAGTTTGCCGCTACAACTGCGGACCGGCAGCATCTAGTTTGTTTCTGAAGAGGACTAGTTTCAGAGCAGTTTAATCGGTTTCTTTTCACGGCTTGATCTGACACTGTTCGTTCATTTCAGCAGCCCTGAACCCACTGACCTGGTGTGACAAAAACCAGCAACAGCGTCAGACTGACCTCGTGCGATATGAACGGGCAGCACACTGGCCTGGTGTGATACAAACCGGCAAAAACGTCTCACTGGCCGGGTGTGGCACGAACCGGCAACGGCGTCACACGGACCTGGTGCAACACGAACGGCGTCACACTGACCTGCTGTGACATGAATCAGCGACAGCGGCGGCGGCGGCGGCGTGCCGTCTCGGCCGCAGCCTGCCGCAGACTCCGCTCCTTCGGCGCCGGGCTCTCTGCTGGCAGCAATCAATACCGGCTCCCAGTCCGTTACCATGGCGAGCTACGCCCGTCCGTCTGCAGCCTGCCGCAGGTGACACCTCGCGCGCGCGGCGTGACGGCGGCGTCACCCGCCCGCAGGCGGCCGGAGTGACGCCCGTCTGCAGCCTGCCGCAGGTGACACCTCGCGCGCGCGGCGTGACGGCGGCGTCACCCGCCCGCGGGCGGCCGGAGTGACGTCCGTCTGCAGCCTGCCGCAGGTGACACCTCGCGCGCGCGGCGTGACGGCGGCGTCACCCGCCCGCAGGCGGCCGGAGTGACGCCCGACTGCGGGCGGCCGCGGCGGCTGATTTGTGGCGATGTTTGCACGTTTTTATGCGTCACGAGAGGGCCCAGACGCGGGAAGATCGTCCTCCCAGCTGGCCTGGGGAAGGGTTTAGCGAGGTCGGAAATGAACTTAACTGACTCTCCTGAAAACAGTACTGAGCTCAAAAATTGAGCCAACTATTAAACACTGCGCTTTAAAGTTTCGCCGCAAAATCAGCCATTATCTGAAATTTCTCGGTCGGGTGTATGGGCTGGAGTCTATGCAACAGGTTATGCGTAGTACGGGCTCCATTCCATAACCCTAGCAACAATTCGGACCAAATGCCAGGCAAAGGTTATCTTCAGCTGCGAAACCGAGTTTTTCTTGATATAAAAACTGCTGTGTTTTCCGCTGGCGCTGTCACACATCACACGCTTTTCCTCGATGAGCCCATAGCAAGAAAAGTCGCAGCCAATGCATTTTTCGATCCTGCATTTCATTAGTAACAGCGCCGCATCATTCAATGGCCTACTGAACATCAAACTGATCGGTGAATACGTGTCAAAAGTTTGGTGCGATCAGCTCAAGCCGTGTGTCGTAGCCAGCGAAAACGGAGGGATGATCCTGGGCATTCCCCAACTGCGATGATGGTTCGTGGCTGTTATTGGGTTATTTTACGACGCTTTCGGGTGCCGGTTGTTTCGCGTCGCAATCTCTCGCGCCGATTGTCGCGGGGATCAAGCTTCGTGGTATATAGTTTCATCCTGCAGAGTAACTGACTAAAACATTCCTATGTAATTGGCTAAATCAGTCTGGAGGAAAAAAATAGAATGTCTTGTTCCCCAGCTCTCCACAAAGCTCGCTACACTCGGTCGAATACATCTACAGATGAAAGGGAAAACACGCTCCTGCTGAGCCAGGCATGCAATATTCAGAAAGGCACTAGAGCTTCCGTTAAGCGTAGACTACTTGGTATTCAGTGCCCGTCTCAAGGGTGCAGGGATCAGTTGATTATAGGAGAAGTTCCGAGAATACCTCTCAGCCTAATAAGAGCTTCGAGCTTCAAAGGAGGACATTTCGTTCATTTCGCCAAGCTCCTTGTCCATAGTCAGCGAAAGCAGAAGTGTTTGGAGCGTACCACGTGGGGACCAAGTTCAGAACGTGTCGCGAACTCTTTTAGGACCAGGACCTTTGATCCAATACGATCCAGCTGACACACTGCGTAACGGCATTTTCCGAGACACGGCAAAGGATTGAAAAAGCTTAGAGCACGTATTTGGTCCTAGAGTCCCCTTGCCTTCTTAGCTGAATCGAAACGAGGAAGTCTGGAACCGCCCTGGTCGTGATTCACCCGCACTTTTAACAAAAGTTTACGTATTAGCATAAATATTGGACACGCCAATATTACGAAAAACAAAGCAGATCAATATTCTTGCTTTCCGAAGATAAGAAATGCTCCTGAAACCAAACGGCAAATGTTTCTTAGCACTGGTAATCAGAACTGAACTTAGACGCTGAAATGCCATGTTAAGAATTAACAAACAACTCCATCTAGTAAAGTTCAAGGTATATCTGAATGGCTGCGTTGCAACGAATGGTCATTGTCAAACCAGCCACAGTACTTGCGAGACATCAGATTTCCAGGAACACAAAGAGCTTTCAATGTATACTGAAACCATGCGCCAAGAGATGTGTTGACCTGCAGTCAGGCGATTCTGGCTAGAGATTGATTCGCTTCTGAGGATCTCATCAAGACGTTGATTTAAAATACAACATAGCGGTGAAATTCGAAAAACATATGTCAGTTACGCCGGCGATCACAACGCTTATGAATGAGGACCAAACGAAATCTCTTCTCCGTGATCATCAGTGGATGGAGCGACACTCAAATAGAATGCAAGACGCCGAGAGAAATTCTGACGAGCTCTCAGGTTTGCTCTGTGGTAAGATCAAACAGACAGACTCAGACTGTCAACCGGACACAGACGACTAGCGCTAAACGACTGGGATCTATTCGGAATTTTCAGTGTCGTAAAAGTAGCATGGGCTGGGCCGTCACAGCGGCCAAAGCGGCACACGCGCGGCGTCGACGACACCGGCACATCGGCGTCGACGATACCGGCACGTCGAGCCGACGCATGAGCTCGTCTCTCTACGCGGGCGGAGTCGCCGCGATCGTACGCGGTGTGCAGCACGGCTGCAGAGGTCGGGTCGCCCTAGTGCAACGGGCCGGTCCTGTGCGGACGGGGCGAAATGTGGCGCGGGCACGCAGGTGGCGCCCCTGCCCCCCCCCCTCCGCGACGCGCATGTCGGCGCGATGTGGAGGAGAGCGCGGTCCCGTTGTTTGTTGGTGCCTACGTTTGGTTCGGCGCCGACTTCGGATTACTATGGTGGTACTCCTCTTAAGTAAACCGAGCAAAAATGAGGTCCCTGAAGTGGGAAAATCGAATAAGCATATTCTTCCTCAAATGAAACGCATTGCACGCATGACGCCTCTATGTATAAAATAGTTTAAATTAAGGCTAAAATCACAGCAAGTATGAAATCAGACCAACTCTGATAATTCATCCACGACACCAAGGGTGACAGCTGATAAAAATTAGATTCCTCTAATGAAAACCTTTTTGCCGTATTCAGCGAAAAGCAAAACTGCGGACTTCTATTAATGTCAAAGTTCAGACTACCGGCATGGTGGAGATTCCTTGGTTGACAAATGTACCCAGGCAATAGATTTCGAAAAATGAGCTTCAGCCAGGTCTTAGACTGAGTGAAGAATTCGATGAATACCACGGAATCTGAAGTTTCATTTTTAACCCTATTCCCGGAGGGCTAGACGGCATGGTCGATTCCCGGCAGGGGGGCGGATCCGGCTCCCCCCCCGAGATCTCGAGAACTACGTGTCCGATTTCATCGCAACAAACGGCAATTGATTTGCCGTGACATGAACTACATTTTTATAAAAAGAAATTTTCAAAATTTTGAAAGGTGTGGATACAGGGGGCAAAAATGTCAAAATGGAGGGTACTTTTGGACTTTCTATAACTCCGTTGTTTATCGACCGATTTCGATGAAACTCGCATGAATCGAGAGATTATGGATAGGGCTTTTACCATGGGCATGCCAATCTGAACTTTTCAGAAAATTCATGGGCGTTCACAGGGTTTCAAAAACAGGAGGATTAGTTTTCTAACAACTGAATGATCAAAAGAGGCAAAAACACTTTTTTTGGCTTCTGCTAGTCATGTTATGCTAAAGAAGTACAAATCGCATTACAATGTTTGTATAATGTTAGCATAGGCGGTGCCAGGGACATGAAAAAGGGGAACTGTCGTGGTCACACGTTCTTCAGATCAACTTGTGACCTTTGACCTTAAATGACCTCCAGTGACATTGGGGTCCCCCCAATGGGGCACCACCTTTTCGTAGTGGGGGGGATTGTGTGCTCCAGTGATCCGGCGGGCGGTCGGGGTTGCTCGTGGAGCTCCCCTTCCGGCCAAAGGGGAGGAGCCAGACGAAGAGTGCCTCACCGAAGGGCACTGGCTCCGGTCAGTGTAGGGGAGCAGCGCCCCCTCGGCCCCCAGTTTCTCCCGCAGGAACACCACTGTTGGTGTGGGGTATGGCGACCCCCCGGATCCCAGCCAAGGAATTCCTCTGACCTGTATCGATCCTAGCATCCCCTGCCCACGCCGACCCTGGTTGTCCCATATCCGGGCCTTTTGTTCACCTCACCTCTGGTAGCAAGCAGCTCAGCTTCCCCTGACTGCTCAGGTCTAGCAACCCTGGCAGTCCGCCAGCTCTCGGTTTTATCGGAGTAGCCGCGCTCCCTCGGCCAGTCCCCCGGGGTTGACGGAGTCCTGGAGGTTGAGGCCCCTCGCCGCACGGTGCTAGTTGTGGCGGGGGGCCAACACGCCTCTTTGGTCCTGATATCCGGGAGGGGCGGGCGGGTCCGTATGGCCCCATGCGGACCAAGTGGCTGGTCGCCTCGGGCCGTCGAGCCCGGCTTTGTTCGGGTTCGTTCGGCCCGGCCGGCCGGGGTCAAGGGGTGGGCGGCGCTGGAACCCGGTCAGGACGGGGAGGGGTCTCGCCGGTTACACCTGGCCGGGCAGAAGGTGCCGCCTGTCCCGTATAGCACCGGGGTAGCCCTGGCGTCCCGCGTCCCTTTTTTTGTAGGGCCGGGCGCCCCCCAGTTGGGCTCCGAGGTGGGTGGGGAGCCCTGGTGCCGAAATTACAAAACATCACTTATGGCAAACTCTAACCAAACTCTACGCTCAGACATCTCCCACCCTGCGAGGGGCGGACCAGTCGTCGCCCTGCCTCCTGCCGAGGAACGGAAATCCGTGGGGCTCGAGTATTGATTTTCCGAGGAAAAGATAAGGCCCTCGCTTCGTTGTCGCCTTTCCATCGCCGTAACGGCTGCGACCGTTTGGGACAAATTATCAGATGTGACAAACTGAGAGACGGCTCCCTAGAGGTCGAATTTGTGAAAAGTGAAGAAGCTGAAAAAGCCTTGACAGCAACAACGTTCGCATACAGCGTGCGCAACGGTACGGAGACACGAGATGTGGTGGTAAATATGACTGTGGAGCCCCACAAAATGAAGAACTTGTCAAAAGGAATTATAAACTGTTACGATCTGAGAGACGTTGCCGACGAGGAGATTGTTGATGGACTGTCCGAGTTCGGTGTGACGGACGCCCGTCGCATGATGGTGAGACGGGAGGGACGTCTCTGTCCCACAAATAACATTATACTTACGTTTAACCGGCCTGACCTACCTGCTGATGTAGCCGTTGGATACCTGAGGGTCAAGGTCCGACCGTTCATCCCAAACCCCATGCGTTGCTACCAGTGCCAGCGCTTTGACCACACAAAACCGTATTGTAAAAACCCTCCTGTCTGTGGAGTTTGTGCGTCAACTGAGCACCTTGCTGCTGCTTGCGAGGGTCATGCCCCGCGCTGTGCCAACTGTGGACCAACGCAGTCGCCACATGCGTCCTTCGACAGGACATGTCCGGTTTATATAAGAGAAAAAGAAATCCTGACCATAAAATGCTCTCGCAAAGTCTCCTTCCGAGAGGAAAGAGAATTATACAGTGCCACACATCCAAAGTCGTCTTACGCTGCGAAGGTGAAGACTGCTGTGCCGGCGACGCAGTCTGAAGTGATGACTTTGCCTCAACTGGTAAACATTTTGAAGCATTACGGCCTTGCCGTCGTACCTGCGCCCTCTGCACCGGCCACGTCCTTGGGGTCCCCGACGCCTCCTACGCCCGCCACCTCGGAGGTGTCCACGGCCCCGGACGTTCCGTCGGCCGGGGGCAGTGGGTGGACCGTGGTCCGGCGGGGTCGGGGACCCTCCTCTTCTCCGGCGCGGAGCGGCTCTCCACCGGGACCTGTTGCGTCCCCCGCGTCCGCGCCGCCCACGCTGCCTCGTGCCGCGGTCTCGAGACGTTCCCCGGTGACCGCTCCGTCGGGGACGCAGCTCTCGGGCGGGGCTTCCCGTCCTGGGGCGCCGCGGAGTACGGGTGTCACCGTGCGCCCGGGTGCTCCAGATCTGGGGGCTGCGGGTCGCGCGGCCCGGGGCGTGGGGCCGACGGTTGCGCCGGCCCGGACCCATCCGTCGCCGTCTGGCGATGGCGCGGCCATGGGCCCACCCCCTGCCCCGGCGCGGGGTGGGTCGGCGTCTTCCTCCCCGGCCGCGGGCCGGACAACAAAACGCCCGCCGCCTTGGCCTGTGTCCCCGACGGACGGGGGCAGGGCCAAGGTGCGCGGCAGTTCTGCAGAAGGTCGTCCACCCACGGGAGGGTTATGACCTTGCAAAAGGGCTGACCACTTCTTTTGAACACTTTAACCTTCCACTTGCAGTGACTGTTTTAGTGTTCGTGCGGGTGCTGATGCTTCTTTTAAATCCTGGGACGGTGTGTTTTAAGACCCTTTTAACCCGACCTTATACAGGTCATTTTACAGTGGAACTGTAGAGGTGTTAGGTCGAGCGCCAGTGATCTGCAGGCTCTTCTGAGACTGCATTGCCCATTTGCTGTTGGCCTCCAGGAGACAAAACTGGCACCAAACACTTGTTTTAGTCTCAAAGGTTACAGCTTATTTCGTCGTGACGAGCCAGTCGACACCGTTGCGCACGGTGGGGTCCTACTAGCCGATCACCATGGTGTTCCCACCCAGCGGCTCGACGTGCGCGCTGATGTGCAGGCTGTGGCAGTGAGGTCGCACTTCGGACGCCGTCAAGTAACACTGTGCTCAGTGTATTTGGCGCCTGGTTGTGTTTTTCCCTCGTTGGAGCTCCGGCGTCTGATTGCAGAGCTGCCTGCACCTTTCCTGCTTTTAGGTAATTTTAATGCTCACCATACCAATTGGGGTTGTGACAACAACGACACACGTGGTCGACTTTTAGAAAGCTTGTTGAACGACGAATCACTATGTCTTTTAAATACTGGAGCCAAAACACATTTTACTTTGCCTTCCGGACAAACATCGGCTCTAGACCTGAGCATCTGTAGCCCACAGATGATGCAGTACTTGACGTGGTCGGTGGATGACGACCCACGCGGAAGCGATCACTTGCAGGCCACCACGGTGGTTGCTTCGGCGTGCTGACTGGGGCCAGTTTGAGGAACAGGTTGAATTGGCCGTGCGTTGGCGTCAGCCGGAGGAGCGTCCGATGTCGGTGGACGAATTTACCGAGATGATCGTGCAGTCAGCCGGACAAAGCATCCCCAAAACATCTGGTGCTCCCCGCCGCCCACCAGTGCCATGGTGGACGAAAGCGTGTAGAGACGCCATTCGTACACGCAGGCGAGCTTACAGGGCATTCGATCGTTGTAGTACACTTGATAACTTGATCGCTTTTAGACAAGCGAGGGCCTCGGCACGTCGTGTTATCTTGGAGGCGAAACGGCGGTCATGGCGAGAGTATGTGGGCGGTCTGAACCGCTCCACCCGTACTTCGGAGGTCTGGGACCGCATCAAGAGGATAGCGGGCCGACATTGTTCTAAGCCGCTGCCCGTGCTGCGCGTGCACGGCCATGACGTTTTTCACCCTGCTACCGTTGCCAACGAGATCGGCCGCGCCCTCGCAGAGCGCTGCCGGGGTGGCGGCGCCGATCCTGAGTTTGTGCGTCACAAAACTCGCTGTGAGCGGTCGCCAGTGAACTTTTATACCTCTGAGCAGCACTCGTATAACGAAGCGTTCACAATGGCTGAACTCAGGTCAGCAATGTCGTCCCTGCGCAGTGTGTCGGAGGGCCCAGACGAAGTGCATAACGATATGCTTCGACACCTTCCACATTGCGCGGTTGAGACACTGTTGACTATGTTCAATGCGATTTGGACCCGTGGCGAGTTCCCGTTGGCCTGGCGAGAGGCCATCGTCATCCCACTGTGCAAGCCCGGCAAGAGTGGTTTAAACCCTCTTGATTATCGTCCCATATCTTTGACATCTTCCTTGTGTAAACTTTTGGAAAAGATGGTTAACCTCCGCCTGACCTGGTTTTTAGAGAAGAACAACGTGTTTGACAATGCTCAGTGCGGTCTCCGGAAAAACCGTAGTACTGTGGACCACCTTTTAGCCCTAGACACAGCAGTGCGTGTTGCTTTTCGGGAACGACGTCATGTGGGAGGTGTGTTTTTTGACATCGAGGGTGCATACGACACGACGTGGCGGCACGGCATTCTCTTGAAGGCCTTTGGGCAAGGTATTCGTGGTCGTATGGGCGTCTTTTTGCAGAACTACTTAGATGACCGTTTTTTCCGTGTTCGTGTAGGAAACCACTTTTCTGACCGGTTTCTGCAGGTGAACGGCGTGCCTCAGGGTGGTGTGTTAAGTGTGACACTCTTTGCCATTATGATTAACGATGTGGTAGACAGACTGCCCCGCTCTGTAGGAAGGTCACTGTTCGTCGACGATCTGGCAATTTGGTGTAAGGCGTCCAGTGCTACCTCGATGGAGAGGCAGTTGCAGCTGGCCGTCGGCCGCTTGGAGAAGTGGAGCCTGGCAAATGGCTTCCGTTTCTCGACGTCAAAAACAGTTGCGTGCCACTTTTGCCGCTCTCGCCGTGGCTGTCCCGCTTTATCTGTGCAACTGTACGGGAAACTGATTCCATCGGAGCCAGTAGTGCGGAATCTTGGACTGCAATTTGACAAACGATTGACTTACAGGGAACATTTTAAATCCCTGCGTGAGAAGTGTTTTAAATCACTGAACGTTTTAAAGTGTGTCGCAGGTACATCGTACGGTGCGGACAGAGTGACGTTGCTCCGTCTATACAGATCCCTGATTCGCTCTAAGTTGGACTATGCTTGTTTTGTGTATGACTCTGCATGCGATTCCATCCATGCCTGTGTTTCCATCCGCGTCATCCCCTTATACGGGATATTTTAAGACGATTGACAGCGTTAGACCAATATGGAAAGAGAGTGACGTTCTGTTGGATCCCAAGCCACGTGGGGATATCTGGCAACGAACGAGCCGATGCAGCCGCGAAACGTGCGTCACGCATGTGTGTCACGCGACGAATGTCATTGCCTGCCAAGGACTTTTATCGTGTGTTTTCGTCGTATATGTATGACTTGTGGCAGCGTGAGTGGGATGCGCTCGGTCCGAATAAGCTCAAAAGTATTAAACCCCGCCTAGGAACTTGGGCCTCAAGTTCACGAGAAAACCGGCGAGAGGAGGTTATTCTCTGCCGTTTGCGCCTAGGCCACACATACGTAACGCATCACCATCTGTTGAAGGGCGAAGAGAGAGGGAAGTGCCCCCGCTGCAGTGAGCCCCTCACTGTGCACCATGTGCTGATCACGTGCAATGGTTTGACTTCACAGCGTTTGCGGCACTTTGGCCACAGTGCGACACCTCGCACTTTGCTGGATTTGCTGAGTGACGAGTCTCGTTTTATAGAGACGGGACAGTTGTTCCGGTTTTTATTGGATGTTGGTTTTTCTGCGGTTTTTTTACGCTACTAGTCACATGTGTTTTATTTTGTGTATGCTGTTGTATGCAACTTTTTCGTCTTGACATAATTGCGCTTTATTACGCCGTCGGATTTTCTTAATCGTCGTGACTCTTTTTAATGGAGCTACTTGAAGAAGTTATGGGCGCCGAATGACCCTGCAGTCGGTGCGCCCCTAAGCCCCAATAACCAACCAACCAGTGACATTGGGGTCACTTGGAATGATGTCGTGTGCATTCAGTATTATCTGTAAACGTTTTTAATCGTGTGAATTCACTCTATTTGAAAATTTCATTTTATGGCTATTGCGATATAGGGTACGCCCGCTGACATTTTAAGTCATAGCTCCGTGACCCGACCTGATATCGAGCTGAAATTTGACACACTAGTAGAGGGCACCTTTCTACGCCACGTATATTCCGGGTTTAGCACTTGAAAAAAACGGCGCCGAAATTATTGCAAAAAAACAAATTTGACTTTCGACCTTGACCTGACCTTGTAAAGTGATCTCAGATAAACAAAATTACATCTGGACATTTCCCAGCTATTTAACTATACATCCATATAAAGTTTTAAGTTCTATCTTAAAAATTCTGTTTTTGGCAGGCATTCTCCTTTTACCCTCAACATGACCAAAAATGGCCTGAGGTGCCTCTCAAAAACGTTGCCTGGCTCCACCCCTGAGCAAAATAGAATTTTGAAATTTTGTCACGGCGCGTAGAAGGAATGGCTAGGAAAAGCCACCAAGTTTTGTGAAGCTGCGTTAAAAAGCCTGGAATTGGCAAGCAAAAAACCCGAGGAATAGGGTTAAGCAACTGAGAAATCATCGCTGTCAACATACCTATAAACATCCATTTGGTAAAGAACTTTTTTTGCAAAACGTATTCATTGCGTTCTCGGTGTCAGAGTTGATAAGTACCACGGTGGCAAACTTTTCGTCGCACTTAGGCAATACGAAGCTTCTCATATAATCCCAGCTGAAGGAATCCCCCGCAATTGTTTCATCATGCTTTCTTTACGATTTTATTTTTCTACACGCCAGCTATAAAAAGACAAACAGGAATGCTCCCACCCCCAATCCACCATCACGCAAAGATCCTTACATCACCTTTCAAAGCGATAAGCTAAGATGAAGTCAAATGTCAAGTGGCGATCTATGCTAGTAAAAGGAAGTAAAACGGAAATACGCAGTATGATTTTGCGGCGGAATCGCCCATTATTGGGCTGTGTCAAAAAATGACCGCAAGTAAAGTAGCCTCGGTAAAGACGCCCGTAACTGTCCGCTACAGCGATCCCATGATGTCCTGATGATGCAATGAAACACTGCCACATCGAATTTCGTCACAAATCGACCAATAAGACGCGACCACACCGCGCTCTTTGTGCTGGATTATACTCCCATATAATGGGCCAGTTTTGGGAACCTGAGGCCCGTGTATAATGGCCCACAATGCCAGCATAAAATCGTACGCACTTTAAGCGCTTACATATAAAATACAGAAGGGAAGTGCCTGAGTAAAATACTGACCAAATGCAAGCGTCTCGTCGGTCTTCATTGAGCGTTGCTACAGTTAAAACAATTTGTTAATGAAGCAGCAGCCCATCGCTAACCAATGCGCGCAGAAACTAAAATTGGCGGGACTGGTCCATGTAAAAAAAACCAACGCGACTTTGTGAGGCCAGCGCTCTACCGAATATTTCAGTTATTCAGGGGTGTCCTTTTTCGGTATTCCCTCCGGACAGCCTGTCAGTGCTCTTCTGCGATGGAGCTTGGTTATGCAACGTCTCAAAATTTAACAAAGTTTAACAAAATCTATACATCTGCCATCTGCAATCTACCTAAAAAATAAAGATCCCGTCCAGTTATCTAACAAAGCAGCTTCAAAAAACTGATCGTGAATAATGGAGTTTTTTAAGAAGTATTCAGATCGGATCACTATTCACCCGCGCACGACCGTCGGTCCGTCCCGAACATCGGCGACTGGGGGGGGGGGCGCAGTTGACTGCCCCCCTCTAACTCACGAACGGTTGGCCGCACGATACAAATAAGCATGCCGTTGGAAAGCGTGTGACGAGTAGAGCTCGAAACTGGTCTCATTTTTAGTTTTAGATAATATGTAAGGCCAATTTGCGCCCTATATATGTTTTCTCATAGCCGACTGCATGAGACCGAGAAATGGCCTGAATCTCAAGGGCTGTGACTAATAACGCATAGGTAAAGGCACCAGCGCACAAGTAAATGTCCGCGGATGCCGATACACGTCTAGGTTCCTCAGATTTGTTCAATATATACGCCGAAACACTGAGCTGAAGACACCGTAATTCTCTCGTCAGCCGTCAGTGTGCGCCGCTGCCGTATGCGGTACCAAATTGACGGGAACTAATTTTAGCGCTCCTTTATTTTCGCACAAAAAAACGAACTATTTTAATTTTATTGATCCTTGTGGTTCTTGTGATGGTTTCTCATGCTTAAATTTTGGAAAAATTGATTAAATGCCAATCTACAAAGTTGGAGAAGCTTTATTCGCGAGAGCCTGTTTATTTCCAAAATATGCTACTTTTTCAAACGTTTTGAGGTTCCTGGTATTAATTACGTCTGCGCAAGCTAGTTCTGCCATTTTCTACCCATTCTGAGTAATTCATCGTCGATTTTGACGGTGGTACATTTTGGCTGACTACAGTTACTCGTGACCTGACCTCAGGTCAATGGCTGGAAGTCACTGATACTTTGCCCAATGACGGCAACTAGATGTCTGCTTCACTCACCACTAATAAAGTTATGGAATATTCCGTCAATTTCCGAAAAAAACGGCGATATGTGTTAAAAATGGGCTTGACCTTAGGTCAATGACCCGGAAAATTCCGAAAAATCTGAGATAGCAGATTTGTTGCATCTATGACGATCACTAATCCCTGAAAGTATTATTGAGATATCTTGTTCTGCAGCTAGTTAGAGGGCGCTAAACTTTTTTTGACATAGGTCTGTTTGACCTGACCTAGGCCAGGCACCTGACGTGACCTGAGGTCAAAATTTTGACAAGAGACGTAAAATTGGTGGAGCAAAAGGTACACAAAATTTCGTGACTCTGTGTTTGTTGGTTCTCTCGCAATCCCAGAAAAACCTCAGGGGGGCAGTCAACTGCCCCCCCCCCCTCCCAGTCGGGGACGGTTTAAGCCAACGGCGCTTTCATAACAGAATTCGATTGCCTTCGCGTGTCAGGAGGAGGCAGGCAATGTAAGCCGGCAGCCGGACGCGGATAAAAGGTCAGCGAGGACTCGCCGGATAGTGGGCCCTTCCACAGACGACCCCTGAGCGTTCCCCGCGCAACGAGCCCGGCGCGCCGCGCGCCCGCCCGCTGACGTCAACGCTGGTGGCGGCGCCGACTCGGCGGAAAACGACCATCTCTGACGTCAGTGGGGCTCGTTTGATGGCGCCCGCCGATGCTCGTCGCCCCCCGGAGTTTGCGAGGCCGCGTCGCGATTTCAGGCGCTGTTGAGCCAATTGTCTATTTCCGCTCTTCAGGATTCCCCAGTTTGTGAAAACGGAGACGCATCTAAACAATAACAGATGCAGCAAGGGCGTAGCCCGCAATGGGGCCCTCTCTAGACAAGCAGTAACCTTCCCCTACAAGCTAGCATGGATCCCTAAACGCTCATTTAGACCACGGGCCTCTCTTCATAGTATACATGCGCACATAGCCCTGCTGTATATTCGGAGTACGTTTTTTTAAGGTAGTAAATCTTCTTTAATGCCTTAATATATTTTCATCCCGTATGATTGTTTGTTGCAGACAGTTTAAGGTGCCATGCGGGAGCCTCACACTATCCAAAACACTGGGGCCTTCGGCCTCAGGGAAACTCGATCGGCCGCCAGGGGGGGGGGGGGTGGAACCGCTTGGCCTCCAGAGAGGCATGGCCCCTTCCCCTCCTTTGGCTACGCCGCTGGCCTGCAATATTGGCAGAAATCATAACGATCGTGGCTTTAAACGTGTGTTATTGTCAGCTTTTAAGCTAGCTCTTGCTGCGATTCGCACCCATTTCTCTCTTGCTGGGATGTCACACTCAGTGCTCAATGAACCATGTTGGCTGACACAAACGGTAATCGGTTGCCCTCGATGAAATGGTCCGGGCATGCCACCTTGTACGGGACCGCACGATTATCTCTAAGGTCACAGGCCACATATTTGAATGACGTGGATAATGTCATGTTTTTCGTATAAATCGGGGATTGCAGACATCCGTAACGCGAAACCCAGCATTCGTCGATCAGAAAGAACTGGCGACGTAACTTAGACTATCATGCGCTACTGTTAGTTGAAAAAGTATCTAGAATGTCAAACGCCAAATGTCGTTTAAGAGTCGCAGAATGTAAATGAACCAATTCATTTGTGATAGATGATCACAGAAAACTTCATATCACGCCAATATAAGTTATGACCTTGAATGATGAGTCATATTTCTATTTTTACCCTAATGTGGATCATAATACATGTCCTTTTTCACGTCAGGTTTTTCAGGTTTCCTTTTCACGTCAACTCCGATAACTTCTGTGCTGG
This sequence comes from Capitulum mitella, assembly GCA_030062745.1. Taxonomy (NCBI): domain Eukaryota; kingdom Metazoa; phylum Arthropoda; class Thecostraca; order Pollicipedomorpha; family Pollicipedidae; genus Capitulum; species Capitulum mitella. The sequence continues at coordinate 18,312,795 of CP099851.1, read as the reverse complement.
ATCAATATCTGATCAGCAATTTATTACCATAAGTCACTTTTTGTGTTATACTGCCACGCTTTGGTTCAGATCCGGCTTCTCTGCATTGGTTTGCCCAATAGGGAAAGTAGGGTGTTGTAGGGGGGCTGCGCGGCGTGGAGACGTGCTGCCCGTCCCCCTTGTGAATGCGGGGTCGGCCGCCCTGGCCGGCGCCGGTCCGGTCCGTGCCGGCGCCCGGGGGATGTCGGCGACTGTCTGGCCACCTTGACTGGTGTGGCGCCAATCCGGACATGTGCAGTCCGGATTGGTCGAGACTGATGTCACGTGATGTGCAGCACCGAGATCGGGTCGCCGGGTCGCGGGGAACGAGGTGGCTGATGCTGAGCTCGGACGGCGCGGGCGGAACGGAGCGCGAGTCAGCGTACCGTCTCAGCCTGAAAGCGGAGCTGCAGGTGACTCAATGTTTAACGAGAAGACCACGCTTCCAGTGTATTGCGCCGGCGGGAAATAACACTGCGGTCAACTTTTCCCGCATCTGTAGCAATGCATAGTCTAAAGCAATGAAAGATCGGTTTGCTATTTTGATGAAAACCCCACTGGGTGCTTGTACCAAGACGTCACCACATGTGTTTCTTTAACCTCGCAGATGACGCATTTGACCGAGGTATGTTCAGGTGCGCCATCAAGGGGATATTTCCCGGCTAATTCCGTCAGATGCTCACGTCATTACTTTTTCGTTATCAGAAAGACATGATGTTCAACGAAAAGCTGCCATTGCAGTTATGTTGCCCGAACGATTCATGGGGCATGAACAACATTAAAGCGAATTCCTCCTGCTTAAATCGGAATGACAGCTCACAGCTGAATGGCCATATGTGGTGAGGTTAGAAGTGCTCCGAATACAAGGCCAAATAGCGCAGGCATATAAGTCTAAAAAACGACAAACCAAACTCAAAAACAGGCAAACAGAGCAAAGACACATAGGCTCGCCAAACGACCATGCCATGTCTCTAGCTCTGCAAAATGCTTCTCTCGAAGTTCGTAACGACATAGGAGAACATGCATCGGAAAACAATGGGGGAAAGAATTGAACTGCGTCCCCTTAAACAAAAACGCGATTTGCGGGTAACTCTTGAGTACCAGAAACAAGGTCTGCGTTTCTAGCGAAAAATAAGAGCACTATTCTACATTATTACGGTCGAAATATTATTCGATATTATATTCTTGTCTTCATTTATATTATGATATTAATTATGGTATTACATTATAGGTCGAAATATTATTGATGCTGCCTGCTCTTGGCAGTCTATTTTGGCAAATCCTCAACAGAGCTCAGTCGCCGAAATTCTTTGTTAATTGCGCCCAGGGGGTATCGTAACTGGCATTTAAATGCCCCCCAGTGACGAAATCAAAATAACAAATGAATGAATGTGGGCAGAGAAGTTATACTGCATTTTGTTCGACAACGTGCCGGACACCTCCACAGAGCACACTAGTGTTGGTACATGTTTGCATTTTCCGAATTGCCCATCTCAGAGTCGTCGGCATTCAGTGGATCCGGCTGTTCCTGAAACGACATCCCGATCTGGCACCGAGAGCATCAAAAGCCACCAGCATCAGTCGCCCACAGGATTTTTGAAACCATGAAGCGGACATTTTCTTCAGAATCCAAAGCCTACAACGTGGATGCGACTGCCGTTTCTATGGTAACAGAGCTCCGACGATTCTGGCACCCAAAGGCAGCAGACGAGTAACTCGTCTGTTGCTAATAGTTTGCTGCTGCCAATGTTTGACTGCTGCCAAAGCGGTTTTCGTGGAACGAATGCCGTTTCATTTCCGTTCTGTTCATTCAGTTTGCTTGGTCTTGCAAGACAAATGGTACGAGGCAACGAGTTGGTGAGCTAAAATGAGCCTGAAGATTTGGCTTCAACCTAGGTTTCCTAATGCATACGAAAGCATGAAAACGTCCCTTTTATTCAATATGGAGATTCCAACTGCAATTCCTGAATCATCAAACGTGCGTCTGCAACAATTGTAGACTATGTGTAGGCCCATCTATGTGTCCAGGCACCACTGTTCTTCGATGTTCTAGGTCTATAGGTTAGAATGGTATCTCTTGTGATGTATAAATGAATCATTGATCTGTTGCGTTTGACAAGCTTCCGTCACAGGCAGTTATAGGTGGCTACACAATTTGTATTGAATACAAGGTCAGGGTTTGTACAATACATATATGCATACCATATGAGCACACATTTTCCCATATATTTCATTGTGGGGCATTTTGATGCCTACCCCGGACGCATTTTGATGCAAGTGTTCGGAATACCTCCTTTGCAAGGGTCTGGTCAAATCACTTTGATACCTAATGTTAAGAATATATTTCGAAAACTATGTGTTCATTTCGTGCAGAAATAATCCTCATTTTGAGATATACAGCATCATGGTATCTGAGAGAATTTGCTTTCTGGACGATATATTCCTTGGCGTTGAACAGTGTGACTTCTCTTTCGTACCCTTAAGATGAAAGACGACAATACAGGTAAACATTCTTGCACTGAAGCGAGTGCAGAATTTTATATTGAGTGAATTAGATGAGTTATAGTGTAAAGGTAACCAAATTCATACGGTCTCATGAAAATACGAGACCAGGCTTTAGCATGCCAGTCATAGCTCGGTTACAATGCTAATTGTGGATGTTTCGTATTTAATCATGTTGGTCTGTTTACTTACCGGAAACGCACATTACCGGATTATTCAGGCACAGGGCATACTTTGGTTTCTCCCTGTGTTGACTGTTAGAAATATTGGTGCGACCTGATTTATCACTCAGTTGCGTCCTTATGGTGCAGATATTTAAAACGATACTTTGCATATCCCGCTGAACCTCACATTTATGCACTGCAAAGAAACATGTCAGTTAACACGTATGTATTCCATCGGTGGAAGGTACACATCTACGATGTTTAGTTTAGAAAACTCTGTGCTGTTTGTGATCTGTTTTTCTTTCTGTATGCAAAAAACTCACTCAGAATCGTGCTAGCTCCGCGTGCTGGTTCTGTGTATCCGAACTGGCACTTATCAATATATCGAGGACCATTGCAAAAACATACGGCCAGCCTTGCGATGCTGGCAGCCTTTGGAGAACGTGTTGCAAGACTCAGGGGTGTCGATTTCTGTAAATGATTGGGTGGGCCGAACCGAGGACCAGACAACCTAACCTCCACTTAAATGTGGGTATGTCAACGGATTTAGTACACTTTATTTTGACCAACGGAAATTTGGCGTTTTTTTTATTGCTATTTACGAAATGAAAATCTGTATTTATCCCCATTTATACAGGTATATGTATATATATATATATATATATATATATATATATATAAAGATAGAAAGATAGCTACATCGCTTTAGACTTTATTCTTTACTTTCCTCTTATCTCTTATGTAATGCGGCCGTATTTTTGTTATTATTACTCACTTCCCTTTATAACCAGAAGACAATATTGGGTGGGCCCAAACCAACATTGGGTGGGGCAAATCAACACTGGGTGGGCCAGGGCCCTCTCAAAAGAATACAAATCGACCCTCCTGGCAAGACTGGAGTACCAGAAATCTTTGCAGCCAGTCTGTTCTGGCCTTGCGCGAGGGCTTATCAGAAGGATGATCAAGCTGCAAGTGTTTCGCAACATGATAAGCGATCTTTTTTAATTCAACATTCGCCACACCATAGAAGTTGATCGACATTTTCAGGATGTATGCCTTGAACTCATGTTCGTAGGCTGAAGAAAAGACAGGTGTTCTCCCCGTGTTTTTGGAGAGCGGGCTGAGTTATCTTCGAGTTTCTCACTCGGCAAGAGGCATGGTCTCAAAAGCTGGTTCGTGGGATACTGTGGCAAGGAAAAGATGTAGCTTAGGAGCGCATTTGGTGATACCGGGTAGGGACAGCTTTAAGAAACTCCTTAAGCAATGCGATAAGCGGGTTCCACCTCAGCTAAAAACTCGGGGAGTGGGAGGGTTGAGAAATTAGGCCGATGTTTTCCATGCAGCGCACATAGGCGTAAGTAATAAATGTCACAAAACATGTGGAGTACATGGGAGAGTATTTCTCCTCCATTCTCCCTTCCGTGTCAAGCTCATATGGCACGCACGGAACATCATATTCTGCTTTAGGATTGTACTTGATATTAGTGAGGTCCTATATTTATCTGGGCCTGACGGTCTCACTTTACCAAAAATGTCTGGGTACTCGAAATGTTTTGGATGTCACATCCCTATGAAGGTAATGCTGAGAAAAATTTGACGCTGAACCAAGGAAAGTTTCAGGAGCACTAATTTTTTTACGTGATTTCCACATAGGCCACCATTCGAGGCCACCATTCTGTTAGCTCCTTTATCTAGTTCCAGGTCGACAACACCTCTGGCCAAAAACATACCTGCACATCTTGCTTGTCTTTCTCATTGACAAGCCCGCTTTAGCCCGCCGGACAGCCAGCTGAAGCGTGCTTACAGTCCAGCTGAAAGGCTTTATGTTGTCTGAAAATGCAAATGCAAAATGATATGCAACCTAGGTCGTATTGCGGTCAGCCACATTCGACTGCGCCCTACTTCTGTTAACTGCACCCCAGTGGCGCTCTTGCCATGGGCGGCGTAATTCAAAACATGGTAAGTACCTCTGCACAACAGCTCGGAAACTGGAGAGAATTTCCTTAGCATGACCGTGACCATGACAAACAGACGTGTCTGTTTTTCGGAAAGTACACTTCATATGTCATAGATATTATCAAAACTTAAAGCCAGCACGATAAAAGAGCCTAGAATAGTTAAGGGAACCAATTATTTGATTAAAGAGCATGAAGTGCGCAGCTTAACTCCGTTCTCCACATGCAGACGTCGGAAAAGTACTACTTTTAGGCGACAACTCGGTTTTCAAATGGAGAAAACTCAAATATATCGTAGGTTCACGGGATGGAGCTGGGCGCCATTAATCAGGGGGCGCAATACACCCAATTTTCCCCGCTGTAGGAGCCATTGAAGAAAGAATGACAATACAGACGTTGCAGTCCTGAAGTACAGATCACTTTTTCTTCACTAACCGTGAATGCAGATAACTCGTCGGTGTACTTGTGCAGACTGTTATATTACGTGCTCTTAACACTAAAGGCGCCTCCTTATGTTACGCGTGCGTGAAGGGCAATTTTACGGGGCGCATTTAGAAACTGATGCAGGTGCTGGTTGACAGGAACAGAAGTTTGGCGATAGTAGGCCGACAGGATGCAAAACCCTAATCCATTTTGGAAACTTAACGACCCGCTTTAACAACTCACCAGTTTTGCGAAACGCAAGGACACTCGATGGCACTATGACACTAGGACTCGATGGTTTCCTACTCGATGACAGGACGCAACGCCAGGCATCATAGGAAAACTGAACTTTCTGAAGACTGAGCGTACGGCAAGCGCTGCTGACCCCAGCGGGAACAGGGTTCACGCGGTGCCAGGGACGTCACCAGGAATTTGCCAAGGACGGGGTGAGGACAAACCTGATCCCGTTCAAAACCGAAGACGCCTTGGATTCCGACGTCTTTACTCTTGAGTTTTGAAAATCTTCGTTATTTTCGTTTCTGATGCCCGGTGACTTTCAACTTTCATCGCCCAGGGGGTATAGTCCTCAGGTTCCCCGGACTCCACCCAGTTACGTCCCTGCACAATGGAATTCACATCACTGTTATAACTGGCATTTAGCGATAGATTTACCGGGTATAGATATACCGGGTATGGTACGGGCGCCTTGGACGTCGGGGCGCAATCCTTTCCAGATGCCTAGTTCGATGCCTGATCTCTTCTTTGTACGCCAGCCTCCTGCCACTCAAAGCGAAAACGTCACACACGAGCGGTGCAATCCCAGTCTGCAGGGGTCTCGTCTTGCGTCTGTGCGCTATCAGCAACAGTCCCCTTGTTCCAGTCTGCGATAACGCGGCCGCCGGGCAGTTGCACCGTGAGGCATGACGGGACGAGGCCGTACGTCGACGAAGCCAGGCATTCTCTCATTACGGCGGCAGGATACTGCGCAGTGCGTATCCTGGGTGACGAAGGAAAGTTCGCGGAGGTAAACAAAATCAACCTAGACGCCACAATGTGCACCGTGCACTGATGCCATCAGTCCCCTCTCTGTGTCCACCGCACCAGTCCCCGACCGGACGCGTGATACAGAATAGACACCCGTGGCCTCGCGGATCTCAAGGTCATGGTTCTGGACGCGCTGCCAGCGCCGCCCCGCGGCCGCGCGCCGAAGCTCGCGAGGATCGGCTAAACCGGTCCAGGCTTCGCGTACGCCGTGCGGCGCCGCAGTGGGCGTGCAGCGCGAGTGCGCGCGGCCGCCAAGATGGCGGCTCGTCGCGGACGCCCGCCTCGCATCGCGACACGATGTGCCGCCCTGGTCGCGCTGCTGCTGCTGCTGGCCGACGAGGCCTCCGGCGCCCGCTTCGTGAACCGCTTCGGGCAGTGGCGGGAGGCGACGACGCCGGCGCCTCCGGCGGCCGACGCAGCACAGCCGCCCGTCTTCCGCAACGGCGGCCGCCGGCAGTGCCCGCCGCGCGCCGCCGACCCGACCGCCAACGTCGGCTACGAACGGTTCGACCCGAACCGCTGCGTCGAAGCCGACGTGGGCGTGCTGGCCGGCTGGCGGCCGGACCTGCAGGGCGCGCGCCGGCCCGGCGACGACCTGGTCGACCCGCTGGTGGAGCTGCACACGCGGCTGGGGCCGCTGACCGGGCTGCGCGTGTCGCTGTACGACCGGCCGGGCCTCCTGCCGGAGGAGTGGCCGGCGGCGCTGCGGCCGGCGCTGCACCGCCAGCGGCTGAACGTCACCGCCTTCTTGGGCGTGCCGTACGCCCAGCCGCCGCTGCTGGAGGCGCGCTTCAAGGTGAGCCGGGCGGCGGCCTGCCGGCGGGGGTCATACGGGAGATTGGCAGGCGGCTGGAGCGAGGGAAGAGGCCTCGCTCCACCCCAGGAAAGTAGGGTGGAGCAGAGCCAGTCGGCTTTATGGCCTCTGATTATGAAGGCCCTCGTTCGCCCTTATTCTTTACAGGTGATTTCATGCGCGCGTGGTAAAGAGAAGAAGTCACGCAGTCGGGAAACAAACAGAAATGTGGCCAGCAGGAGGGTGGCTGCAGCGGAGCTGGGATGATGGGAATGTTCTGCGCTTGGTCGAAGGCTTCTTTCAAGGGAATGCCATTGGCAGTTTGCAGTGACGTCCTGGAAAGCAGCCACGTCATTCCTGTCATGCCTATGCCGCCGGGTTGTCCCAGATGGAGCAGAAGTTCCGTTTTCAGGTGTGCGGGGCACTTGCGTCGCGTTAAATTGCGCGGGAGTCGGCTTGCAACCGATTTCAGAAAGGCACGTGGCCAGGATTTTCCTCAAGGGGGGCCAGATGTCAAATTTCGTCATATGCCACTGGCGCACGACGAAATTTGTAGGGCATAGCAGCAGTTTTGTGTAACTGACCTCATGTTTACCCCACATGATGTTTGCTTTTGCAACATATATGTGGTCACTATTACGTAATCGTGAGAAATTGCGATATATCTAACGCAGATCGCTTGACGCAGGGAGGCCATGGCCCCATGCCCCCTTTCCCTTGGCTCCGTCCTGGATTTCAGTCATTTCCGCTGGCAAAATAACTATGTGCGGGGATTTGGTGCTTCACACGCTTACATCGTAGCAGTCACAGCGGCCAAAATCGTCCATATTTCACGAACTAAACGGAATATCCCGTAGTAGTTGTGACCATTCTGGAAGCGTTTCCAGACACATGGTGAAGCAACATTAGTCCCTGCCAGTGTTCGCCATTTGGCCAATGTCGACGGTACAGTGCGCGGAGGCGACCCAACAGCCATTTCCAAACATGACATGCCAGAGCAATTAAGCAACGGGCGTCTCGATTGGTCTTTAAGCTACTTGTTGATGCCTAATTCGAGCCCATTAGGTAATGCCGTGAACTCAGTGGGAACCTCAGAGAAACTCACGTCATTGGATTTCTCCTTCCATTAGATCCTATGGACGTAACCTTTGGAGTCTTTGAGACGACCAAAACGACTTCTGGCGGTGAATAGGTACCATGCAAAACAGCGCTTTCGATTGTTTCATGTCTCTTCCGAGGACATTAAAAGGTAAATAAAGGTCATTGACTCCAATGGAGGATTTTGACCCAAGATGACCTTTACCCAAGTGAGGACTGAATTTTGAACGTCACTGAGACCAACGTCACCTGTTTGCAATGAGCGACGCGCATTCTGATTGAGCACTGACCTGTTTCAGTAAGACTAAGTGCCGTAAAACGTGAAAGTAAAAGCATCGTGGACGTTTCTGCGCAACCGTGGAACGAAAAGCATCTGTGGCCTTCGACCAACCAGTTCAGTGAGGAATTTTCAAGCCTTTGTCGATGCCAGACTAAAAGGAAAAACTCAAGGAGGATGAGCACACGTCGTAGGTGACTCAGTTGAATTCACGGTAGCTCCAGTCACATTTCAGAACATTCCTATTTATCCCAGCCGTTGCACGCTCCTGAAAAATGCTACAGGACTATGCTACAGGTCATGTGCTGGAACAGCAGCAGCATGGAATAACCACAGCAGGCTATGTTCATCTACGATCTACAATCTACAATACGATCAAGAGATCTACGGAAATCGTCGCAGGTTAGACGTTTTGGTGATTTTTTCGAGGGCGCGATCTACCGTAAATTTCCTTGGCAACAGATTCAGTTTTGGAGTCAGAGTCAGAATCAGAACGTCAGTCATAAAACGGGCTCGAAGATCGGATCTGACCTGCAAAATTTGAAACTGCCATGGGCTTCTCTCCACCGAGACGCGATGGACATTGTTAAGCTGCTTGTAGTCTTCTCTGATGAAGGCGGAAAATTCTAAATTGACCATAATGAGACGGGTAAAAAATCCAACTTCCTCATGTCATCCCTGCTTGCTGCGGCTAGAACAGATGACAGCCTTTTCGGGACGTGTAGAGACCAAGAAAGCCGAAAACGTTCTGAGGTATGGCTGAACCCGTTTTGAAGTCAAGTTAATTGAGAGACGCGGCAGCGACCTGGAGTCGTAGGCCGTTTAGTTTTCGTTCTGTGATGAGGAGCTCTGTAGCGAAAGCATCTGGAAATGGGCTATGCGCTGGCCATCCCACCAAATCTATACCCAAGCTTCTTCTCACCGTTTGATCATCCAGACGCAGTGACTAACATGGAAGACCTACAAAGACCTAACTAAGTGGGTTGGTCCAGCAGCCCTGATGTTCTTTGGTCTCTTCGAAGAAGAAGTTGCAAAGGCTGCAGGAATCCTTTTATGGAAGAATAAGCACCAAAGTTCCGAAGGCTACCTGACTTCGTAGTTGCACACACTCGCAGTTGTAAACGGCGGGAAAGAGCGGTGCGCGATGTTTTTGCAGGGTCTCAACGGCAGAACACAAGATAGAACGAAACTGCAGAATCTCGTCGAAGCCGTAGACCACTATCGCGGGTTTTACAACCACAATCGTTTGACTGCCGGAGGGTGCAGTTGATAGTATTGTCATGACGGCGTCGGCAGCGCGCAGGCTGCGGGTGTGTGTGGCGTATTGAGGCTGCATTTGGCCGTAAAATATAACCTTTAAATACCTTGTCGACATTCCTCCACGAAGTGTTTAGTATCGTTATCTATGTTACTTTACAAGAAGACACATTTCTTGGAAACTAAGTTGCGTTTCCGGCACTTTATTTCTTCCGTTTTTGCCGTATGAACGATTTTCTAGGGCGATGTTTGGTGTCGGAGCTAGACTCCGTGACCCCTGCACCTCCTAGTGCGGCTCCAGGGTACAGCTTGTTTTGTGGCGAGAGGTTAATGGGCCGTCGAAGTCGGACACGACCGTGCGGTAGTCAGGTGGACTCCATATTGGCCAGTTGCCAGCTGACCCGCGAGACAAACATGGGCACCGGAGAACTCAAACTCGTTTTGCCGGGACGGGGACGGACGATCCTGCCAGGACGCTCTGCCGACTGAGTCTCTTCGACTCCGACTCATCACTCAGACCGAGTGACTGAGTTACCGATCACCGATCATCGAATGTTAACACTAAAAATCAAATGTAGCCTACGTCCATTTACAGCTAGAGGTATAATGCATATTACTGCGTTCTGATTTTAACTTGTGTTATTATAATACGTATTGTTATATTATTACATCCATATTACAGTTTTATATTATATGGCGTTACGTTAATATTACATGTTATATCATATCATATATCGTATTGCATTACATTTATACCATATTACAGAGTATTTACAGCATTCATTGCAGTTTATGTCGGTGCTACCCATTAGTTATCTCTTTGTTGATGTTTTGTTTTTTTCGATCATTTCGGACGTTCACTGGAAACTCCTACCAAAAAGCTGCCAAAACTAGATTTGAAAAGAGATGACAGCCGTTGCTTACTTACTAAATAAACTGACTCAGTCATATCAAAACTTCGGCAGCCTCCCTCTGGGTTACCCTTATGCCTCTGTGCTTCCTCTAGGCACGAACACCACTGCGGCAACGTCACTGTTGTACCGCAAATTGTAATTGGTTTTATTTGGTTTCATACCCAGACGTGATCTAACTTTTGACACGACCACACCTGACTGGACTACATCTGACTGCGCAGAATGTCGAATGGCATTAGCTGATCCGGAGCGAACTGATTCCTGGTATCGAGTGAACCCCTTGCCTTCCCCGGTTGGCAGTGACGACGGATTGGCGTGGCCTGACCTGACCTGACCTAACCCCTCTTCCGCCGCAGCCTCCGCGGGCGCACCCCGGCTGGCAGCGGTGGCTGGCGCTCGACTACGGCCCGGCGTGCCCGCAGCCGGCCAAGTACGTCGGCCACGGCCGCGGCGTGCGGGAGGTGGACGAGGACTGCCTCTACCTGAACGTCTTCACGCCCCAGGTGAGGAGGGGCGGCCGCGGCCGCTCCGCGCTCACGACCTGACGCGTATCGTCCTGTCGGTACTCCCGCAAAGGTCATTCGTTCAAAGGTCGGCAGCCTTGTGATTTCGGCCGCGACGTCGGCCTCAAAGCATGTTCGTTTCTCAGATGGGCTGGTTTCGTCATCTTCGAGAACACACGTAGTTTCGTGTTTCCAGCTGTATTTTCGCCCCGTTCATGGTAAATGGTACATTGGACACATCATTGATCCCAGCCCCTGTGAAGTGAGTGTAAGGAGTAGTTTCTTGCTGGGTAAATGCCGCAGAGTAGTGTCGCAGACTTGTTTGGCACCTGGGAGATCACAGTTCGCAAAGGAAGCAGCGGATACCTCTCGGGTTTCTTCTTTTGTTCACGTCTCCCCTGCCATGTCTCAGCGGTAGTACGAGACGCTCCTCAACGCGTGCTTCTCCGCAGGTGTCCAGCAACGTGAAGGAACTGTACGCCGTCATGGTGCACATTCACGGCGGCGAGTTCGGCCACGGCGCCTCCAACCTCTTCCCTGGGCACATGCTGGCCGCCTGGGGTAACGTCGTGGTGGTCACCTTCAACTACCGGCTCGGAGCCCTGGGTGAGTGATCTGCACTGCTTCACAGACGCGCGACTGACTGTCACATCGCGCTGATCTTGATGGTGTTGTGTTTGGCATGTTTTAACTTGTACGCGCTGTGAAAATTCTTTAAAACCTCGGCTCAGTCTTCAAGAGAAGCGTGATGAAGTTTCACAACAGGATTTCATTCCGTAATGTCGAGAGGTCGAGAATTTCCCGAAAAGGCGCAAATCCGGGCCACCCGGACTTAATGGACAGAAACACAATAAAAGCTATTGATGTCAAGGAGGGCGGTTGCCCCCATGACCTCGCCTCCTGGTCCACGCGGCCTATCTTGGAACGTCGCTAATGTTAAGCTCCGATCCCCTGATAATCAATTGCCGCTCCGGATACAACGCCTCCCAGTCTGCCTCCGACTCGGCCATTTCCGCGAACGAATCGAGCTCCTCCCATTCATCGCAGGTCGGCCGTTACGGCCTTCTGGAGGCCTTGGCTCCGACGCCCGCCGTGACGTGCATCCCCGCCGATCCTGCCCCCCCCCCTCTCCCACTTCCGGCGCGAGGGGAGCCATGGGCCAGGGCCCGTTCTGGATGAGACGGTCTGAATCCCCTCTCCGGCCGTAAACTGCCGCTGGCTGACGCTCTGCGCCTACTCCGCCGTCCAGCCGGCTTCCAGTTTAACGGCAGCGATGAGCGGAAGCTCTTGACGGGGATTCAGTGTCGTCAGGGAGAATTATCGAGCTCCTTCAATGATTGAAAGTTGAGCGGGTGTCACGGTGTGGCGATGAGAGCGCTGCTTTATTCGAAATGGCCTCATTTCTGAAACAGCTCAGTTCAGGCGAGATGAATGTCGGTAGTTCCTGTCAGTTTGATTAATTCACTTCTCTTCGAGTTCGGATTTGCTAAAATTTCATTCCGAAACAAAAAAACATTCCGAAATGCTAGAACTGCTGAGCGAATGAAAGTTGAGGAAGACAGTTGTTTCCACAAAAACCAAACAAATCTCGGCCGAAATGTCCTGTTTTTAACCCCGCTGGCTAAACTTTCTGGACGCAGAGCCGCTCGGCTAGAACCAACCCACGCTAAACTGCATAACGCGCGAACTTCTCGCGGGCAAATGGGGCGTGCTGCGCCGGGATCGAGTTCGCCAACTACGCCACTGGCGACAGCTGTCAAATGTGGCGCAAAACTACCCTCGGCGGCGCAGCCACGGCCCGCCGACCAAGACCGACTGCCGGAAGTCCTCTGAAGAAAGAGGGTCGTCCATGCAAACGACCGATATCGGCGGCCGTGTTCGCCACGTTGGGGATGATCGCTCAGATGGTTCTGCGATTGTCGAGTTTTTTTGTGCCGTCTCGTGAAGAACGGAGGCTCAGCTTTTTGCGGTTGCGGTCGAGTGTTAGATGGACGCCGACACAATCACAGATCACCGTCTGTAAGCACCGCCATGGGCGGGGCCGGATGCAGTGACGTCAGCGCTGGAACCATGAATATGCAGGGAAAATCCAGGAATAATATGGCGTGTAGGACGAACGCCGCAGATGGAGGAAATGAATGGAACCATCATACTGAAAAAACATCCATCCCCTCTGTTCTTCATCAGTTTTTCTTAAGCCCACCCATAAATTCTCTCCGCTTTTCTTTCTACCTATTTATTTCCATTTTAACTCTGCTTGTCTTTGCGTATGCTTTGCCATGTAACGTTCTGCCGTGACATGCTGCTCACCATCATTGTCTGCTACGTTTAACACGCTCACTTCCCTTTCCTTCCTACAGAGCCCGAGAGCCTGAGCATGCCGAGCCATCAGGTCACGGGGAGCGGCCTGATTCGAACCCGCAACCCCACCGTCAGCTGCGTGACGGCCCGCTCCGCCGCCGACAGGGTTCCTGAGCACCGGGGACCACCACTCGCCGGGGAACTACGGCCTGCTCGACCAGGCCATGGCGCTGCGCTGGGTGCGCGACAACATCCACTACTTCAACGGCGACCGGCGCCGGATCACCGTGTTCGGCGACGGCGCGGGGGCGGCCAGCGCCGCCCTGCTGGCCGTCTCGCCCTCCACGGCCAGCATCGTCCACCAGGTCATCGCCCAGGTCAGGCGGAGGCGGGCTAGGTCGGCGGGGTCGAGTCGCCTTGCGATCCGTTCGGGTCGAGGTAAGGGCAGGTCAGCTCGGGTCGGCGTTGCGGTCCGGTCGGGACGTTTCAGGTCAAGATCGAGTCAGGTGAGGTCAGGTCAGGTCAGGCCACGGCCAGACTAGGTCGGGTCAGTGTCGGGTCAAGGTCGATTCAAGGTCGAAAAGGTTACGACAGAGTCGGGCCGTTGTTGCAGTTGCTTTGGGAACGCTTCCGATTAAGGTCGAACATGGTAAAACAAGGTCGGCCCACAGTGCAGTGCGAGCAGTTGAACACCGAACAAGTCAGGGGTGGGTCAAGCCTTGGTGATATTCAGGATGGTTGTCACCGAAGTAGTAATAGCCATGTGTAGGCTATTGGCATAGGTGGGCATCGTTACTAAAAAATGTAACTTCGTTACACGTTACTACGTTACTCAAAAAAGCCAGTCCGTTACTCGTTACTCCGTTACTCTGCCTTAAAAAGTAACGGAAGTTACCGTTACTCCGTTATTCCGTTACTTTTGAAATGCAGTGAAAACCAAGCGAACGCGGGTTTTAAGTCTTTTATGCTGCTTTGTGGTTGTAAAACGCATTCCATATACAAAGGGAAGAAACAAAAAGCGCTTACCCCAAACACTCCGCTAGCTGCCCACTGCCCTCACCAGCCGTTGTAGAGTCGGCGGCGCCGGGACAACAGCCGCGGCGGGTATTCTACCACTGTGTTAGCCACAATGTTCAAGCCAACGAATTCCTGTTCATTGCCCGCGGCGCCGACGGAGCGGGAACAACCGCCGCTGGAGCGGACGCATGCAAAATGCGACAAACAGCGGACATCTATCGACTGAGTTTGATTAACAATGCCTCTCGAAGTATCCGCCTGAACATGATGGTCTCCGTTCAGAGCTCGTTTCGGTCTCGCGAACTTCTTGTTTTGTTTTGAAATTATGTGTGTGTATTAGTTTGTGTACGTGCGCGTGCGTGGAGGTAAGATTCCTGATACCCCTGACGTTTTTTTAATACCAAACGACGAAGGACTCAAAAAAACATGACTGATATGGATTTTATTATTGTGAAATAAAAGACTAAAAGCAGGTGCTTTAGTACCTCTTCAGCACCCTTGAAAAGACAAATTAGCTATAAAAACATGGTCAGAAGTAAAATACAACGGAGGATGTTAGCCGTTCACAAGTGGAACATTTTGAAACGATGACGTGACCTGACCTGACCCCTGTGAAAGGCCAAAATTGATATCAATGAACTCGCTATTGTCTTACGGTTCAGTATATGTCGCTTAAGTTCAGCTTTTCAGGGACAAGGTATTGTGTGTGTTTATCTAATTCCAAGGACGTGTTTTGACCTTTCATGGCGTCGGGTGGCCTCAAAATTGACATGAGATCAAAACTCTTGAATGTTTTCGTCTCGGTTTGACAAAACCTTTCCGCCGGTGTTTTCCTTTTTTCCGTGCGATATATGGGAGCCGAGATCCTGGGAGGTGCGGAAATCCGCGCCCCCCTCCCCTCCCCCTCCGGCCGGGCAAAGGGCATTCTGAGCCCGGCCGGAGACGGGTTAAAAACACTTCATTTAACCCTATTCCCTGTGGGGGGGGGGGCAGATTCTGCTACCCGTGTCTTTTTGCTTGTCGCTCTTACACTGTTTGCCGCAGCGCCACAACATTTTCTGACATTTCATGGAACTGATACACACGTGTTTTGTCAACATTAAAAAAAAGAAATCGGTCCCGAAGAGGAGGTTCTAAGCCCCCGTTTTCGGCGGTAATGTGCTGTACGTGAAGTTGCAAAGTTGTGCGGTTCATTATCGTGACATTTTGAGTAGAAATAAAGATCACTGACTCATTTATATAGTCATACACATCCTAAACAATGCGTATGCACACACATTTCCAGGCGAACGCACACCCAGGTACTGAAAAAATGGGGGAACACACTATTGTGCTTATGGTGCCCTCCCAATTTTGTTTACCTGGATCCACCTCTGCGCTACATATAAACTTAAACTGGCTTGCTAGTTGTACATCTGATGTTTATATCACCCAAAACAAACAAGAACAAAGGAAACTTCTTATTTCAAAAATCACCCTTCTTGCCCTCCCTGGAACTGCCTATGGTTCTATATTTTAAATTTCAGCTTTCGATATATAAAAGACTTGGACATTCCAAGCTGAACCGTGTTATTCCCATGAAAATTGGTTGGTAAACACGGCCGCAATGACCTTTCAAAAATCCCCAAATTTTGGAGTTTGTTTGCCCCACGCCCTGTTTTCGTAATTTTTGAATTTTTGGGGTCCGGAATTGGAGATCTCGTTGAAACATATTAAATGGCATTCATCCCATCAACATTGGACGAATGAATCTCGAGATCTCTGGGAGGGCGGGGAGGGTAGGGGGCAGAATTGGTAATCTTCACCTTTCGGCAAATGCATATTTTTCGAAGGTGCAAAAGTGGCAACGGCTCATATCATGTTTGAGTTTGGGTCCTCACTTCTGCGTCTACAAAAAATAATGTGTCAGTCGAAAGGTGTTTCGGCCAGTTGATATTTTTTTGGGAACGCAGAAGTGGTAACTCGAATCGCATGGACAATGTAGCCTGTCCTCCAAGTTAAAAATGATTTAACCTAACCTAACCTAAAACCTACTGTATGGTTGCAGGGATTGCCCTAGATGGGCATGTAAAACTAATTTTTTGTTAGGTTCAATTTGCCTGTTTTTTGGTTTGGTTAGCTGGTATCGGCTGAAGGCAAACATGTGTCAACTGAATCAAAATTCAAGAGTTACCTAACCAAGTCAGTTTACACAGCCAGTAGGGGCCAGTGCTTAGAAAAATACCTGAATGGGCTAATTTATTCACACAACTTGTGTTGCCACTTCCGCGTCTCCAAAAATTAAGCGTAAGCGTCGGCCGAAAGGTAGATTACCGCAGATCTGCCCCCCCCCCCGGGTAATGTGCATCTCACTGCCTGCAGAGAATATGGTTAAGGTAAATAGTCCAAGCAATGGTCGACAAGCTTCATAATTATGCTTCACTACTGACAACTTATTGTGCACATTCTGTTCTCACCTGGAAATACCGTAAATAATGCTTTCTCTTGATATGTGCCTTTAGTTTGAAAGGCTACTCTTGTGACCCTTGATTATAACCTCTTTCGGTCGGCACAGGACATACGTAAAAATGACGTTTTCCCCTCCTCCTTAAACTCAAAGTACGTTTCTAGATGTGGCCATGGGTGACCCAGACCGGGCTAAAATCCTCTGCCTCCGAAACTGAGGCACCGTTGGACTCGGAGTTAAGGTTTTCGACCTCCAGTGGCGGCGTAAAGACGCCTTGATGGGACATTTTAGTGTCAGGTAGTTAAAATTTCAGGCCAGTCAAGAATCAGTCACCACTCCATCGCCCTACGGACATCACAGATCCAAGGCCATGGCGGCAGTATTCATGTGCTCAACAGCCTTGAGTGATCTTGGCGGGGAACCGTGTGGCGGTGGTAAGCAATCCGTGACTGACTTGAGACTACATTGAAAACTGCCGTCAGCTGGCTGTCCCAGTATAAATGACAATAACTTTGATATCTTTTAGTCTGAAAAATGACGACTGGTTAATTTATCATTTTAAGCCATATCAAACTTACGCATAATTCAATACTTTTGTCCCAAAAGAGACCAAAGTCAGCTGACCTTTATACTGAACCATTGCCGCCAGTTTGCCGTCAACGTTTATCAGCTGACGAATATTGTCAACAAGTCGACTCCGCGATTGTCAGCTGAGTGCGCGCCCAGCCGCGCTTGTATCGCCGCACGCTATTGGGTGTTGGCTATTCAAGTAGCCAATGGGTGTGCCGATGCAAATAAAGCCGGGCGGTGTCTGTAAGGAGTTTAAAAAGTAACGGAGTAACGGAGTAACGGAGTAACGGACCAAAAAGTAACGGAGTAACGGACCACAAAAGTAACTTCCGTTACTCAGTCCGTTGCAGTAAAATAAAAGTAACGGGTCCGTTACTCCGTTACTCAAAAAAGTAACTTCGTTAGTAACGGAGTAACGGAGTAACGGACCAGTGCCCACCTATGGCTGTTGGCATGAGTATATACATGGCATGAGTAACACGGGGATTTTCGAGAATACCTCTAAAACTAGCTGCGAACACATATCGTTGGGCTTTTCGACATTTTCTGGCATTCGGCATTAGTTTGTATGAGACTTCGGTGCCAAGGCGTTTGAGGATGGCCACTCTCGGCTTCGACAGTGGGTTCTGCAGCTTCCTCATAAGGCTCTCCGCTGGGCCATGGCGTAAACACCACCGCCTGAAGGTCGAGACAGTTCGCGTCAGAGGTCGGTCAGGTCACGGTTGGGTAAAGGTCACGCCGATAAACATGTAATAAAAATAAAATAAACATCATGGACGTCCGGTCTTCATGCTGAGGCTCTTAATCGGGCCTCAGGACCAAAGGATTCATTGGTTAGAAGACGTCATGGCCTAAACAGCCATGTGACATGTGAAGGACCGCGGTGGGGAAACCTAGAATCAGGACAGATCACAAGAAAGCAGTGAACGGGACATCTTTAACCCTATCCCGGCAGGAGTCTGAATCCCCCCCCGGATGTTTTACTTGCCAATTTCAGAATTTTTAAAGCAGCTTTACGGAACTTGTGACTTTTCCTACATATTCTTTCTACGTGCCGTGACAAAATTTCAAAATCCTGTTTTGCCCAGGGACGGAGCCAAGCAACGTTTTTTGGGAGGCACCTCAGGCCATTTTTGGCCATGTTGAGGGTAAAAGGGAAATATCTGCCAGAAACAACGTTTTAAAGATAGAACTTAAAACTTTGTATGGATGTATAGCTAAATAGTTGGACAATGTGCAGATATAACTTTGTTCATCTGAGGTCACTTTACAAGGTCAGGTCAAGGTCAAAAGACAAAATTTGGTTTTATTGCAATAATTTCGACGCTGTTTTTTCCAAATGCCAAACCCGGAATATATATGACTTAGAAAAGTACTCTCTACTTGTGTATCAAGTTTCAGCTTGATATCAGGTCGGGTCACGGAGCTGTGGCCTAAAATGTCATTGCGCGTACCCTATATCGCAATAGCCATAAAAGGATTTTTTCAAATAGAGTGAATTCAAATGATTAAAATCGTTTACAGATAACATTAAATGCACACGAGATCATTCCAAGTGACTCCAAGGTCACTGGAGGTCATTTAAGGTCAAAGGTCACAAGTTGATCTGAAGAACGTGACCATGACAATTCCCCCTTTTTCATGCCCCTGGCACCGCCTACGCTAATATTGTACAACCACTGTAATGCGATTTGTACTACTAGCAGAAGCCAAAAAAGTGTTTTTGCCTTTTTTGTTCATTCAGTTGTTGAAAAACTAATCCTCTTATTTTTGAAACCCTGTGAACGCCCATGAATTTTCCCAAAATTTTAGATATGTGTACCAATGGTAGAAGTCCTATCGATAATCTCTCGATTCATGTCAGTTTCATCGAAATCGATCCATAAACAAGAGAGTTATAAGCATTCCAAAAATGCCCCTGATTTTGACATTTTTGCCCCCATATCCACACCTTTCAAAATTTTGAATATTTCTTTTCATAAAAATGTACTTCGCGTCATGTCAAATCGATTGCCGTTTGTTGCGATGAAATCGGATGTGTAGTTCTCGAGATCTCAGGGGGGTGGCCGAATCCGCCCCCCCCCCCGCTGCCGGGAATCGACCATACCGTGTGGCCCTTCGGGAATAGCGTTAAAAGCCATAACGAAAGACACTTTGGCTTACAGTTTCAGTAGGCTAGTGCGCACGTTCCAGAATAATAGGTGTTCGGAATCAAAACATTAGCTGAACGAGCCAAAGTCGAACCAATGCCTACCATACCATTTTCCAGTACTCCGTCAATAAGGTGACTGGAACTGCAGGTGCTTGACGTATCGCAGGGTGTATTGACCCTTCATTATGAACCCTTCACGTGCACACCATTTATTCATGCGCACAGGCTGCAACTTCGGCCTGAAAGTAATCCACTCCAGCTGGAAAAGCCCAAGGGCCTTTGCAAAAGTCTGAAGCAGGTTGCATCGGCACGGCCTGCCCGTTGGAAACTAGCCACGTGCCGGCCGCCCAGGTCACGTGTCCCTTCCCGCCGACACGTGTCTGTCTCCACACAGCGCACCGGCGTCTTTAGAGCAATGCCTGCACCTGTGGCACATGAGCCCAGCAATGTCTGTTCTTTAAGTTTAGCGCTCCGCACGTGCTCGCAGCAATCACACTTTAGTCAGCTCTGGCCGCTGTTCAAACTCACTTAGGCCAAATTGTCCAGAATTGACGTGACGCCACTGAGAAGGTCATCGCCACCTGTTGGCGGTGACCTTCGCCAAGCAGACCGGAGACCGTCTGCTTGGCGGAGACCTCGGAGACCGTCTGCTTGGCGGAGACCCCGGAGACCGTCTGGTGGCGATCCGGTGGCACGCCTATAGATTACTGATGACCAGGGCACGCTGACGGCGCCGGAAAACCCCCGCAGGTGTCCGAGCTGGACAGAGGGACGGAGAGGAGAGAAACAAGGATTGGTGACAGGGGTGTGCTGACCGAGCATGATTAGGTATGCCAGCCTGCCGAATACAAGACTGAATCATTAAATGCGCAGTTTTTACTCAATTCCCGATGGATGGCAGCCCTTTCAAAACCACGGCCATTAAAACAAGATTCGTTTCATGTATGTCTTAGTTTACTTATTTTGTTTGATCGATAATTCATATGCTTTTGCATTGGGGGTGCCCGTTCACGCACTATCTCGGGTACTCCAAATCATTGGGGATTGGGGTCCCGTGTTAAATTAAAAAATTTTGTGATGCCCATCACAGACATAAGAATTGCCGCATCACCACAAAAAAAACATGAGAACTTACACGCACGTTCGTGGCCTAGTCTGTCCAACGTCCAACGTCGCGATCGTCTTGTTCCCGCAGAGCGGCTCCCCGCTGGCTGACTGGGGCGCCGTCTCCGACCTGGAGCTGGTCAGGAACACGTCCCGCGTGTTCGGCGAGCGGATCGGCTGTCTGACGGACACCTCCGAGCGGCTGGTGAGCTGTCTCAGCCACGGCCGCAGCGCCATCGAGATCGGCGATGTCGACTTCACGGTGAGCGCCGGTCGAGAACGAGAGCGAGAACGAGAGAGGGAGAGGGAGAGGGAGAGAGGGAGAGGGAAAGAGAGATGCCAGGTTCGGAGAGTCCCTCAGGTGCGGGAGGGGGCAGAATGGTCTTCGAACGGCTGCTTATAGCGAACGTCCGCCGCCTCCTTTTCATGCAGCTTTTTATTTTCATTTTTTGCGTTTTTTCACGGCACAGCGAGATGAGAAAGCGAGGCGCAGTTGTATAAGTGAATGAATTTCCTTGGTACGGGGGACGGGGAATGGTGCTCGAACGAGTGCTATAAGGAAGGTTTATGCCTTTCTCTTTGTGCGTCATATGTGTCGTACTTAATTAGTTTCTATCCATCATAACGTCCAATAACTTTGTCAGCGTCCAGCTATCCCGTAGTATTGCGCGGTGTTGTCGCTCATCCTTCTCCATCCCCCCATCCCTTCCTCTTCATCTTTTTCCTCTCTCTCTCTCTCTCTCTCTCTCTCTCTCTCTCTCTCTCTCTCTCTCTCTCTCTCTCTCTCTCTCTCTCTCTCTCTCTCTCTCTCTCTCTCTCTCTCTCTCTCTCTCTCTCTCTCTCTCTCTCTCTCTCTCTCTCTCTCTCTCTCTCTCTCTCTCTCTCTCTCTCTCTCTCTCTCTCTCTCTCTCTCTCTCTCTCTCTCTCTACCGGTGCGCCCCTCGCCGGCCTGTGCCGTGACCCTGGACGGCGTGTTCCGCCGTGCCGGACCCGCTGAGCTGCATCTGGGCGCCTCTCTTAGCCGGTGGCAGCCGCCGGAGCCGACCGGCCGACTCATTACGGAGATTGGCCGCCGCCTCAGCGGGCAATGGCGCCGCCTGTCCGCCCGTCGGGGGCGGGAGGAACGGCGCTGGAACTGCCCACCCGCCGGGCAGGGGGCAGGGCAGGGTGGGGATCCTGCCTGCCCGCGGGGGGCAGGTGCAAAAGAAACGGTCCACTGCCACACTGCAGACCATGCACTCCCCCATTAGTTTTCGGAAATGTCTAGTCATGAATTAAGGTTTCTTTTTCAGTGCATGAACTCGCATGACGGGCATCCGCTCTGTTCCTGATCTGACCTGAGCACCACACTGTCTCTTACTTTACCTGAGTGCCGCTCTGTCCCTGACCTGACCTGAGCTGACCTGAGCCCTTGACCTGACCTGGGCGCTGCTCCCCCCCTGGCCTGCCTGGCCCCTGACCTGACCAAAGCGCTGTCCCCTTCCCGCAGCGGATGTGGGCGTGTTTCTGCAGACGTCGCGCTGTCCCTGACCTGACCTGACCTGGCCTGACCTGAGCGCCACCCCACCCCGCAGCCGGACGTGGGCGTGTTCCCGTGGGCGCCGGTGGTGCAGGCCAACATATCGCTGCCGGCCGACGACTGGTACGACGGTTGGCGGCGGCGCGACTGGCTGGCCGTGCCGGACCGGCCCGAGCGGCTGTACCGCGCGCGCCGCTTCAGCAGCGAGCTGCGCCTGCTCACGGGCGTCAACAGGGACGAGGCGGCGCCGTTTGTTTGTGAGTGCCGGCCGGCGCCGCAGCGGCGCACACGCCGCTCGCAGCTGACGGCCGCTGCCACGCTCTTTGGTTTCGTCTTGTTTTGTTTTTGTGGGTGCGAGCGTATGCTGGTGGGTCAGAAACCGAAGTAATACTTATCATACCACGGCGATATTCCCTGAGCATACCAGTATTGGGTTCATAAATCACCACGGTAGACCCTGACACCATCAAACTATAGTACCGATGCTTCAGTCAAGTACATGCCGTTGTGCTGAAAATTCCTTTGTGTCCATTAACGGCGACAACCAACCCGATTTATCCACTAAAAGCCACTGTCAAGTCACGATACTTAAAATGTGAGGTGCTTGGTGGTAGTGAAATGAAAGATGTTGATGTTACTCCTCTTCTTCTGTCTTTCTCCCTTTCTCCATTTCTCCCTTCATCCCTTCCCCTTCCCCTCCCTTTCACCTTTTCTCTCTCTCACTCTGAGACTTCTGTGCCGAATCAGCCTCGGCAGCAGCTCGTTGCCACGGTAACGACCCGGTGACCTGACCTCCGACCTCTGACCGGGCCGCCTCTGGTCGGGCTTCAGACCGGAACCTCAGCCTGGCTCCGGACTACGAGATCACGCGCCGCTGGTTCAACACCAAGGTGCGGGAGTGGGCCGAGCAGCACAACTACACGCTGAACCTGAACGGCGTCGTGGATGCCGTCAGCCACCTGTACACGTACTGGCCCGACCCCGCCAGCCACGACTGGATCCGTCTCAAGTACATCCAGGTGGGCTCACGCCGCTGCCGCTGCTGAGAAGGGCGGAGACGGAGGACTCACGCACGCGGAGATTCTGTGTGCGTGAGTGGAAACGATGTTAGAAAGTGGGAATGAAGAGACAGCGGCAGATGAATAAAGGTTTATGGTCCACGGGTGTCCGACCCGTCTTGCCATTCGTGTCAGTTAGCTGCAGCGTCGACCGTCGAATGTGTCGTCTTCTTTGCGCTTTTCGAGCAACGGAACAGCACGAATCGTCACCAGAGAGGGCGGGTCGACGACGGGCTCCCCGTTGACGGGTTGCAAAGCCCAAGCAAGTTTTTGGGCATTGCAGTCACCCGGGAGCATTATCTGACGGCAGCAAGTGCTGCTCTTGAAATCGCGTGTTTCACCACACTTCTGACGACGCAAGCAAGGTTTGCGTTATTTTTGCAGATGCTTTTAGCTTCTTTTTCCGGAGCACATCAGTGCCGGCGGCGGTCGCGATGAAGTTTTAAAAATAATCGCGTATTCTACGCACTTCCTGAAATGGATACAAACTAAACTTAGCTACGTTTGTTCTCCGAACAAAGGCTCGGGACGGGACTTCGACAGTCGCCGTGTGCGTCACCGACGTCGCCTGTGCGCCGCAGCTCGTCTCGGACGCGCTGTACACGTCGCCGGTGGACGCGCTGGTGAAGCTGGCGCTGCAGTTGGGCGTGCCGACGTACCAGTACGTGCTGAACACGACAGTGGAGGCGCTGGCGGCGCCGCTATGGCGACAGGTGCCGCACGGGCTACAGTACTACCTGCTGACCGGCGCCCCCTTCATGGACCCCGGTGAGCCGTGGCGCAGAGAGGGGGTCTGGGTCTGGGGTTGGCGGGAACGGTGTGAGGATTGGCTTGAGGTCCTGAGTGGGCGGTGACGATTCGACTGATAACGGATTAATCTGGTAGACTGGGTGGAAGGAGCTCAAACACCGAGTGTACATTCGAAATGTTTTGATGTGTGAGAACGCTGAGGGGGCCCTGTAGTGGCTGAGGAACCGCAAGGACTCTCCGGGCTTCTCTTAGAAGGAATGATGCCAGGCCGTAGTCCGAATTGCACCTGGCGTTTTTCTTCACATGCTCTTGGCAGGTGTCTCGTGTTTTGTCCTGAAACACGCGAAAGAACAAGTTGGGATCCTCTTACGTTTGTGCCCGCGCGCCCCTCGCCCTCCTTACCCGGTCAGGCGTCGGCCGATGGCCGGCAGGCACCGCCACGAAGTCATTTACAGTTTGAGGCCGTTTGCATCCGGCCACGCTAATATTGAAACGGTCATACATCTCTCTATATAAAGTTGGGAAAATGACGCTCGTTTTGAATGTGCGCTATGCATTACCTTGTCAGTCATTTTCTTTCCATCTGGGGGCGGAAATACATTTGACGAACGACGAGTGGCGGACGATCTTGGTCGTCATTTGCCAATTTCATTTTCAATAGCCAACCAACAAATCTGGCCAATGCAGATCTGACTGAATGCATGGTCACGCTTAAACACCCCCACCGCAGTTGTCACCGTGACCACCTCACAAGCTCACAGACCGCAGTTGTCACCGTGACCACCTCAGGCAGTGGGCGAGCTGTGAATGACGTGATGGCCGGTGTCCGCCGACAGAGTTTTTCCCGGGAGACGTGCGCATTGAACGGGCCGCGTGGACAGAATTGGACAGGAACATGAGCCAGCTGTTCATCGAGGCCTTCGCCAACTTCGCCAAATACGGGTGAGTGCCACGGCGTGAGGGCCGCAAATCGGCCTTCATTGATACGGGTCAGCGGCGGCACGGTAAACTTTCTACGCTAAATGATGGCGTTAAACTGGGATTTCGCGATCGAGTGTAGGTCTCGGAGTCCGCGCAACAGGCACTGCTTGGTGCGGAATCCGATTCCACAGCATCCTAGAGAACCATTCGGGTCAAATTCATGTAGAAAAAGAATGGAGCCTCGTGCGTATCAGTTAGGCGGAAGAGCTTTCATCTCCCCTCGTGATCCCAAGTGTCTGCTGCAGGCGTCCGGTTTGGTTGTTACATTGTACGCTCCCTGTCGGCGCAGGGATCAGTCGGTCCTGTCCTGTCCGTGCGGTCCTTAACAGTCCGCAGTCAGTCCGCAGTCCGGCGCAGTCCTGGGAGTCAGTCCGCAGCCAGGGCAGGTCTGGGTGCTGTGTCAGCTTACAGCCCACGCTTGCTCGTATCGCTGCATCTGCCGCCGTCAGTGGGAGATGTGTTGTTCCGTGCTGTGCCGTATGAAGTGGTGCTAAGTATGCCGTTTTGTTTACGTGTGTCTAGATGTACCAGCTGTGACATAAATTCCGTAGCTGTTCCATGTGTCTCTCCGCGTGCCTTACACCGACTCTTTTATTGTTGTTCCATCGTAATCATCTGCGCCTACTCAGGGGCGGATCCAACGGCTCTGTTTGGGGAGGGGGGGGGGGCAAACTAGAGTCCTGGGTCTGTATGGTAGGTCAGCGGAAGCGTTGACCAACGGAAGGGGGGGGGGAGATGCTGGCCATAAGATGGATTCGGAGTTCCAAGAATTTAAAATTCTGGTTGGGTAGGCCCCAAAGACATGGCCCCCACCCATGTCTTTGGGGGGCCAAATGACTATTTAGCCCCCCTCTTATAGCGGTCGGGGGGCATGGTCGAGATGCCCCTGGATCTGCCAGTGCGCTTATTTCGTCTTTACTGTCCGCTCTTTCCTGAATGTCCTCTATGTCCGCTCTGTCTTCAGTGTCCTCTGTGTCCTCTCTGTCCTGAATGTCCTCGCTGTCCGTTCTTTCCTCATTGTCCTCTGTGTCCGCTCTTTCTTCAGTGTTCTGTGTCTGCTCTGTCCTGAGCGTTCTGCACGTTCTCCAGCCGGCCGACACCGCGGAAGGTTCTGGACACAGTCAGCTGGCTTCGGGCGCTGCCGGGCGACCAGCGCTACCTCAGCATCAACAACACCTTCAACAGCACCATGTTCAGCAACTATCGGCAGACGGAGAGTGCCTTCTGGAGCCAGTACCTGCCGACCTTGGTGGGCCACGAGCTGCCCACATTCCCGCCAAGTACCGAGGTCAGTGACCCCACACTGGTCCAGTGGATTTCTTGTTGCCGTCGTGGCGAATATGTTCGCTCTTGTCCATTTATATTGACGTCATGGTGGTAGTTGCCGTTCCATATTACGGTGTTTTGCATTTTTTTCTGGGCACTGCGCATGATGCGCTCACGGAAAGGGCCAAGTGCGATGTGCGAGAAGCTGCTTTGGTCCGTCTGGTGGTTTTGTTTTCTCAGTTCCTTGGTTCGCTCACCAGACACCGAGTCATTGCACTTGCCTTAGGGTATTGCTGCAACAGACGCTGTCCACATCATTCACCTGGCTTCATGTCAGTGACGTTATTGCCGCCTCTCATGCTGCTGCTCGATGTTTCCTTCTGCAGCGACGGCTTCCAATCCCCGGTCTTGCCGATGGAAACTTCTGCGAAAAACTTACTTGCTGCTGTCGCTAGGGAAAATCGTGCCGTAGAAATAAATTTACAAAGCCACTGCGCACGAACAGCAGAAACCAAACGAAATGATAAATTCCCCGTGCTGTCTCCGGTGGCTCTGCGACCAACGACAGGGCATCATTGGCACGCAGTCACCCTCAGATAACTTTTCAGCTTCTATTGACGTCAGCGCCGTCTGAAACTCGTCGATGCTCAGCAACTGGGGCGAGCGGTGGGGAGGGGGGGGGGGAGAAGGATGCTGACAGCAGCCGAACCCCGGAGACCGTCGGCGTGACGATCCGGTGGCACGCCGATAGATTACTGATGACCAGGGCACGCTGACGGTGCCGGAAAACCCCCGCAGGTGTCCGAGTTGGACAGAGGGACGGAGAAGAGAGAAACAGGGATTGGTGACAGGGGTGTGCTGACCGAGCATGATTATGTATGCCAGCCTGCCGAATACAAGACTGAATCATTAAATACGTAGTTTTTGCTTGATTCCCGACGGTTGCCAGCCCATTTAAAAACACGGCCATTAAAACAATGTTCGTTTTATGTATGTCTTAGTTTACTTATTTTTGATCGATAATTCATTTGTTTATGTATCACCTACATATTTTGTGCCTAACGCTTCTTACTTTTAGTCATCACTTACGACAGCGTGTTTGAATTTACGGGTGTCTTTGTTTACAGCCAGTCATGTTTAGTATCCAAATGTGGGCTGGTCTGATGGTCAGCGTTCTGTCCTCAGTTCTGGTGGGGGCCGGACGAGCCGCTTCAGATCGCTTTCTGGTGCGTCACCGCTCTGGCCTTCTTCCTTCTTCTCGCTGTGGCGGGCTTCTGCTGCCTGCTGCAAAACGCCAAGCGGTGAGTTTCGCTGCGGTTCCTGCTGTCTGTTGTAGAACGCTAGACATTATGTTCAGTGACTCGAATGTCTTGTATTGACCGATTTTTTATGCTTGTATTGGCCGATTTTTTTGTGCTTCAGGCGAGGATGTTCGATAAATAAAATGAGTGTTCTTGGAGATGTTGCGTTCTTATTAGATTCATTATGAGCCCATGAAAATCATACTAACTTTTTTTAGGAATTCAAACATCAGTCGCATAAAATTACTAAGGTATAGCGCGGCACGCTGCAGAAATCGCATTAAAATGCTACAGGCGTTCTGCGTCCACCATGTTCTCGTGGATTTAAGGTCGTGTTGAACAAACGGATCCTTAATTCGAATTAGGCATAAATCTCAGCCGTCACACTGTTCATGCGATTGCAGGAAAAGCGACCGTCTCTACGAAGAGTCTTTCATGGACGGCAACATGGGCGTCCAGGAGAACGCCCACTTCGTCTCCAATGTCAGCAAACCGCCTTCCGTCGATGGCGTTAACGACATCAGCGTGGCCACCAACCAGACCTCGCTGTGACGTCGTCCGCCGCGACAGCTGCCAGCGGGAAGGTCCGGCGTCGTCGGCGGGGAATCTGCTCGAAAATGCTGCACCGCCGTGCGCTCGTCGCATCAACAGGCCAGAAAGGCCGGGCCACAGACCCATTTGAAGGAGGGAGGGGTCGGTTATCATAGGCGGTGAACGGACTAAAATGGCGACAGTTCGTCGTGATGAAAATGGGCCACATGGAAAGAAATTGGCCGCACGTGTTGTTAAGTAAAGGGACCAGTGTGAATAGTTCCACTGAAGTAAACGATGGATGGTTTACATACTGCAGCCGGAGAATGCCTGACACCAGTTCACCGAAGCTCGACGCATACGTCCCCGGCATTTAGTAAGACATCCGGAGTATTGCATTGCTTACTGTAGGTATCGCCCGTATCATATGTCATCACCGGCGCAGCCCAGGGGGGGGGGGGCTGAGACGCGGTCCCCCTTTAAGCCGGCATTTTTCCTGAAAAACATTGCACATCGTCTTCCCAGCATGCGGTTTTCGTATGATTTCAGTCCACACTGCGCTCCGTCCCCCCTCCCCCCTTTTAAGAAAATCCTGGCTGCGCCCCTGTGTGTCACGCTTCATGCATCAAACACATATGCCGGGGAAATAATTACCAAACATGCCGGGAATATGTTTTATGCTTGAGCGAGGTTTCATTGATCAGAATTTCGATGATCAGGATTTTACTACGGGAGATGGCCAACAGATTCGAAATATTGCGTCATTATTAATCGATTTGACACACATATAAAACCCAGTAGCATGCAGAGGCCTGTAGGTACTGACAATAGGCGCGCCCTTAGGCCCAAATAATCATTATCATGATCATCATCATAATTAGCATTCATTACCTGTAGGTATTGACTGGATCCCACTTCGAGACCGTCCTGACATCTATCGGGTGGAATTCGAAACAAGCATTGCGGGTGAGACCCACGGAGCTCTATTACTATCATGACAAGCGATGATTACGTGAAAGACTATAATGTGGCAGTCGCCTTGTGAGTTTAAAATTCCCGGCATTGCAGAAAATTAAGGAGAATCTTTCATATGACTGAAATACTTTTTTGGCTAATAATGTTAAATTACCGTACGTATGTTTATTCCTCGTTCTCGCGCTGTGACGATAAGCTCTGAGACAAACGGCCAAAACGTCTGCGTCGATGAATATTTAGGCTCCAGCTTACTCGCTCAGCTTACAACAGTATTGCGCTGCTGATGGATCTGATGCGTCCCGGACGTTTCCTTCCTACCCGTGTTTTGTGTCATTTTATAACGAGATGTAGCACGTTTGTTTGTCGCTTTAAGTGTGATGCACCGTGTGTTCAGATCGCTGGTCCATAAGTCGCCAATAATCGTGCATTCTCTTTGGCGGCGTTCTGCCAAACCGTTCGTGCCACAGGAAACTGCGGGTAGCTGTTTGTTAATTGGGGGTTGTTTCCGTGGCAGGCAGGAATATCATGGTACGCGTTCAAAACATATGGCTGAAAAGCTGTCGAGTCATCTTCCACATGCGTTAGCAGTCGGAAAGGAGTGCTTGTAGACATAAGACATCGAAACAAAATATGCCTGTGTAAAATCGTTAACTGCGTTGTAGAAACAAGCAAGGCCGTTGGTAGCGCAAAGTCAGCAAGGGACAATCATGCTTAGATTACTTTGCTGAATTCGACTTTACACCTATGAGCACGAGAAGGAAAGGTCTTAAAGCCTTTTGTTCCCACCTCACGTCTGACCGAGGCGCTGCCCTCGATGACGAAGACGACTGCGTCAAACGTGAGCTTTTGTACCTGACTGGATGTTTTAGTATTGTCATGCCGTTTTAGATTTGTAGAGCGTTGCGGCAACATTCTGGCGCACTTTTGTAAATACATCTGAGTCATAAAATGTCCCCTGTTTACGCTACTGCATAACGCGAAAGATGCGCTGATGCATGCGGTCGTTTCAGCCAACTAATCTTCGACGTCGAACATGTTCTGTGGCTGCATTTGTTTACGTGAGAAAGTTTCCCGTAGGCTGTGTCGTCAGTTTCGCCGTTTTGCATCAGCTAGTTGACATCAGTAATCGCACAGGAGCATCCGTGAGAACTAATGGCGTGTAGAAGTCGAGCCCACTTTCGTCCGAAACTCCGCCTGAGTATCGAGATGGTGCAGAATGGAAAAGACCAGCTTTTGGATTAGAAACGCATGCTTTGCCTTACTTTTCCCTGGTTTTATTTGAGGATCTTCAGATTCGTTCCGTTTCAATGGCAATAATGGTATCAGCATGCTTTATAACCTAACTGATTCGTAGTCGCAGAAAATGGCGTCATCTCGGATGGAGTTAATTTCCCACAAGCGGACATGCGGACAAAGGTTCCTGCACACAGGAACGTAAGAACTTACGAAAAAGTGATGGTTGGGAGGGGGGGGCAGAGACACTTTTGCCCACAGGGCTCATGTTAGATTTCCAAAGAGTGGGGTTATGCCCCTCCCCCCGTTAATCCTACGCCCATGCTTGCGCGACTGGAGGCCAGTCGATCTGATGCTACCAATGGACCGTCCTGACTTGCGTAATTCGAATCAGCAGGAAAGAAGCATTTTGGTCTCTTCGTTTTTGTGTAAGGCCAGCTTTCCGTTCGGGAAAAGGGCATTTTGACATCAAATGAGCATTTCATCTCAAGAAAAGGTCAAAGTATGCGATTGGTTAAAGGCTAGCGATGGTTGATTTGCTCTTTTCGGAGTTGCATTAAAAATTTATTGCGCCTTTTTGAAAAGTCCCTAGTTCTCATTTCAAGTGGTCATTTTGTGATATGAAGCATTCTGCGAATTACCTATATCCACGATAAGACTTATATCCAAATTTATTAGCGCTGATTTTCATCAAAATTGGTTACATTTGTGCCGCGCCATTCTCGGAAGAGACATTTCCAACGCGCAAACAGAGGTCTGCACGTAAGCATAAGCAGAGGCAGAGGAACACGGGGAAACGCGTGCCAAGCAACAAGCTTGGATGTTATTCGCCTGGAGTCTTGCAAAGCCCGGAGACGAGCGGCGTGTGTTGTGACATAGTAGAGTTTTTAATTGTGTGTATGGAATTATAATAACGCGTCGACAAGTTTTACTATCACCAGCTGCCTGGGCAGCGCTTTGACGACGTAGGAGCTGTTGCTGTTGTTGCTGAGTGGGTGATTAGTCTTGCAAGGTGGGTTATTTGTGTGGCTGGTGCTGGAAAATGGATGGCCTCTTATTGCACCTTGGCAGTATATCACACTTGCACATCTTCTCAGACCACTTTTGCCATGACATAGTGCAAAAAACAAACTGATACTAATTGAGAAATTGGTTATGCTTCCACTATCATTTTTGCGAAAGATTTGGTCATGTTGCATTGTAAACAAACCTAACTGAAACTTGTGATGCCATCTTGTTGATACTGACTGCCCCAAGGATATGTAGGTATAAATCAATGCTAAAAATTGATAATGTCAACTAGAATATATATTGATGTCATAAGGGGCAAAACATCTCAGTATTGGAAATGCCCTTGTTAAACTAGTCATCAGAGAATCCAAGCAAAATACAAAGGGACTGATGGTGTGGCAATTGACAGTGGATAGAGTGGCAGTATTATTTGATAATTTTTCGCTTTCTGCATGTAGAAATGATGTTATGCTGCATGGTGTAATGTATTTCCTTCAGCATTGTCTTTAATATGCCTTTTAGCATTTTTTGCTGGTAAGAAGTGGTTGGCATAAATGTGATGTGCAGCTTATTCATTGTAGAAAGGCATAAGTGACTAAATAAATTGCGCATAGTATTATAATATGATGTGTGAAATATATAAAATGGATTGCATTTATTTCATGCCACTTAGCACTTCCATGATAGATATTCCCTTTGCATGTTGTGCTGCCATGCAACTGGCCATTTTGGACACCATCGTCGTACAATATTACACTGCCGCGTGACAACACTCAAAAGTTGATTGGAGAATGTTATCAGCTTTTTATAGTACAAGTTATAATATATTGGTATGGAAGCAAAAAACTATCTTTGTGATAGGAAAAGTTGAATGCATTAATATTGAACTAACTATCTCAGCACCATGCCATCATCAGAAACCTAGTTCTTTAACTGTAAATCATGAAGATCTGGCTTTTGCTAACATATACAAGGTTGTCCATTACTATAATCATTGCAAAAGCCCAGGAGCTGATAAATAACATTTTTTATTATATGAAGCTACAAGGTGTGTGGTGGTCAGAATGAAACATGCTAATTTGCCAGTTTAACCAATTATAGCTGATCTATAGCCAACATAACATAGCTTTCCTATTTTAACCCTGAAATCTGCAGACCAGTCTGCAAACCATGGCAAGGCTCAACAGGAGACTTGGGGCAGCCTCATTTCACCCCTAAATGGGGTAGCAGGCTTCTCACACAGGGACAAATCTATGAGCCTGGTCCTAAAATCTGGCTTCTCATAAGATTTAGGTCATTTTATTTTGTAATCCATAACAATTCAACTGTATCTTCTACTATCTTTTTTCTTGTGAAGATGAGATATCTGTGGCCCATTTGAGGTAAATGGGGCACAGGAATGCTGCTGTTGCTTCTTAAATGGCATTCCTTCAGGCAAATTATTTCATTTCTGCAGTTTTTGATTCAGCTTGCTGTCCCAAGGTAGGTTGTGCTGCCTCAGCTTTGGCAGTTCTGCCCTCCCCTTCAAAAAGAAGATTGGATGCCTCCCCAAACTGGCTCTGTGCTGCAACTCTGCCCCAACAATATTGATCAAAACCTACCATGTGTTGCATCACAGGTATGCATGTATGCATATGTAAATGCATGCATGCATGAATTTCTAGCTTTCAACAGCCATCTACATGTGCAGCCATCTGCACGTGCTCCTACACCTGTCCTCAAGTTTGATGTTGAGAGGTGCAGTCTTGTCTGGATTGCCAAGTAAAGCTGAAGTTGTGCCATATACCATTGTTTATGGTTTCACATTCAGAGATTTGCAAACTACCATTTTTATGTTTCCAAATGTGTTTTTTACAGTTTAACTGTCATGTTGTAGAATGTTATTGTAAATTGACCAATGCTAGTCTAGTCTTTCCATTTTAGAACAAAAAGCCATAGCAAATATGATGTCATGACTGAAATTCAGTTTAGTTTAGTCCCAATGCATACAACTGTTTGGATAAATCAGATGATAAAAGCCAGCTTAAACTAGCTATTTTTTTATCTCTGGGGACTCCACCACACCTGATAATGGACCCCATAATAAACCCATTTTACCTTGCTCTGTGGTGTTCTCTGTTGATGCTCAGTCAGATGACAAGGCTTGACTAGTCCAGGGTGCCTTGTAGCTGTAGGTTTTTGTACTTCCCTTCTGCACTGTAGTCACTTCAGCCAGTGGTACATACCCAGTAACTTGAACTACCACCACATCTTGTTAACATCCCACAGTTGTAAGCCACTGACAGGCTTTCATGACCTCACTTGTTGACCAAGCCCTGCCTTTACTGGAAACCAGCTAGCATGAGACGTGCGTTTTCAAAAAATGGTGCAGGGGAGGCATTCTCAGTTTGAGGTTTGGAACCCTTAGTTGTGTTGTGGCATAATCCTTTGGCCTAGCTTGTGGCCTGTCTCAGTGACTGGACCTGTCACCTGACCTGTGGCATTACTAATGACCTAATGTGTGGCTTAACTTGTGGTTTGGCCTGTGGCTTGACCTGTGGCCTGTCCTGTGACCTGACTGATGATCTTATCTGTGACCCAGCCTGTGGCGTACCCTCTGACTTGACCCCATGATCTTACCTGTTGACCTAACCTTTGGCCCAGCCTTGTGACCTGATCAATGGCCTGGCCTGCGACACGACTGGTGACCTGTGGCGTGATCTGTGGCCTATTTCTGGTCAGACCTGCAACCTGGCCCGTGACCTGGTTTATGACCGGACCGTGTACCTGACCCCAGGTCACCATGAACGGCGCCGGCGGGCCCTCGTCGCAGCGCGGCCCCGGCCCGGTCCCGCCGCGCTGGCTCCAGTGCCCGCGGAAGGCGCTCAGCGTCGTCGGCGACAAGTTTCTGGCGTTCAAGACGCCTCTGTCGGCCTCGTTCGACGGCCAGGTGCCGGTCGAGTGCCGCTTCACGCCAGGCATGCTGGTGGCCTCCCTCAAACAGTACAAGGTGAGGCCGGTGAACCCCTGCCGCGCCGCAGACGGGGGTCATATAAGCCGTGGTCCATGGTCAACGTTGGAAATTGGGTTTTCGTTCTTGGTGTCACAGTATGATTTTTGTTTAGGAGTACAAAATTTTGCAAACAGCAATGCTGGTTCAAGTTGGCGTTCTTGGTGTGATTCAGTTATGACACCGTACCTGTTGCTAGCTGAATGGAGACAGAGTCATTTGCTTGCAGAGTTAGATCGTCAGCATCGTTATAATGTAGCTTTTTGATCGAGGCACAAGATGAAACTTGGAGCATAAAATGTTTCTGAAGCACATATTTTCTGGTGTTCTTCGACACCAAAACAACAACACCTTTTCCAACCTTGGCCATGGTCGAAGAGTTCAGTTTGATGGGAGGTTGATAACGGCTAGGCCAAACATCGAAGGTGTTAGATTGGGGAGTGTGTTGTGTGAGAATAATGTGCGCATTTTTTTGCATCGTTAGCGTGTTATACGTGATAGAGTATAATAGAACCTGGTGAAATATGCTCAGTGCGACTGAGGCAAACAACAGCCAGATCTCGTCTGGTATGGTCGTACATCGTGTTCATTGTCGGGTGTTCTCGAATCCACCCGAAAACGTGACGTCACTCCGCCGACAACCCGGTCACCGAGCCCACCGCGCAGCTCCCTCACCTCACAGGCGAGCTTCACCCGCAGGTGAAGCTCGGCCTCTGGATCGACCTGACGAACACGAGCCGGTTCTATCCGCGCGAGGAGATCGAGGCCTTCGGCTGCAAGTACGTCAAGCTGCAGTGCCGCGGTCACGGCGAAACGCCCTCGCGCGAGCAGACGCGCCTCTTCGTCGACCTGTGCGCCAACTTCATATCCAAACACCCGCTGGAGGTCATCGGTGAGTGCAGAGGGGGAGGAGGTTTGGCTGCCGGTCTGGTGG
Source organism: Capitulum mitella (assembly GCA_030062745.1). Taxonomy (NCBI): domain Eukaryota; kingdom Metazoa; phylum Arthropoda; class Thecostraca; order Pollicipedomorpha; family Pollicipedidae; genus Capitulum; species Capitulum mitella. The sequence continues at coordinate 18,277,709 of CP099851.1, read as the reverse complement.
TTGTATTATGCAGTGTGCCGTGCCGCACGGGACGAGTGTTTGCTTCATGTGTTGTCGAACGTTTTGCGGACTATTTTCAGACCAGTTTATCTGTGTGTGACCTGTGGTATGTAGACCAGTACACCATTGCATATGGTTTCCGCTGCTTTTCTTTAATAATTATTGATGCTTTCCACATTGGCTTTTGTCGGCAATATTTCTCGTTCAGCCAGAAAGAAACACATCGCACATGAGTTGCCGTACAGTATGACGTCATATCAGAGCGTCAGCGACGGGCGCCTTTCTGCCCGTCCGTGTGGCTTCTGACTTCCGTCCGTTCTGACTCCCGTCCTTTCTGACTCCCATCCGTCCGACTCTCGTCTGTTTTGCAGGCATCCACTGCACGCACGGCTTCAACCGGACCGGGTTCCTGGTGTCGTCCTACCTGGTGGAGAGCTGCGACTGGAGCGTTGAGGCGGCCGTCGACGCCTTCGCCCGCGCCAGGTCCGCTCCGTCTGGCCGCGGGAGCCCGGACTGTCGAGACCTCAGGGTGGTTTTCGGTTGGCGACCTGGTTTTCGAGAATGTGGTTTTGGCGGCCCCGCACGCGTTTGGCGATATTGGGGAACTTCTGCATCTTTGGCACGTGAAAATTCGTTTTATGTGTCGCTGTTAATGTAATGGACGAGAAATATGGATTTCTTAACCGCAGTTGTATACAGTGGAACATGTTAAACAACACAAAGTGTACATGGTGTTGCTTAAACTCCTTTACTTTTAATAATATCTGGTAGCTTCAGTTGTAGCCTCACATCTTGTAGTTCACACTCAGCATTTGCTTCTTATTTCGATGTATGCTGTATTTCAGTCACTAAGTTATTGGCCGGAGGCAGTTTTTTCGTTGCTGTGCGGTGCGTCTGTTTTCGTAATTAACTGTGACGCGCGTGGCTGGTAACCGCCCTGTCCCGTCACGTCGCTGACCGGCAGCCGTTCTCGCAGACCGCCGGGCATCTACAAGAAAGACTACATCGATGAGCTGTTCCGGCGGTACGGCGAAGTGGAGGACGCGCCAGAGGCTCCTGAACTGCCCGACTGGTGTTACGGTAACCACTGCGCCCTTTCCCCCCCCCCCATGTATGTTGTAGCAAATACCGCCCCAGGCCAGTGCTGCAGTATATACTGTAGTCCGAGGAATCGGTGTTGCGGTAGCCACTGTGTACACTGGAACCAGTTCCGAGAAAAAGGATCGTGTCCCGCGACTGGTGGTTGGTATCGTTTTTTTTGCGTGCATGTCAAGTTGAGGCTGTAGTAAGGCTTAGCCGAGGCGGCTTAGGCATGGGTAGTGTTATTAGTTGCGCTGCTTATAGCAGTGTGAGTGGTGTCACGGTAGTGCGATGCCGTTGCATTCCGAAGGTACGAGATATGGCCCCGCCTAATGGACGTCTGTGTGGTTCCTGTCCCACCCCTGCCTGGTTCCTGCCTGACCTTTGTCTGACCTTTACGTGACCTTCGTCTGACCCCAGAGAAAACCAGTGACGGGGTTGAATGATGACTGACACTCGCTGACCTCTGTCTGACCCCTGTTTGACCTTTGAGTGACCTTTGTCTGACCCCAGAGGAGGCCTTTAATGGGGTGGTCGATAACGGCCACTCGCTGACCTCTGTGTGACCTTTGTGTGACCTCTGTCTGACCCCAGAGGAGGCCAGTAACGGGGTGGACAATGACGGCCACTCGCTGACCTCTGTCTGACCTCTGCGTGACCTCTGTCTGACCCCAGAGGAGGCCAGTAATGGGGTGGACGATGACGGCAACTCGCTGCCGCCGGGCGGGGGCGACTCGGCTCCGGACGAGGGCGGTGGCGGCCGGCGCGAGCGCGTCAAGAAGAACCCGCAGTTCATGGAGGGCGTGCCGGGCGTGCGCGCCATCACCACGCAGCCGCGCCTCAGCCAGATTCAGAAACGCATCCAGCAGATGTGCGACTGGCAGGAGTGAGTGGCGAGACGGTGGGCCGGCGCGGCCGGCGGCGGCTGGCTGTTGGGGGGCCTGCAGGGCCATGTTATCGGCTGTCGGAGTGCCCGGAAATTCGTGTGGGTGTTGCGTAGAACAGAGGCGGAAGTAGGCTATCTGCGTCATTGCCTGGAGGGAAGTCGTGTAAGTCACGTCGGCTGCTGTGCAATTCGCAGTGCATCTGCAACGGATGCATTGCGATATTCATCCTTTGTTACAGGCGCTTGTACTTGCCATTGGGGATTTTCATTCGCCTAGATGCGGAGTGTTCATGAATGTACGTCGACGACCGCACCGACTCGCAGTCATTGCTGCTAGAAATTGGACCTCACAGTGCAGGCCCTGCGTATGAGGTGTCGTCTGACTGCCTCCTGACCTGGTGTCTATTGACCCGTTGGCCTGTTGGTGGATATTGATCGTCGCGTTGTCCTGCCCCAGCACCGGCTTCCCGGGCTGCCAACCAGTCTCCATGGACAGGGAGAATCTCCAGTTCCTGCAGGATATGCCATACAAAGTCTCCTGGAAAGCGGACGGCACCAGGTGGGTGTGGAGTCAGCGAGGCGGGGGATGTCGTCACACAGATGGGACGGGGCGCCCGGCGTGGAGGCCTGAAGCCCGTCGGTAGAACATTGTCTGAGTTCTGGATTGGCAGCACCCATATTTTTTAAGCGTTGTCCTAGGTTTGTATTGATACGGAACTCAGGCCAGCCGAACGGCGTCTTGCTGCTGTACTTGATTTCCATGTGCAGGCATTTTTCGATTCGCGTTTGCATTTGTGATTTCCTTTGCAGTTATTTTCGTTTGCTTATCTTGACGCTGTCGTATCCCGGCCCATTTTGTTATGCCAGTTGAGTCATGTGGACGGTTAGTTTTACCAAGAGCAAAAAGGCTTGTGTGTAGGAAGTACCTTGTTTTTGGGAGTGGCGGTTTTGAACCCCTGACTAGTGTCCGAGCACTAATCTCTGCCATTGATGACAACGTTATCGTCTTCCCAGGTACATGATGTTGATAGACGGCGAGGACCAAACGTACTTCGCCGACCGAGACAATTCCATATTCCGCGTGCGGGGCCTGACGTTCCCCTACCGTAAAAACCTCAGCGAACATCTCTCCGACACACTCCTGGACGGGGTGCGTATGCTCGGGATATATGTTTGTCTCCGATGGTCTCCTGGTCGGGCTGTGTGTGTGTGGGGGGAGGACGGCGTGCATGTGTAGGCTATAGTGTTCGCGGTTGGTTTAGATGTGATGCCCCCCCCCCCCTCTCCCGAGTTGGAGGCGGGACACTGTTTGGTTAGAACAAGCGTTTCATCGAATGCGGGTAGCTTCATGACTAGGGTAGGTTTTTTTAGGTGTTCAGAATTTGACCTGATACCGGGTTCACCGAACGTATGGCGGTGCAACGATGCGAACACCGAACCTAAATCCCTCCCTTTGTGGTGGGGTTTGGCGTTACCTTAACACACACCGAATGTCTTCATCGGCGTGATTGCTCTTCATTTCCTTTGTCTTGTTTTACATGCAGCAACTAAGGATTGCTGACTAAAGCATTTGCGCACCTGTCAAATGCGTTGAATGCAATTTACAGAATTGCTGTCGCGACCAGTTTCATTGGCCTGGCAGTATATCGGGCCGGTTGCATTCACCAGTGGAAATGCGATTTTATCGATGACGTCATGGACAATCGAGTGATAATGGCACTGACCACGTTGTGGTGATAAGCCCGCTGTATTTCCAGGAAATGGTGATCGATCGCATCAACAACCAGGACTTCCCGCGCTTCCTCGTCTACGACATAATCCGTTTCCGGGGTGCTGAAGTCGGCAAAACCTGCTTCGACACACGACTCACCTGCATACGGGTTCGTAGGCTGTTCTGATTGGTCGGCTCGTCGTCGTACGGGGTGGGAGGCAGCGAGATTGGTCGACTCGAATGGGTGCGGGAAAGACGTCGCTATGATTGGCTGACTTGCGTGCGTGGTTGTTTAAGGAGTTCTTGATCAGGTGACGAAGACAGTCGATGTGCGCGCCCACCGGCCATGATTGGTTGTTTCTCCTGTGCGTCATTCGACGCAAGATGCTAATTGGCGGAATTACCGGGGCACTGGCTACTTGCCGGTGCTAGTCGTGATGGGACGGAATTTTTTTCACAGCCATGTATCGCTATTTATAAATGCCTCCTTTTTCGTCATCCATTTTTGTATCCTTTGTCTCTTTTGCATCAAACTTAACACCATCCGACGTGATTTAGAGCAAGTTTTTTTTGTAAATTGATTCGAGTGGTAGATCTGTCGTTTCATGTTATACTTCCGTTTTGGTGGCCATTTTTTATACCTTTTCTCCCTTTTGCGTTTAAAACCTATCACGACCCAACGTGATTAAAACCTAGTTTTTGTAAATTTGGTCAAAGTGGCAGGTCTGTAAATAACTGAATTTGTAAATTTGTAAATCTGTAAATTTTTCACGTTGTTTCTTTCGGGACCGACACCGGAACAGGTACCCTCTGCTCGTGGTACTCCTGCCCTGTGGTACTGACCCTGGCTAACCTAACTTGACACAGCCCGACTTAGCCTGATGTGGCCCGACCTAACCCGTCCCGGCCTAGTGCTACAGAGCACGCCCTGAACTAACCTGAAATGACCTGGCAGGACCCAACCCGACCCGACCTGCTTACGACTGCTTTCCTGTACTATGTACACGCGACCAATGTGATGATGTGGTGGTGGTGGTGGTAATGATGGTGATGATGATGATGATGATGACGATGATGGTGGTGGTGGTGGTGGTGGTGGTGGTGGTGGTGGTGATGATTATGATGATGATGATGATGATGATGATGATGATGATGATGATGATGATGATGATGACCTGACCTGCTCTGACCGAACCTGCGCTGCCGGACTCCCCGCAGAAGGAGATAATCGAGGCGCGCCGGACGGCGGCCGAGGCCGGCCGCTTCGACAAGTCGTCCGAGCCGTTCTCGGTGCGCGCCAAGGACTTCTGGGAGCTGACGCAGACGCCCAGCCTGCTGAGCGACAAGTTCTGCCGCTCGCTCGGCCACGAGCCGGACGGTCTCATCTTCCAGCCGCTCAACGACGTGAGTGGGGCGCGCCAGGCGAGCACGTGGACAGCCAGGACGGACGGCTGGTGGGATGTGGAGGGTGGTTGTGGGACGTGGAGGGTGGATGTGTGTGGTCATGGAGGTGTGTCACGTCGGCGCGGCGTGGGGTGTGAGGCCGGTGCGCGACGTGTCGGAGATGTTGGCCGAGGATTAATGATGTCGCTGTGCCCGGCGTTCAGGTGGGTCGCGTTTCGGGATGTAGTCTTGACCAGATATGTCTCTGCCCTGACGGACGGGCTTTTTCTGCCCGCTTCAGCAGAACGCCGAGTCGTTTCACCTATGACAGACGGGTCATGTACTCCTGGCAGCATCAGCACATTCTGAGTATATGTGTGCCATGACTGGCGTATCTGCCTTTTAGTTGTAAAAACACCAGCACCATGTCTGCGTGTGCTGTGACAAACTCCCAGCATATCTCTCTGTACTGGGACAAACCACACCCTCCTATCTTGGAGCTGTGACAAACCCTTGCTGGTTATCTCCGCTCTGACTCGCATCCACTCCTCACCGACACCCGCGCTGATTCGTCTGACCTGTTCTTGCTCAGCCGTACGTTCCCGGTCGCTGTGATATGGTGCTCAAGTGGAAACCGGCCTCGCACAACTCGGTCGACTTCCGGTTAAAAATCGTCAGCGAGGGAGGCGAAGGGTGAGGCGTTTTGTTGAGCTTTGATTTTGAAGAGGGAGAGAGGACTGGTTTGTCGCTGTTGGTTGATTGGATGATTAAGGACGCTTCTGTCCAGATTCCCGGCCATTCTTTCTGGTTAGGGTGATCGGTAAGTCGTGACTGTGGAACTTTCTGCCGTGACTTAATCTCGGCCCCTGAGTGAGTGTAGTTGATGGCAGTGCGTATCGTGCCAGTATGTCATCCGGCAGTCTGCTGTCTAGGGTAGTAATCTGTGTTATGGTGTTATGTAAGCTGTGCCCGCAGCTGTTAGGCTGCCAACCGGCGGTGGTAAGTTGTTCAGAAAGCACATCGTCCACGTTTGAAAACAGGGCTCACCACAGCACAGATGACAACTCACCACTGTACGTTGTGCGGCGGAGTATGTCCATCAGACGGCATGTTTCTCCTCCCTTGCCACGTAAAATCGCTGCAGTGCGTTCACCCCCGTGCTCCGAGATCCACCCTGCGCTGGGCCGTGCGGTGTGACCGGAGCGGGGAACGCCTTCCCGCCGGCAGCATGTTGCCCCGGAAGGTCGGCATGCTCTACGTGGGGTCGCTGCAGACACCGTTCGCCCAGATCAAGATCACAAAGGAACTGCGCGCGCTCAACAACAAGATCATCGAGTGCACGTACGAGAACAACCAGTGGGTGTTCATGCGCGAGAGAACCGACAAGAGCTACCCGAACGGCTTCGAGACGGCCAAATGTAAGTGGTCTGCGGGCTCAGATCAGTTTTCGTGTGTCGGGAATCTGCTGGAAAAGTGTGATTTATCGTGCTCTTTGATGCTAGTTTCGTCCACGGCGAGGTCAGATGTGTGCCAGAGTTGTACAGTGCACCGTGCTTAGTGCTGTGTTGTGCCGTGGCAGCTGTCTTCGAGACTCACTTCGCACAGAGCTGAGTTCCCTTATATCTGCACTGTCTGGACGCCGTTCTGGTGTTTTCGACACCGTCATATCGCCCAGACGTTACTCTGACACTGCCCTGACGACACTGGCATTGTCCTGACACCGCCTTGGCACCACCCAACACCGCCGTGACGCCGGTCTGACACCGCTCTGACCGTGCCCTGACACCTTTCTAAAATGCCGTGTGAACACCGTGTGACACCGGCCTGGCATCGGTCCGACACGGCTCTGACACCGTTCTGACACCGCGTTGGTACCGTCCTGACCTCGTCTCGACACCTCTGACACCATTCTGATACCGTCGTGGCGCCGCCGTGACGCCGCGCTGGCCGCCGGCAGCCGTCTGCAACACGATCCAGAACCCGGTGACGAGCGAGATGCTGCTGGGCTTCATCCGCGAGCACGCCAAGCGGCGGCCTGACCGGGAACTGATGCCGCCGCCGCCCGCCAAGCGGCAGCGGTGAGCGCCGCCGGCGCTGGCTTCAGAGGCGCCGGCTGGCGGGAGCGTCGGCGATGGCGCGCCGCGGGTGTGGACGCGAGCGGTGCCGTGGGTCGAGAGCGGCCGCGGCTGTGCCAGGGCGCGCCGGGCGGCGCCGGCACCGGGGGCGCGCGACGCTGCGCCGGCTCCGCGCCGCAGCTGGCGCCGGTCCTCCCGCGGAAGCTGCAGTCGGCCGGGGAGGCGAGTTCAGGCGGCGGCCGCCGGGCGGCAGCACCGTCGGAGGGCTCCCTTCGGCAGCGACGCCCCCCCCCCACGGCCGCGCCCGCGGCGTTTTATTGGTTGTCGGCGCCCGACGTTTGGCGCAGGCGCTGTTCGTGAGAACGGATGTCGTTTTCTTCTATTTATATAATACAGATTACGAAACGGGCCGGGTCTTTGTTTCAGTGAGCTGACCGGTTGTGCTCTGGGTCCGGTGGCACAGGACTAGACTAAAAGTGTCCTGAACTGGCACGACTGAAGCCAGCCACGCAATACCCACTGCGGTGGGTTGCCAGCTGCGTCTTGCTTGTTTCAGTCGGCTCCCCGTCGGGCACACCAAACGCTCCTCTCACACTCTTCAGTTGTATTTGAACGCGTCTGCTGGCAGCTACACACATCGAAGGCGCAATATGGCATGTGGGGCAGTTTGTACTGAAGCTGGTATACTGGGCCGTTGCGTTCGCGTGCGAGCGGCGCTCAGGAACTAGGCCTCGTCCGAATGCGACAGGAGAGAGCCCTCCCCGGTTACTGAAAGACTTGGTGTGACGGCGTCTCCCCCCCCCCGGCGCCGGCGGCGGTGGGGCGATTTTGGTCACTGCCAGGGGCGGGCCACTAGACGCGGTCGTAGCTCGTTTTGTAACACGGACGCACGCAGTAATGGTAGTCTGCCTTCTCAGCACTGAGAACGAAAGGTTACGACATGCAGCGAGGCATTTTCATGGAAACACAACTAAAACAAGCGCACACAACACGTCTGGGAGCATCTCATGCCTGAACTAAAACCGACGAATGGCAACGTCTGGACATTTTTGCCAGAAACAAATCTTCAAACAATGACAAACACGAAAAGCTGTGGGTTGGCATGGTTCGTTCAACAGTCAAACTGGCAGACGTACTAAGCAACAGGTGCCGCATTACTTCAAGGCGTACTACCCCAAAGCTTCATGCCAGCATGGCTCCTAAACCTGGCAGTCACCACCGCGGCCTTCGCTAAATCTGAGCAAGTGGTTTGACATTGCTCAACCCGTCTGGACGACGCAACTGCGTGAAACCGTGCTCTGTGCAGCACAAACACTGGGAGGGATCGTTTTCTCTCGGTGGTTGGGACGTTTCCAAAGGAACTGGTGCGCGTGGCAGCGGTTGTGACGAAGGAATCTGTCAGCGGTGAAGAGCGCGACTCTCATCATGCTCTCAGGTTTGCGATGTTAAGACAGGAGATCCTCAAACGGTACTGTTCGAGCCAGGTCTTTGTCCCAACTCGGATCCGTCCAAGGTGGGTTCGTGGACCTCGTCTCGGTTTGCAGGGTCGGCTAAGGTGGCCGCAGTTCTGGAGCGACAGGGCCAAGATCATATCTACCCGTTTTAAAACCACCGTCATTCCATGGAGTAGACTTCGATCACGTAGACTCCTGAGGGTGACGTCAGATGTTAAGTCCGCTCGTTCCACGTTGATTTGCTTTGTCTAACCCTGGACGAGGTAGGCTTTACGAGGAAGAAATGCAAGGATATCACGCCGACTGGTAATCAGTTGGACATACGCTGGCAGAAATTTAGGCCAGGAAGGAGAACAGTTATCGCGGCACACAGCATCGCAGCACTTAAATCGACAGCATGGAGAGAGACCCCGTCAGCTCGCTGGCAGATAGTTTCCGACCACTAGTACCTATTCCGCTGGCAGCACAAAGCTCACACACAGACAAGGTCCCTCCTTGAAATCACGCCTCCATCACCACGCAGCGGAATACTCCTTGTGGGAGACGCGTTCCTTGAGCAAAGTCCAGGCGCGTGCAGCGCCTCATCCAACCGGCGGGCCCGTATCTGCTACACGCACGCCATCTTCCGACGACTATCGGAAGTAGTCGTTCTCGAAACTGCCGTCTTCCAGCAACTCATGGCTGCTGTCGAGCCGGTTGTTGTGGGACGAGCTGCGCCTCAGGCCGATGAAGAGGTTCTGCCAGTGGCGCAGCGGTGAGCTGGCGCAGACCGGCCGGCTGCTGGGGCACGGGTAGCGGCGTAGGCACTTTGCGAACTGGCGGTCACACTCGCACAGCTGCGCGGCGCACGCACTGCCGGAGCCGGCGACTGAAACAGTCAGCGTGACGGTCAGCGGCGCCATTGGAACGGGCTCCGATGACTTATCGCACCGCGCCGAATAGTTTGATTTGCTGGGCGGAGCTCATAGGCGGTGGGCGTGGTTGCCTTGAAATCTGCCAGATAAATGACGGATCGTATCTGTAACTCCCCGCCGAAGTATCTGTCTTACTAACCGCATTCAGTTTGCTCGGGGCATAACAGCAGGACAGAACTATTGAAGTTGAGCACAAAACGTCGGCATGCGCAAAATCGAAGGAGATGAAAACAGGCCAAAGGTCTAAATGTCATGCATTTTTCAAGGTCCTTCGAATATTTTTTCAGTTTTGAGAAGTGGCCTAAGCTGTCGAGTCACGACGGTAACTGGCGAAAATCGCAGAAAACAGTGAAATGACACATCCATTTTCAAACTAAGCCGTCTTACCAGAAGCGAAACAATAAATCCTAAAGCTGTTTGAATCCCGGAAAAATACAGTGGTGACGACAGTAGAGTACTGACCACAATCAACAGTTGGTTTCACCTAGCCCAGGCCCCCTTCCTGAACCACCACCGACAGAGCGTGCTCAAAGTTCCGCCATCACCCGGCGTCGGTCCATCGAACCCTCATAAGCCACCCACAGCGGCGTACCTCCAGGCCGCCTGCCATCACCAGGCGCCAGCAGCGGAACACACCGTCAAGCCGCACAGGTCGTTACGGCCAGGGACATGACGCTGGGAGCGCCGCAAATGTCGCCACCGAGCCGGAATCAGGACCCACAGAGCGGCGCGTGGCGCGAGGCAGCAGCGCGGCATGCAGAGGTTGGCAAGCGTTGCACGGTGCGACACGAATGTGCATTTACTGGAAGCGGTCCTTTGACTAGAGAAATAAAGAGAGGTGGTTCATAGAGGCATGCAGATCATGCGGCGCGGTTGCCGACACATTTTCCGTGGTCAAAAGATTCTCACGCTCCATCTCGGTTCGTCTGAGATCTCGTGTGAATGGTTTCGATAAAAATCACAGACACCGTCACGCCGACGCATATATACATCAGTGCGTCGTCACAATGGCGTAAAATTACCCGTCACGAGCACCGAGCATGGAACGGATTAAGCTCCCCACAAGTGGTTTTGATGAGAGGCTGCTTCGGATGCGTTCTGTTACATTTGTGGCACATATGATTATAGCGGCATGATGTTTCCACTTTCCAACGACAGACGATTTCATAACACTTCACAGGGTTACGTGGTGTTATCGAAAGCGACGTTGCCAGAAACACAATGCATAGCCGGTTAAGAGGCTGATATAATCTTGTTATGCACTGCAATTCCATTTACAAATGTGACGCATTTTTGGGAACGCCTACCCATTCCACGAAACGATTCCCTAACGCACTTGCTCGAATGTGAGGGATGCACACCAGCCAAACGCCAGCAGCTCTTTTCACGTTTTTCAGCAGTGTTGCGAAGCGTGTAAGTAAGCGTTCTCAACTTTGGATGCACAACTTAATCAGAACGCACGCGACCACACGTTACTCGCGCCTGCACGTGCGCGCGCTCGCTGCAGCCGCGCGGCAACCCGCGACTGGCCGACGAACGCGTCAGGGAGCACCTGCCGTCCCCGCGGCTTCACCGTGACCCGGGGCCGGCGGCGACCGCTTACCGTCGCAGACCGGCAGGCGGCCGGCGCAGAACCAGCGGTACGTGACGAAATAGTGGATCCGTCCCAGGCAGCGAGCGGTGCCGTGCACGTAGCACCTATCGTGCCGATAGCAACATCTGCAAGCCAGGGGCCGACGCCGGTTAGCCGTCGCTGGTCGGCCCGCGGCGGGGTTGGCTCGACGCAGGTCGCGACCTGGCCGAGGTCAGGCGGCCGGTCCGGTCTGGAACTTCCGAGCGGGCAGTCAGTCCTGTCAGTCCGGTCGGTGGTCTCTCGTCCGGCGTTGTCATGGTGGTCCGTTTGTCCTGACGTTGTCCGCCGTGTGAACCGACACCGTCCTGCTCAACGTCATCAAATCCGGTCCGCAACCGGACCCCATCAGGAAACCCGTTACTCTAGCTGGCCAAGAACAGCTGGCGAGCCTCCGGTGTTATGTCTGCGAGCTAATCCGCCGATCGGCGAGCTTAATCTCATTACTTAGGATTCAAGCACAGGGCTCGGGCGGCCCCGCTAAGCTGGCCACCTTTCCCCGCCGTCCATCAGCATTCAGCGGCGGGCTCTGCCCTCCCCGATTTCGTGGACGGCCGTGCCGGCCGGTGCCGGCGCCGACCTTGGCACGGTTGCGGCCGCGCTCTGCACACCTGCGTCCTCGTCCCGCGACCCGGGCACGACCGGAGTCGTGTCGTGAGCGCGCGCTCGAACGCTGTCGTCGCCGCGCCTGGCTGCGCCTGAGGCGGTCTGAGCTTTTTGGCGCGGCGCGTGCGCGAGGTGGGACGCTCGGCGGAGAAATATGGGGTGTGGTCTGGCAGCCGGTGGATGGGGGTAAACGGCAGCAGCCGCCAGGCCAGGGCTCTATAGGCGAAATTCGTACGCCGTTGGCGCTGCAGGCAACCTCTGCGGACAGGGACGTATGCGAGATGGTGAGATTTCTGGATTCTCACCGTTGTAACCCGCCCGTTGGTGGCTCGTGTACCGCAGTGTGTTGACACAGTACGCTGCGAGTCCGTAATCTTTAAAATGGGAGCCGATATGGCTATATCGTTTTTACGTTCAGTGCGCTTTTCCGTAATACGAGTGCAAATCCTGAATGTCAGCAAAAATGGCAGATTTACATCCCTTTCACATTCGGTCATTTAACTGTAGCCGCTTAGTACTGTCAGTCGGCCGCTGTTCCTTGGTGTGCGGTGCAATGTGATGCTGTTCAGTAATGTGCGGTTCTGTGTGGTGCTATTCAGTAATGTGCGGCGCTTTGTGGTGCTGTTCAGTAATGTGCGGTGCTGTGTGGTGTTGTTCAGTGATGTGCAGTGCAGTATGATGCTGTTCAGCAATGTGCGCCGCTGTCTGGTGCTGTTCAATGATATGTGGCGCTGCCTGATGCCATGCAGTGACGTGTCCCGTGGCCTGGACCTGTCCAGTGATGTGTACTGCTGTGTGGCGCTGTTCAGTAATGTGCGGTGCTGTGCGGTGCCGTTCAGTGATGTGCGACGCTGTGTGGCCCTGTTCAGCAATGTGAGATGCTGTCTGGTGCTGTCATGTTATGTGCGGCGCTGTCTGACGCTGCTCAGTGATGTGCGGCGCTGTGTGGCGCCGTCATGTGATGTGCAGCGCCTGGCGGCGTCATGTGTCATGACGCAACACTTGCGGCATCTGTCCCGGCGCAGGCAGCCGTGTCCGGTGACCCTGCGGGGTAACCCACCGTGACCAGGCCGGCACACACAGCTCACAAGCCCGTCAGCGCCGCCGCCTCCCCCTACCTCCCCCCCCGCGAGGGACCAGGGGTGACCTCACGCTTAAGACCGCGTGAACGCAGAGCCAACGGCCACCCCCGCGAATATCACACAACGAAACAGTCGTAGTACTGTGATTATACTGGCCACCGCTTATGTTGTGAAACGTCGTCCCGATGCTATGAATACCAGCCGCTGACTTCTGACGATGGTCTGCCGGTCTCTCCCATCTGCGGCGCACCAAACGCTGATGCCCCGACATCCTGATTCCTGATTACTGATCCGTGACGTCAGCGCTAACGTCCCTGTCAAGCCGTCACCATGACAACATGGCCATCGGTCAGCCACACCAGTCAGACAGGGCCTGTGTGTCAACTAGACATCACGAACTCGACGGCCGCTGGCCGCCGTGCAATGGAAACGTTGAACATGTGCTAATCTGCCCTATACAAAAACCATTCAAGCTAAATGAAATGCAGACTGGACTGACTCCACCCTTTTTTGTGCAGCTTCGTGTGATTAATGTTATGGTAAAACGTCAATGAGCCGGTGGTCGGTAATGGTTTTGGTTAAGCTCACATATCAACAGGAGGCGCTGATAAGCATTATTGGTTCCGGACTTTGTTAATCTGCTTCGCTGAGATTAAGTTCGCACACCATATTACCATTCAAATGAAGCCAAATAGGTTCTAAATAAGCAAGCATTTTGTCGGCAGCAGGTATCAGATGAGACTAAAAACATAGACGTTTTACTGATCACATGTTATGGGCCCACACAGCGAGTACCAGCCTGGAGAAATTTTCCCATGTAAAAGATTAATTATCCGTAAGCGCACATTAACTGAAATATTATGCATGTGGCCTTGAGGTCACGACGCAGTAAAATGTATTCAAGCTTTCCCCGCTCTGTGAGAAATTTTCACGAACTGCGCTCATGCTGTAACATAATTCAGAAACTCAGACTGTAGCGGCAGGGTTGCTGTTTTATACCGTACTGCAGCGGAACATTTCACGGGAATATTGCGGATTTAACTGTGCTGCGGAATCCAAAAAACATCAGGGAATTGCAACAATTATATCTTACTTTTTACTGCATTTGACGCAATGAACACTCAGCCAGACTGTATGCATGTTCCGCCTTAACCCTATTCCCGGAGGGCTAGACGGTATGGTCGATTCCCGGCAGGGGGGGGCGGATTCGGCCCCCCCCTGAGATCTCGAGAACTACTTGTCCGATTTCATCGCAACAAACGGCAATCAATTTGCCGTGATGTGAACTACATTTTTATAAAAAGAAATTTCCAAAATTTCGAAATTTGTGGATACAGGGGGGCAAAAGTGTCAAAATGGGGGGTACTTTTGGACTTCTTATAACTCCGTTGTTTATCGACTGACTTCGATGAAACTGGCATGAATTGAAAGATCATGGATAGGGCTTTTACCATGGGTCAGCAAATCTGAACTTTCGGGAAAATTCATGGGCGTTCACAGGGTTTCAAAAACAGGAGGATCAGTTTTCTAATAACTGAATGAACAAAAGAGGCAGACACCCTTTTTTGGCTTCTGCTAGTCATGTTATACTAAAGAAGTACAAATCGCATTACAATGTTTGTATAATGTTAGCATAGGCGGTGCCAGGGACATGGAAAAGGGGGAACTGTCATGGTCACACCTTTCTCAGATCAACTTGTTACCTTTGACCTTAAATGACCTCCAGTAACCTTGGGGTCACTTGGAATGATCTCGTGTGCATTTAATATTATCTGTAAACGTTTTCAATCATTTGAATTCACTCCATTTCAAAAATTTCATTTTATGGCTATTGCGATATAGGGTACGCGCATTTACATTTTAGCTCCGTGACCCGACCTGATATCAAGCTGAAACTTGGTACGCAAGTAGAAGGCACCCTTCTACGTCATATATATTCCGGGTTTGGCATTTGAAAAAACGGCGCTGAAATTATTGCGAAAAAAAACAAATTTTGACTTTTGACCTTAACCTGACCTTGTAAAATGTCCTCAGATAACCAAAATTACATCTTCACATTGCCCAACTATTTAGCTATACATCCATATAAAGTTTTAAGTTCTAGCTTTAAAACTCTGTTTTTGACAGACATTTTCATTTTACCCTCAACATGGCCAAAAATGGCATGAGGTGCCTCCAAAAAACGTTGCCTGGCTCCGCCCCTGAGCAAAATAGAATTTTGAAATTTTGTCACAGTACGTAGAAAGAATTGCTAGGAAAAGTGACCAAGTTTCGTGAAGCTGCGCTAGAAAGCCTGGAATTGGCAAGCAAAAAACCCGAGGGGGGCGGATTCCGCCCCCCTGCCGGGAATAGGGTTAAACACGTGGACGAAATAGAACTGGTCGGGTGGCTTTGGCACTGATCCCGAAATATTTCGCCCAATTGGCAAAAGGTTAATTTTATCTGCGGACGCAAATTGCAAATTTTTATACCTGATGTCTTTCCTTTCAGAATGGAAGTTACTTAGCGATTACGTTAACACGTTCGGTTTTCTTCAGTGCGGGTAAACAAACAGAAAAGTTGGCTTTAGTTCCTTTTGATGACAACTAGAGTTCATAGATTCTTCTGTATACATAAATTGGATCCGAGAGGTTTGGAAGAATTATGTTCAAATCTTGAATCTTCTATCTTTACATGCGTTTATACCAACTCCATATATGAAACCCGTGGAAGCAAAGCATTCAGCACTATCTCATTCCCTTGCATCTAATTCGTCGGATGTAAGGCTCTTGTCCATGAGCATGAAAAAGTGAAAGTACATCACACAGGACCCTCAAATTTTCGACCATCAGTGGGCTTCCCAACGCTCGCAACGCTCGCCCTTTCCGTCATTTCCCTCCGGGCTGCCTTCTCGCCTGTAATCTGCGCCTGTCGACCGGCTCAGGAGTCAATGCCACGACCCTAGCCTCAGACCACTGACCCCCCCCCCATGCCGCCGCTGCCTAAACCGCTGACGATCCCGTAATTGAGGGGACTGCCCCCTACGGAGGCAGTGACCCCGCTGCCAGTCCGGCCGGTCCCTGACCGAAGAGAGGAGGTTTTACCGTGGGTCGCAGTCCCTGACCGATGATAAATCGATGAGGAAAACTGTGGTTCCGACGGCGGCTTTATCGAATTACACGACCATCTGTGAACGCTTCAAGTGAAGGTAAGGCGAAGGGTTGACCCCGCTTCAAAACAACACAATTTCCAGGGATCGCCAACCTTCCCGCTGTTGACGTCTGTTGGACGATCCAACTGAAGGTGCCAAATGTCAACTAATGTTTTTGTTTTGCTTTAGAGCTATATATATAGAGCTAGATATATAGAGAACTATAGAGTTATATAGAGAGCTATATATATATATATATATATATATATATATATACCTTGAACCGTTGTTTTACCTGATTGGACTTCCTGGAGCTTATTGTCGAGAAGCCGCACACTGCATAAAAATGAGGCCGAAATGGAAAGAAGCCAAGCATAAATGTTAAAAAGAGGTTTATCGAATGTAAACATGTGAAATCGAGCACTGATAAATTCCGTTTTATTTCTGTTCTCATTCCATGTATTTCTGTTATTATCACCATTTATTTTTATGCATCACGGTCTATTTATTCATTACGTCGTGTTCAGGAGAGAGGATGGCCTGCATATAGAAGATCCTTTCTCTTTCTCCTGAAAATGGTTTAATGTCGGAACTTTGAATCTAAGCCCAGTTTAAAACCCAGTTTTTCCTGACATAAAGAGAGCTGTTAGTTAAACGCGACTTTTCATGATGTAAAAAAGGTTGTTTGTTTCTACAATCATGTTAGAAGACTTTTTTATTCTAGGGCTGGTGGCAGAGCGCGATAGAGCGAGGACAAAGTTCGAGACAACGCCGAGATTTTTTAGATAGCGACTTCCAGCCGAATGCGTATCTTTCTTTGAGGCAACATAGTCTGCAATGTGTTTCTGCAAATCATTTCTTTCCGCATACCGCTTCAACTGCGGTGGGTTTCACGAAATGTTGATGAAATGCAACCAGTGGGACAACAACGCCTTCCCGTGCTGAAGTCTTCCACCTGATTGTAAACTGTTGTTTGTTCACTAGCAGCATCCGAAACCTTGTTTAGAATCGCACCAATTAATTTTATTCTTTGAGCTAGGAATTCTTCTTTTCAATGAAAATGTAATCACAGGCATTCAATTTCAAATACTCGGGGCGTAGGCGAAATAACTGCATACGCATGCGCAGTCGCAAATGATCAAGGACAAAGCATATTTCCAATGCACTCACCAAGCTCCAAAGAAACCGGCACCAGAGTGTCTGGGATCCCGGTAACTGGAGATCACTGAACCTTCACCTTCTGGGGTGTGGTTCAACGTTTCCCTGTTAGTGTTTTGACAACTGACATTTCTGTTCACCCAAATTAATCAAACATTACGCAGGTGGCAAAAATCTTCACCTAGGTTTAACTACGCAGCAAGTGCTAATGCTTTTTGTAAACTTTGGCATGCGGTCAACGCTTTTATCCCGCCGATCCCGACCACGCTGTCGTGAAGAGATTTTTTTTTGAGCATTTATTTTTGCTCCATAGCTCATCCAGTGCTAAATAGATGCTCCAGCTTGGGAAAAGACAAATTGGGGCAATGCCGATTGTATGCCTTGCGTGGCAGTACAGACATGAAATGCAGCAACAGAATTACGGCAGTAGCCTGATGTCAGATGCAAAGCACTCCTTCGCAAGCCTTAGAGTGCTTTGGATACATTTATTTACAGAAGGTATGTGAAGTATAAATAACCACTGAATTATAAACGCATTTCAGTTGTTTAAAACCGCGCTCTTTAGTAATGTTTCTAGGTGTGGCTTAACCTGTATTCAGTCTTATGTTCCAATGACTATTTAGCTGGGATAGGTATTCATACAGTTAATCGAAATTTTGGTCTCTGTCGTTAGATTTCAACGACACCTATTGCAGAATGGACATTTCTTCGTCTTTGTTTCTGTTCAGTGTTACATAAGGCCATTAATGCCAGATTACTACTGCAGAGAGGTGTACTCCTGATCTTCAGAGAGACCGGTTCTAAAAGCTCTAAAACCACCAATTCCGCCAGGATTTCCCAGCCTGCTCAGTTCGCCATACTTAAAACCTGTTTTTTTTTTTGGGGGCCGTGAGACCTTGGTGTTTCTCGCTCCAAGAGGGTTTTTGGTGGAGCGGTTTTTTGATCATGTAATCGCTGGGGCTCATGAATAACTCGCGGTGTAGTCTAAAGCCGACATTAACCTTGATGCGATACCGCAAGGTACGCGATTTGAACGTCTGTTGCATAGAAGAGGCTCGTGAGCACGCAAAATGCCTTCTTCTAAAACTTTATTCCAAATGATGTCAACGTTCCATCTTTCGACAGTCCCGTTTCTAAGAAAATGGTTGCAATCTGAGGCGTGTTTTTGGCATAAACAGCTGATCGTTACGTGATGATCGTTACGTGATGAACACATGAATGATGTAAAGCATCAAGCGCTATATTTGATGGCCATGGTTTTACAGCTATTCAGATTGGGTTGGTCCCATTGCAATAATTTTTCATGTACGTCCTGCTGCAGAAATGCCAGTTTTCATTCGTTTGCGGGGTCATGGCCTCCAATGCGGATCTTGACCCTTCCAAAAGTAATTTGGCTCCATATTACTTCTGCAGTTTTTCATGGGAAATATACTTTGCTACTTGATACTTGATGACAAAAGAATTGCCAGCCGTCGGAGAAAGTGGGTCTGATCCGTTCAGAAGTTCACATTTGGAAAGGGGTGAAGCTAGGCTGTCGGACCCTCGGCTCCGCTGGTCTAATACGTATAAATTGACCCCATGTTTTTGAGATCTTCACATCGGACACTAACATGTTGGTCATGTTACCTTGTGTTTGGCCTGAGGCCGTTGCCCTTTGCGTCCGTCCAACGCCATGTCACGGTCAAGGTCAAAGGTCGACGATCCTGGCTTTGCCCCCTGCTGCAGTCAGGTGTCTCGTCAGCTGATTCGTCCTCCAGCTGTCAGAAGGTCGTCCCGAGACAATTATCTTCTGCGCTGATGAAAAGCCCTGTAAACAAGCTGAGTAACCATGGCAACGCCGCCATCCCGTCTAATGCAGCATTCACGTCCACCAGCCAAGCGCATGCGTGTAAGGCAGGCGGCAGGCAGTATGCAGGCGTCCGGTGGCGCTTCCACCTAGCGGCGACCTCCCAGTGACCTCTAGTGACCTTGTGATGACCTTGCCGACTCACCGCAGGTGGGATGGCCGTCCTGACACGACCATTTGTAAGCGGACACATAGAAGGAGATACCGAAGGGATCAGTGAAGCAGTGGCTGGCACGCCAGTAGCACCAGTCGTGCTCGTAACAGCAGCTGTAAGGCGGGCGGTGTGGTCAGAGTGGCGCAGTTATGCGCTGCGTATGCCTCGGACGCTGATAAATGACAGCCCCTGGACTGGCATGCTAGGGAAGCTGAATGTTTAATGCGAAGCTAATAACACATAATGTACATAGGTAGGAGCGCGAACAATGTTTCCCGTCGTGTTAGCTTAGCAGAGGTTTTCGTTTGGTTGCCTTTGAATGACCGGAACTAAATGAGATGTTTCCATGTGTGCACGTCGCTAAAAATGTCTAGCCTGCAAAACAGGGGTGATTTTGAAATTCGCCGTTCGAAATTATCTATACCTAATCGTCCGAACTCGAAATGTCAATTTAACCTGCTGGAATATGACTATTTTCCGTGTCAAAATATTTCAGACTTCGGTAACTTGGTTCTGTTTTTTTTCGGAATGGAAGCGCACGTAGCTTACTTTCAATTTGCAGGTCATCTGAGGGATGAGATTTGATGACTGTGCAAGAGAAGGGAGAGATAACTGCGCAACGACTTGCATCAGTCAAATTAAAGTATCATCTCAGAAAAAACGCAACGCAGATAATTACACGGCTTCTTTTTCTTCAAAACGGCCAAAACGTCTCCCGCAAGACAGAGAAACCGTTTGCTCCTTGCACAAATCCACAGACCCGCTATTTGAATGTTTGTGGGTCGAAAGCACGTGACGTCACCCCGACTTGTGCGCTTTGCATTTCCGTTAAGCAACGCTCCTAAGCACTGGAGTTACTTTCTGTACAAGCACAGTGAAGCAAGCCGGCTTGCCAACGCTGCACACAGTTGCATTTCCACCTTTGATCAGAAACTTATCAGCTCGAAGAGTGTGGAAAGCATGCCTTTAACGAGCACGCGACGTATAATTGCAACATGGCATGACTCGGCAGAACACGGCATGGACCACTCGACGCCCTAGCCAGAATACGGCATAGATCACTCGAGCCCCCTGCCTCCCGAACGAATCAACGCTCAAGATCGTACCCTGCAGGCCCAGGATGCTTGCCTAAGACACAGCTGTCACCACCACGCACCCACACAATCCCACAGCCTGCGAACAAACCGCCCCCGGCAAAGCCACGCGAGCCGAATCTCCGCCCCCGGCAGAGCCACGCGAGCCGAATCTGCCCCCCGGCATAGCCACGCGAGCCGAATGTGCCCGACGGCTCTGCTTTTGAAAACACACGACGCGTGCTCACTCGTGAACCCTACCGCTGGCGCTGCGCGCTCCCTCCGACGGCACTCACTGGTCGATGCCGTCCACCACCTGGCCGGAGCCGAGGAAGCCGCAGTAGCAGCCGTAGCCCTTGTAGGCGATCGGGCTGCAGCCGGTGGCGCACTTCATCATGTCGCCCAGCTGGACGACGTTGCGCTTCTGGCGCGAGTGCGTCACCAGCATCCAGCGAATGTCATCGGCGCCGGCCGTGACGCCGATGGCGCGGCCGCCGCGCGGCCCGTCCAGCTCGCTGACCGAGCTCAGCAGCTCCTCGTGGGCGGCCAGCTCGGTCGGAGCTGCGGCGGCCGTCGGCGCCGCGCGAGCCGGCGGGTTGCCGGAGTCTGCGGTCGAGCCTGCGGGCGGGGACGGCGGCCTGAGCCTTAATGCGAGGAGGGCACGAGGAAGATGGGTGATTCGGTCTGCAGCCGAGCTTCGGAGCTTCGGAGCTTCGGAGCGCAGACGATGGGGTGGAGGATGCTGCCAGGAGTGCGCTATGAGGAGAACGACCACGTTTGCTATGTGGCTGGGGGCGGAAATGGAGCATGCGATTTACTTCTGAGAGGAAGCCCAGTAGGAGAGCGTGTAGGCTAGGCCTGTGACCCGGAAGTGGAGACAGGGACGTGAGGTTTACTGCGAGGAGGTCGCGAGGGACGGGGACGATTGAACTTGCAGCCAAAGCTGGAGGGCAGAGGAGCAGCGAGAGGGGCTCACTGAAGAGGGGGACAATTCACCCTAGTCTGCGATCGACCATGGACGGGACAGTGTCCTGTGTTGTGTCAGTCTCGTGTGGTGTCGTTTGTCGTGTGACGATGCACGTTAGATATTTTGCAAATAAGGAAGGAGGACGCACCAGCCAGCGCCCTACCTTGGACGAAGAAACAACTCACACCATGTAGAGTAGGCTGATGAGGAGACGGGAACTTACCCGAGCCATTCCCAAAGCCGTGGATAACCAGAATAATGTCTGTGTTAAATGACGCATTGGGAATGGGTAAACAAACATTGCGACACAGTCGGGCCGTAACTACCCCCGGAGAAGTTTACAGTGTCAAACTGCTCGGCTGTTCACCGCGTATTGGTGCGGAACAAACAAATCAGAAACTGTGGAGTTTGCCTGCTAGGTGAAATGGAAATCGGCCTGTGTGAAAACGGGCAGTGAGTTGGAGCTGATAAAGACCCAATTTAGGCCAACAGTCACCAGGTATGAGGAAATGCAGGAAAGCAAAGATTCTGTCGAGCCTTTGCTTTATGCAAAAACTCGGATTTTGTTCCCATATCGTCTTCAGGCCTCCACCTTCACAGTTTTCCAGTGAATCTGACGTCACAGCTCTTGACGGCGCGCAGCAAACTTTGCGTGGCTAATGACTTGAGCAACGGCCATTCGAACTCTAAAGCGCGCAACCAAAACGACGTCATAAACCGCGTGGGTAGCGCCCACTCATCGCAATTTTGCGGGCAGCTGCGTCGCAACCCAAACACCTGCCCCCCCCCCCCCCCCACGGCCCCACGTGCGTCTGTCGGGAGGACCGCGGCCGCGTGTGACCCCTGACTCGCCCCGAGACGTTGTCGGGGCTGCGGTCGGCCGGCGGGGAGGCGCAGCCCTCTCGCCTATTGAGCCACCGGCCGGCGGCCGGCGGCCGGCTGGCGGCGCCGCGTTGCGCTGGGGCCGTTACCTCACAGACCGGCACCGCCAGCCGCCAGCTGACGGCTGACCCAGCTCAGGGTCGCGTGACAGGGGAGGCGGCGGGGGCGGGGCGGGGCGGCCGCTCGGCCGCGGGCGACTGTGTGAAACGTACGGCCGGAATGCTTTGCGGCCAACTACCTGAGATTATGGCCCGGTAATTCTGGACAACTGCCTCAATTGTAGACAAAACGGTAGTTCACGGGACAAAGTGGTTCCGTAATGATTTGCTTAATCGTACGAATTTTGGGCTTTGAGGAAAGAGGGTTATTTTGGTCTTTGGTTTATCAGGCTGGATAATCAAATAACCAAAGATACGAAGAAAATAAAGTCATGGACGGTGCATAATAAAGAAGATAAAGAAATATATAATAAAAAAAAAAAAAACAGAAACAATACATGCGTCAAAAACAAGTCATGTAAGACAACCGCGTGACTGTGAGCGCTGCCTCGATGGAGAGGAAAGACAAAGCGAGTACACTGACGTATTCTTAATCGTTCAGCAACAGCTATCCAAGCCCATAACGAGCGGCAGCTGGTGTCTGCCCGCGGGAGGCGACCTTCTCGGCGCCGGGGGGGGGGGGGGTTCACGTCGTCACACCGCGCCACCCGTGACGCCGAGGACGGCGTTCTGCGTCACTTGAGGCGCATCGGTGGCGCAAGGCGTGACGACGGGTCGTTAAAACGCCGCCGCCGGACGGCGGCGGGTCGCGGCGGCGGCAGTGTGGCGCCGCCATACCCCACGGCGACCGAGAGGGACAGTTCACCGCGACCTCGTGCGACGGTTCAGCGATCGGGGGAAGGACCGGCCGGCGTTGTAATGCAGGCGCCGTGTCGCGTCGTTTTTGTCGCGTAGGAGAGACACGGCGGTGAGCGGGGAGGGGCCGGGCGCCACGTTGACACCTCTGATGTAAGGATGTGGGGAGAGAACAACGTGAGGAAAAAGAGGAAACGGCCTGACCCAGATCAACGCGTCCTGAAGGAATGGAGAACTTACGATGAGGAGGACGCAGCATCGTCCTCCTCATCGTCATCATCATCATCATCACCAACATCGTATTCACTGGCCTGACTCGCACCAAATTTACAAACCTTACGTCTACTGAAAAGGAATCTGCATTCATCGAAAGCCGCTGACTCCTGGTGAAGCATCACAATTTCCCAGAAACAGTTCGCAGACCAGTTTGGGAATAACCGTCTGCAACCGTAATCGCCCTAGCCTCTGAAAAGTCGTGCAATCGATACAACCGGTCAAAAGACCTTTTGGCCGAAAGCCGTGGCTATGCGTTTCACGCTCCGCCATTCTCCCCTGCTGTGAACTCACGACTCCCGCTAGCCCTGACTCTCCACAGTCCGCCCGTAGTTCGAGGGTCGCCACTCCAGCGCGCGTGCAAACTGGCCTGTCGCAACTCGTCACCAGTCACGACGGCGGACAACGCGTTCCTGACTCAGCATGCCGCCTGAGGGCACCTCGCACTCGGGGAACGCTCGGATCGTCACGCGGACGGGGCCAGTTCTTGCGCCGTTACCAGATGCCCAGCTGTGTCAGTCTAGCAGACAGGCACGTGCTGTTCCTAGGCCGAGCGGGGCATCATGTTCCTAGCGGTTGTCACGTGTTGTTTTCGTCAGGTCAGCATTGCGCCGGTGAAAGGCGCCCCCATGCGCCGGGCACCTGGTACCGACAGCCGACCTTAGCAAGACTGTGGGGGTGCAATGTAGCCATGACCGTACAAAATCGCACGCTCAGGCCTCCACGAAGTGCTCACGTGGTGGGAATATTGCTGCGCGGCGAACCTTGATGTTTATAATTCGCAGGCAGAGCATCTCTTTGAAGGTGAAACAAGGAAATTACTTCCGATTACGAACTTAAAAAGTTGGATATAACACTTGAAAAGTTAGATATCACCTTCACTGTTGCATTCCGGTACTTCTACGTACCTATAAGACATCTATGTATGGAAAAACATTGTTTTTTTCTCATTTGTTCCCAAAAAGCGGAATAAACATATTTACAAACACTTTGGTGTCACCTTAACAGCAAAGCAAGATGAAAATTGAAACCAGCACGCACCTTAACACAGGGTGAGGGCATTGCATTTCATGGGCCATGTGTGTGGCATGATGGGCATCCATATGCGAAGAAAATTTAATGGTCTTCCGCTTTCCCTCAGTAGAATAAAAATGGTTTCAAGTCGGGCAAATGACAACAAAAGATGAGGCTCATGAAATAGGAAACATTTCATGTAGGCCTGCTGTGAATCAGCGTTTGGTACAATATTTCAGTACACGTAGATATATATAGATATAAGATACGTATTTATGTATATATTAGTATGTATACCCAAAGAACTGTTAATAAAAACTACATGTACCCCAATAGTCCCCCATTCGTGGCAACACTGCTGTGTATAAAACATGATTTATATCACAGCAATTGAGGAAAAGCTATCTAAAAAGAATGAACGATGGTGATCGCACGTTTTTCTTCCCGATGATAACTACCTGCGGTATTCAAACTATGACTCATTCCTGTTTATTCGAGGAGGCTATTAATAACCTTGCCAAACATGTCGTGAATGCTGGACCGCATGCGTCATTCGGCACGTGACCAGACATGAATAGCCGGCAGATACCGGAGTTACGTGCCTCCTACCTCAGACGCATTAACATTCTCCCGAGAGCCCCTAGATTCGAGACTATCTCACGAGCATCTCCGAACGCATCTCTGTCGCGTCCCGCTCGGCCCACCCCTGCGTCCTGACCATCCGTGAAGGAAACTGACTTGGGTGCAGCCCAGCGTTCCCGGCTCGCACCCCTGTCCTCGGTAGGGGTGTCTGTTTTGCGCGCGGCGTGGAAGGCGCTTTGCTTCCTGTTTGTGGCGCGCCGCCAGAGCGCGTGGCTGGAGCCGTTGAACCTGACACGCGGGGCCGAACACAAGGTCGCGCGCATGGTAATGACTCGTCGGGCGGGGACGGGAAGAGGGGGGGGGGGGGTCAGAGGCGCGGGATCGACGACCGGGGGCAGGTCAGAGTCACAGGCCGTGTTACGCAGCTGCCGCGGAGTCCTCCAGAAATCCGACACGAGCAGGTGCTCTTCGGGCCATGGGTGCAAACACCGCAAAGAAGTTCGAATACTCAGTATCGATGTTCCAGTCTACTAAGCTTAGATTTAAAATTGTATCTACTAACGTGAAATTTGCTTTAATCAGTTTTATAATACGTAGTATTCCATTCCAGTTTTTGCAAAAGTAGAAAGTTTAACTTTCTGGCGTCGGACCGTATTATATGCGTCGAGGTATCTGCATCAAACCGCTCGCCCTTGACGAAAGCAAGATGCTTCAAAGGCACTCGGCATGCTTACGTAAGGATGGAAGCCATCAGTTCGTCGGTTGCTTAAGACTAAGGTCGGCCCTTTACCCAAGCAAAGTGGCGGTGAGGGGCCAATCGCCTCCTTGCACCATATATCATGCTCCAAGTCTCTGACCCAGTTGCCGACTGGCATTGTTTCTGCCCGTCTCGCCGAAGGTCCATCTCGTGAACGTGCGACACCCGGCGTCGATGACGTCAGAGAGCCCCTTGGACTTGCGACGCCACAAGACGCATTCGGTGCAGGGGAGGGGCCGGCGGGCGTTTCGCAAGGCGCGCCGTGTATTAAACATTACACAAACGACCTTCGGGAGCACGGCGCCGGCGTCGGGCGCCGCCCGCCTCCCGCGTCGACCCATCGGCTGGTGAAACACGCAGACGGATCGTCGAGCGGACGGCCGGGTGACGTGATGATGTCAAATCATCACTTGGAGACCGCGGCTGGGTGGCGTAAGGGAGCTGCCGCCCGGCCGTCCGGCCCCGTCATTAACTCCGCCGGCTCTGCGGCTTGTCGACTGCTATGTTCAAAGCACGGCTGGCGATCCCGGGGCGGGGGGTCGGGAATCTGAACCCCCCACCCCCCAATATTCAGGGATTTTAACATTAGACCCATGGCAATGAGAAGAAAGAGCGGCCTGAAATCCTGGGTGGACCCCCCCCCCCCAATGATCTTCGGAAATCTTCGGCCATGATCCACCATGATCCAAAGTCAAGGAAATGCGGGATATGAACTGGGACGTGGGGAGACTGCAAGCAGAACACAAAGGGAACAAAAACTGCATTTCGCCACAGAACAAGAACACGAACGTAATGCTGAGTGACATTGCTGCATGTCGTCTGTCATGTGATGGCGATATATGACGGCGTTTACCAATCAGCAAATCTTTTAGCATGCGCAGAGGAATCCAGACAAAACCCTCCGCGCCAGCTTTTTTGTACCAGGCCCCTGTAAGGGACGAATCACTGCACTTTTCTCTGTAGACAATGTAACTGAAGGTTTAAGAAAAATGAAAACTGGCCAAAAATTCTTAGAGTTTTTGACTTCAGATAAGGAATTGGCCTTCTCAACCAGCCCTAGACACGCGAAGCATGGAGTGTACCTCGTCTCATCATCTTTGCTGAGATACCGTGTTGATACTCTCCTCGTACAATCTCCATAACACTGGGCATACTTGAGCGAGGTCAACAACTCAAGATTGCACTAGTCCAATTAAGGTCGAGGTCATGCATTAGTCGGTTACTGCCGCAACTTTGGTAGACCTGTTACATTGCAAAAGACCTTCAGCAACAGTCCAATACTTGCTGGGTAGTAAATTAAGGTGACTGTAGTGACTTTTGATAAACCTTGGAGACGACTAGCAAAGGAAACATTGTTTTGGTATTTTTGGGTAGGATGCAGCAACATGCGTTCCTACAAACCACTACATTATGTCACTTTGTTTAACGAAACCGCACCACGAACCTTTAACGATGCTACATTTGGCCCAGTTTTAATCTGGTTGCGTTCATGAGATCTCAGGACTGAAGATCTAGAATAAAAACAATTTGCCCCTAAGTTAGTTCCTGTTCCCGAAACCATATGTTCCCTGTATACTGTTCCGTCACGGAAAACGGAGAGTGTTTATCTCATGAGTAAGCCAGGCCTGGCCCAATAAACACTCCCGTCAAATGACGCGATGAGACGAGCGGCGCGGCGCGGCGCAATGGCCTCACCTGGCCCGCGGCCCTCAGCTGATCGACTCCGCAATCAGCTGGCTCGGCCTTCCAAGGTCGCGGCGGCGCCGGTGCGCGCGCAAAGTGCAGCGGACCACTTTTACTTTTGACGGCGCGCCACGCGGCGTTTTCAGCGGCCGTTCGTGGCCAAGGCTACGACACGCGGCGTCGTGAGTTACGACCGGGGCGTCTGCCGGCGGCGGCGGCGTTTCGCAAAGCGTCGCCGCCGGCGGCTGCCGCCCTCTGACCGAGGTTCGGCTGTGGGCTCTCCGGCGGTTTCGAGACGTTTAGTCCAGACGTTCATGGAGGAATCGAGAAGAGTTCATGGCCTTTGGAGTCGACGAAATGATTATTGGGCTTCGGCTGTGGTTAAGGACAATGGCCCGGTAGAGTTTAGAGAGGGAGATGGAAGAAAGCAAGAGAGAGAGAAGAGAGGGAGGGAGAGGGAAGAGAGAGGGTTGAGAGAGAAAGACGGAGAGGAAGAGAGAGTTGAGAGGGGGAAGAGAGAGGGAGGGAGAGAGAGAGAGATGTTGGTACCAGAATGATATTTCAGGTGAAGAAATGAACGTAGGACTGAAGGTTCCGGAGGGTCTAAAGAGGCATTTGGTTTTACTACCGTCCTTTACCATCTGACTACAGGGGTTGACAGCTGACCTGATTTTCTTACCCATGAATTTCATACAAAAATACCGTCGATATATTACTCAATAGGCCTTTGTGCCATCTAGAATATCACTAAAATTCATGAGACTGTTGTCACTCAATCAGTGATGGATATTACAATGCACTCGCATTTCTTAGAAGTCGTCGTTGAAGAAAAAGGGCAAAAAAACGCTTCAAATCCTCTCTGAGTATAGCAAACTATATATAAATACAGTGAAACGCATTAATGTTGCGAGATACTCTACAAGTAAAAAACGCCTGTGTTATTTTGAGTCCCGAGTATGCTTCATCTGCAAGTTTATCCTGCTAATGCATGCCTGACCTCGTCCATTTCAAGAAACGCCGCCAGCCCCGCACCCGAAAGCGTCCTTCACACAACAGAATCCCTGCCCGCGTGAGGTCAAGCCTCAGGCGCCCACCCTCCGCCTCGTGCAGCGCCCGGAAGCCGGAAGCCCTCCCGGGGCTCCTGAGCGCTCAAGACGGCCATTACCGTTGTTTTTGTCGGGCCGGCAAGGTCGCTGCTTGCCCGGTAAAAACAGCCGCGGCCGGCGGCGCGTGCTGTGGCCAGGAGCACGGCTCCTGCAGCAGCAGCGGCGGCTGGCACGCCCAGTACGGCGGCGAAACAGGAACACCGGCGGTCTCTCGGAGACGGGGTCAAGTGCGCCGGAGCGCGGCCTCGATACAGATACGGTGGCGTGGCGGGGTCAGAGAGGAGGACAAGGGCAGGCTGCCGGCATGCGCGCCAGGGGAGACGTGCAGTGGCAAACAAGGTTTCTCGTGCTGAGTGGTTTGGTGCAGCATTAGGGCGAGTGTGCCTGAACTGGCTGAGTGGTAGGAAATTGCAATGTATATGGCCTACATTGTATCTTTAGAACCAGAGCACTAAAATAATGGACCGATTTTTTTGGGCCGCATACAACATAAAACAAATCACGAGAACAGAATGCAATATGTCTTAACTTGGACGTTTTCTTTATTTTGGCTGTACCATGTAACAGAAAACATGTAGGACCACTGGCACAAAAATTAAAAAATATGTTGAGAAAAACGAACGTCATATATGAAAAGCCGGAGACCAGCACAGCCATTATTCACAATGGCAGACCGCCTCTGTTGTTAATGATGACCGTCTCCGTCCTCTGCCTCTGACTTCCCGTTTCCTGATGCTGCAGCAGCCAGCACAAAACCTGAGCCAATTCGGCGTCCACCTCTGGCTGTTTCGCAGCAGTTGCGCTGCCTTGCGACCTTCAGGGTTCAGGCGTTCGACATGCGATTACATGTGTCATTTCGCGCCGGGGCACGCGGCTGCAATTACCACGTGGGGTAACGCGCGCTTCGACAAATCGACCGGCTGCCACCTTCAGCGGCGCCCGTTTCACCACGTCCGCTGTGACTGGGCACGGGAGTGATTGCCGAGCGAGGTCTCGCTACAGATCTGGCGCAGATCAGCCGAACTCGGGCCGGAGCCGCCGGCGAAAGGGTCAGACGAAAGGTGCCGGCGGCATTTTTACGCCTGCAACGAACAGCCAAACTCAGCGCAGGCTGAATTATAACGCCTGGCTGATTTCGGGGAATGATGCTTCCGCTGTTAAGCCGGATAATTGGGACATCTATCCGTATCTTTGCTCGCTTAAAACGTTTTAGGTTTGACGTATGATTTTGGTTAAGTTTTATCTGTGACTTTTGGGTTTCAGTTTTCGGTAAGCTTTCTCAAGCATGATTAAACACAAAAGCTCGC
Organism: Capitulum mitella; assembly: GCA_030062745.1. NCBI lineage: Eukaryota > Metazoa > Arthropoda > Thecostraca > Pollicipedomorpha > Pollicipedidae > Capitulum > Capitulum mitella. The sequence goes on along the minus strand of CP099851.1, from coordinate 18,248,102 downwards.
TTAAACAAAACAAAAAAGTCAGCTGGAGCAGCAAATATTTTTTGGTTCGAAGTGAATTTCAGCTGCGCTGAGACCTCTTTTCCAGCCGTGTGTCAACTACAAAACTATCCAATCGCTATGCCATCCGTCATGGCCGTGCCGTGTGAAGACAGAGCAGGGGAGGGACCGCACCACGCGCCGGCAGCCCGGGAGCCGGCCACAGTCCGGCCCGTCCCGGCACCCCTCCGCAGACCGGTCTGAGGACATGAAACCCCTGCCGGTCGTCCGTGACCTGGACGCCGGCCAGCATTCTACCGCCCAGTCGGCTCCCCCCTCCAGAGGGGGGCGGGCGCGGAGGAGTTGAAGCCGGCTCGGAGTCGCAGCTCCGGTGAATTACCAGGCAACGGGACCGGTCTGTATCGGCCTTACACAACCGGTGGCGGCCGCCGCCAGGACCCCAGACACCGCCGCCTCCGTCAGGTCTGCTGTCACGTGCCGCCCGCTCAACGTTACCGGAGAGCTGGCTGGGGGGACGTGTAGAGCGGTTAAGCTGGTCTGAGCGGACTTGACCGTCTCGCGGGTGTCGACATATGTCCGAGACGGCTACGGAAAGAGTTGGTGTAAGCTACCGTTGGGAGGCTCGGCGATACATAAAAGATTTAAGTGTATGAAGTCAGCATATGCTTATTGGTATTTCCATGGCCCAATACGTTTCGGTGATAATAAAATTTCAGCTTCACCAGTATGACAACGTAGAATAGCAATGTTGTCGCTGTTTCAAGTGGTCTGGCCGCAATACCATTTCACTTGCTTATTCAATGTATGCAGATAAGCCCTCTGCAGACGTTGCACTGATACGATTCGTCCTACATGATTGCCTAACCCTGTTTGCACTTTGGGGTCACTGCGCCTGGACTTCGCCGCGCGAGATGTCAAGGCCGACCTGGTGAGCATGGGGTAGGCCTTTCGTTAGCAGAGGTCACGTCAGTCCTTAAAAGGTCTCTGAGCTTGCAACAGATGTTAGAGCGTTTCCCAAACCCGTCCTCCGTTTCAGGAGATCGGCGGAATAGCATCTGCTTCACAAATGAACTGGTAGCTCGTGGCAAAAATCCTCGCGGTTCGCATGCTTTTACCCGCTGATCAGTAAACATTATTCTCGGCAACCCCTCGTCCCTGTCTGTGACTGGTATCCGCGCAAGAAGGTCTCGTATTGCGTGGTGAGCGGGTTGCACTCACCGCATCATCCTTCGATAAGATGGACGCGGCTGGTACGTCCAGACCGTATGCCACAGTTGCGTCATTAAGCCGTCATCTGGGTGGCGGGAATAGGGTGACCAGTGGCGTACTGGCCATGGGCTCTTTCCTTTTGGCGTTTGTAGTTGCGTATGTGTGTGTGTGTTCTTGGGCTCAAAAAGGCCGTCACCTGTCGTCCAAGAAGCTAGAAAAACACAGACATGCGAAATATAGTCATTTTTCGTATCTGGCATGTTTTGAAGTGTCACATTTGACAGCAAAGTCGACCCGTTAATAAAATAAATAAAATAAAATAAGTAAAAAAAACATCAATAAAATACGAAGCATGTCTTATCTCATGGCATTTCCGTTAAGTCTAATTATCGACTTGGTTGCCACACTCTTTTCAAAGACGAAATGAAAATAAGTCCTAAAGCCAAGGCAGAAGACAACAGTGAATTAGCAGCCAACCTACGTTACCAAAACAACTAACAGTACGGTATCCCTGAGCCCGATGTGAAAACAGCGACAGCCACCGCCACGACTCCAACAGCAGACAAACTAAGTTAGAGTGATTGCTAAATCAGTCCATGGTAAACTCGGCGGAGCGGTCCACTCGGCCACGGACGGCCGCCAGTCCTGCGCCGGATCTTATCGCGGAGCGTTACTCCACCGTCGGGCCGGCCGTGTCTCGGCCGTCACCGGAGCGTGCCAGCCAGCCGCCGGCGCCGTGACGGTCGAGCTCGTCACGGCCGCGTGACGACCCCTCCCCTGCCTGTTCCCAGCTGGCAGGGCCCGCCGGAGCCGGCCGACCCGGCGCCAGGACGCTACTACGGAGCGTCACAGCAATAGAGTCATCTGCTACTCGACCAACGTAGCGTGGTGTTTTTGCGATGCAGTGACGTCTTCGTGCTACAGAGATGTCAGTGTTGCCCGGTGAAGACAGTGGACCAGCTGTCGTTCTAGGATCGCCACGTCACCCCCATTACGATGACCCACCGTGACGTCGCGGTGCGGCGTCACGGTGCTCGTCACGCGAAGCGGAGCCAAGGCACACAGCTGTGCAGGGCACGTGCATGGCTGCACGTGCTGAAATCTCGAAAAACGGCTGGGGTTTGATGTGGCTGTAAAATCTGTTTGGTTTCATGTGATGCTTTGACGTGACCTGCTACTGGTCTTTAAAGCGAAGCTTATGCAAAAAAAACAGATGAATAATATATTGCCCGCTCGGCCGTATTGTCAATGATATCAGTGCAAAAATGTGCAAGCAAATTTGACGCGTTTATGCCTTGCATACCTGTTTGCAAACGATGAGGTGGCAGTGAGTTTAATATGCGCATTTTCTAGCACTGAAGGGCCGCGATAAACGAAACCAAAATCATTGCTGCCTAACTGGACAGCAATGATTTCAGATGTAGTGTGCTGTGCGAGTATATCTTTTTGCGCTGATGCAATTTCCGTTACGAAATTAGCATTCAAGGCACTCGGAAAAGATGTTTCGTTTGTTTTTGCGCGTTACGCCAATTAGCAGGCTCCCTCCCGGAGCAGAATTCCTCCCATATTTTTCTCTCGCCGGAGAGTTTTCGCATCGCCTCTGCGTGTGTTGCAACAGGTCTCTTTTCACCTGGCACGTGCACTTCCGTTCAGAGTTCCGTCAGGCATACCCGGTTTGTCACGAGGCTGGTGCTGAAATCAGCACGCGACACTGCTCTACGGAGAGTGTGAGCCAAATTCGGCGACGATGACGGGCTTGCGTTAGTCGTCAACGCTGTGTGACTAGGCAGCTACGAGCTGGCAAAGCTCAACAGTTTCAGGTTTTGCTGCAGGGACGCAGCCAGGATTTCCTTGTGGGGGGGGGGGAGCTCAGAGTGAACTGAAATCGCACTAAAACCGCCTGCCGGGAAGACGATGTGCAATGGCTTTCACAAAAATGCGGGTCTAAGGGGGAGGGGCCGTGCCCCCGGCCCCCCTGGCTGCGCCCCTGTTTTGCTGGTTCCTGTTCGGTAGGGTGGCACCGCCGCGGGGTAACTAGGTAAAGAAAGGCCTTCATTGGTAACATTAATCGCGCTAAGTCAAGGAACCTGATGCACTTGACAGTCGACGGCATATTGCATAACCGGGAACCTCCCGGTTTCCGACCAGATTACGTTGTCTGACAAGTTTGGACTGAGGTCGGCTGCCGTTAGGCTTATGCGTGCAAAGACGAAGGTGATTGGCGTGTTTCGCTGAAGGACCCAGACTGAGAAGCGACCGTTTGGTTTTTGACAAAGGGGACGAGTTTTGAATAATAAAATGAATACAAAGTTTGAAACTGACTATGAACTCATGAAGTAGAGTTTAATGTATTTTAGAAGAATAACGGCAATGCAATGCAGCTTTGTGATCTGGATAATGTTTTTTGTGTAAGAAAAAATGTGTCAAATTGGACTCGCATGAGTGTCGCATCTGAATAACATCATAGTACGGCGGCTGCGTCGTGTCGTAAAGATATGGCTATTTCAGCAACGGAACCCAATTTCTTACGCTTAATTTGCTGGAATTTATATGTCAGCTTTGGCATTTTCTGTACTGCGATCTAAGGCATTGGTGATTGCAGTGCAATTTATGGATCCTAACATTGGAAGTATTTATTAAACTACCTCATTTTGGAGAAAATGCTGGTCATCACATGACACTGGATGACATCATACAGAATTGTATTAGACATGGGTGTCGCTTTATATTTTTTGAGAGAGCCCTGGCCCACCCAGTGGTGCTTTGGGCCCCTCCAGTGTTGGTTTGTCCCCCTCATCCGGTATTTTTTGCTGGTTTGAAAGAGAAATGAGTTAATTATCTGCTTTCGGAATGAGGTAATCTCCATTGTTAAAGCATTTCAACTCGACATGAGGAAAACGGGGCTTATGGCTCCCATATTACTTTTGTTTCAGCCAGTGGTTTGGAATAATGCATCAGTGGTTTGGACGTTGATAAAACAGAAACAGCCATTAGTGAGGCTGGTATGAAGGAGCAGCGCCGTATTAGGCTGATATTTGATGCTTTAAATTGTCAGTGCAATTCATTGCGCTTACTCAGTTTCTGGAGAACCACCATGCCACGATGGGCTGTCCTCAAAGGAGACCGAACAGAAGTAAATTAACAGCCCAGTCTTCTGTTTCTCGCCGCTCTTCTTGGGGATATCATCCATGCGGCAATGGCCGCCGACGAACGTTTCACTTGTTCGTCACTGATGCAATCATCCTCAGCAACTAACCACTCAGCTGACACCTCCCACGCTGCCTACTAAAGAACTCAGGACGGTGGGCCACAACCAGACCGCTGCTGCACACAGTGCAGGGGATGCAACACCTCCCCGCCGGCACGGCGCGTCCTCACCTCGGCCGTAGGCACGGTCGGCGCCCCGCCGCGAGCTCGAGCCGCCGGTCCGTGCTCCTGCCGCCAGCGCGGGCGGCGCGTCCTCACCGTGGGCGCCGAGGCAGGCGGCGGCCAGCAGGACGGCGGCCAGGCGGCCGGTGCGGGGTCCAGGGCCGGCCATGGTGCAGGCCGTCCGCGGCTGTCGGCGGCGGCGCGGAGCGGACGGGCGACGGCCGCAGACTGGCCCGGCCGGCCCGGCCCGCCGCCCGGCCGGCCGGTCACGGCGCGACCTTGCCGCAGCCGCCGCCGGCAGGGTCAGGGGCAGCGGCCGGGCAGCTGGTCACAGGCAGGGCAGCAGCGGACCCGGACAGCTGTATTCCAGATGCATTCGTTCATAAGGGCTCCTCCACACAGTGGCTCCTAGGGCCCAGTCAATACAATATAAGAACATAAAACACATCTCAAATTATAAAACACTCCTCTCCCACCCCACTCAGCACCCTTACCGTGCCCCCACCCGGTCCCACAGTCAACAGCGACGACTTAGGTGGGTTCAGATCTGAGGCGCTCTGATAATAAGTCGCAAGCACTAGGCAGCTAGTCGCAAGCCAGGTAGCGAGCCCTGCTAACTGGTCACAGACGGGAGTAGCAGCGGCCCTGCCAACTGGTCACAGTCAGGGGCAGCGGGGGCCGGTACATGTGGTCACAGACAGGGGCAGTAGGGGCCAGTGCAGCTGGCCACAGGCAAGGGTAGCGGGGGCAGGTACAACTGGTCACAGGCAGGGGTAGCAGGGCAGGTACAACTGGTCACAGGCAGGAGTATCGGGGGCCGGTAGAACTGGTCACAGGTAGGGACAGCGGGGCCGGTATTTAACCACATTTAATATTTATGTATTTAGCCACAGGGAAAGGAGGTGCCCGAACAACTGACGATATGCAGGGTCAGGAGAGATTGTCTCTGGTAACTGGCTCCAGGTATCGACAGCAGGAGAGACAACAGGAGCTCGGACCATTGGTCGCGGCTATGGACAAGTGGTCACGAGCCCGGCGCAGGAAGGACAGACAGAAGCAGCACAGTTAGTAGAGGAAACAGGATCAGGGACAGCAGCTGCCCTGGAAAAAAGCCGCTTTGTTTTATGCCATCATGACGACACAGTACAGAGCTGGAGGTACTGGCGTACAATACTGTATATTCCCGAAGAAACATAGCAGTCAAACTATCAAATGAACAAGCTTTTACCGTACTATGCAACACCGTTTGTCGCAAGTGAGCGAAATTCATCCGAAGCATTTCATTTCGGAACAATCGGAAACTCAGCTCTTTAGGTTTTCAAATTTTTCGAATCTGATCTCGGGGTTTCATGTTGACATGCGTAAAAAAAAACACCTAAATACGGCTGAAATGGCTTACAGTGAGTAAGGCATTTCCTGTTACAGTTGCTAAAGGGTATATATTACGTCTCTTTTTGTGTTACACATTACCCTGTTTGTAGCACTGTGTCGCTGTACCTTTTCTTCTCAGAGGTAGAGACAAGTGGATACCGAGTAGCTGAGTTCATTAAGCATTTTCCCAATCTGTCTGTGATATAGAAGTTATTACTGGTTGAGCGTTTAACGACTCATCTCTACGCTGAAAGCTGTTTTAAACTTAAGAGGTCAAGTACCAGTTGATTTAAGGTGTCCTTGATCGAAAAGGCGTCGAAAACATTTGCCTGTACATTGTGCAAAGGCGTGCAATATTTCGGTGCGATTTTTTGCCGTAGCTTTTGATGAGGTGTTGAAAGAAAACACGTGGACAGTCATTTCTGATGGCATACGCGAGCTTTTGCTAGTGCAACGTACATGGTTTAGTTCAGCCATTACGGTATTCATCAAAGCCTAAAACAGACATCCACGTGTCTTAGGCACATAGGAATATCCAGCAAATGAGGATATTCGACATCCGTTATTCATGCTACCCGGACGATATCCAACATATGTGGATGCGGAAGATAAGAAGAATGGAAATGCTTCTTACACTCGAGTTGGCGCGCAGCTCGCGAAGGACGCGGATAAGGAAAACACGACGAGGCCAGGATATCAAACAAAGGCCAGTGAGGATGATGATCTTATCGCGGAAAAGCTGCGTCCCTTTGCCAAATTTTTATTGTTATTTGACAAAATTTGTCGTGCAAAGCTTTTGGCAGATCGTCTTTTCGATATTTACTCATGACTATGGTATTTTCGTTTTATTTTTTGTTTGTTTTTACCATAAGGGCTTCTACAACATTTTCCAAACACGCCGACAACGTCAAAATTTCAGAACCATGAATAGTTTTCTTAAGACAAGTTTTTAAGAATTGCGTGAATTTTGAACATGGCTATCGGTTTTCGGATGTGCGGACTACTTTAAACCGGCACCGCCTGCCGTGTTTTTACAACGCCTAGGGAGTGTCAAAAAGGGCACCCCCTGCTATCTCAGGATCTAACCGTCGAATCTGAACCTGTCTACCACCAATCGATAACCCTGAGCTTTGTGGCTCAGAAAATATTATGTAAGCCTTAACCACACGACTGATGATGTCACTGAAGCATCACAGGTCACGCAAAATGCGTAACACGACGTCAGAAAAGCTGACACCGTCAGAAAAGCTGGTTCGTGCATCGAATCATCAGCAATACTGGTTTTAGAGCCTTTAACTGGGTATGAAACGAAAGGTCACGATCGTCTGCATCAGAGGTATGCCAAAATGCTTAAACAAGCCCGGTCAAGTTCAGCCTAGTTCAGGTCGGCTGAAATATTGGTGTTAATTTACAGGCCAAGGATCGCTACTTACTCGCAGCCATTTTGATGCACGTGGTAAAAGAGGACGGAAATGAAATCCTCTGATGATCTGTTTTGCATCTCCTCCTTTCCATCCAGGTCAAGGTCATTTTAGATCAGGTCAGGTAAAGTTGCATTGCTCTTCCTGACAAAGAGCAATAATGACTCGCTGAGACTCTTAACTGCGTCAAGTACAGAAACGAAATGACATTTGGTGACAATTAAATCTGCTTTGTGTGCTCTTTATCGAGTGAAGGTCAAACAAGGTTAGGACAGATAGCCATTTTTCATTTTCTGACTAGGAACAATAATTGCTCTCTGTTGCTGCACAACGATCTTCCACAGACAAAGTTGCAGTTCATTTTGTTTTGACATGAACCTATGAAGTGACCTGTCACCATATCACGTTGCATTTGGTGAACCCTGAGAAGAGATGAATATAGATTTGCTTGTCTTGCTTATGCGATGGGGAAGGTCAGCGACAGTCCCTTCTATCACCCACAATGCAAATCAGTCAAACTGTCATCCTGCGTGTGACCTAGCATGGCCTCTCATGTTGACGCATCACGGTTGTATATTCTTTTGGGGACCGTTCCCTATGTAAATCCAAATAACCCATGGATTATATGCGCAAATATTATATAAAAAACAGAGGCATGTTCGCGCCACCGTCCGAAGAGGCAACATTCATGGAAGGGTTCACTTATGACGTCGTGTCTCCATGACCTGACCTATCGTGGAAATAGTTTAAACGTCAAAATATGTAAAATCGATTGATGGACAGGTCCTCAAAGTTTGGTTGGGCTGATTCTGATGGTTAAGAAATTATTCACGAAAAACCGAGGAGGTGTCCTATTTAACACCCCTCCAGGAGGTGCCGGGTTAATGCCAGTTTTCTCCACTTCATCAAGTGCCAGTACGGAGGTGTATGATCCTCTTTGAAGGTTGAACAAGGACGTGTATATATATATATATATATATATATATATATATATATATATATATATATATATATAAAAACAGCAAATTCCTACTTACTGCACGGTCCATAAAGCAAATATGGCAATATATATAAACCTTAATCCATATAACCTATATATAACCTTCATCCAACGTATATATTATATACGTTGGATGAAGGTTAGTATGTTCCTATCTGGTCTGGCACCTAAAAGACTAGAAGTGGTTCGTCGAATGTTTTGCCGTGCTAGTTTGATGCACTGCTTGAGGGATAAATTGTCGTTCTTAGAGTGGTTTTGACGAATGCAAGACGCTCAGGAGAATGTCTGGCCTTTTGATAGGGCCTACAACAGAGAGACAAAATCCCAGATAGTAGGTCACGGCATACACGTCAGGTTTGAACGTACTACTTGCCTATAAAGTTGTTTGAAGTAAGCGCCAATCGTTGGGTTAACACATTGCCTTCAATGTAACTTCGACACATTGCCTTCAATGTAACTTCGGGCTGGTAGTTACCTTTGTTCACCGTAGTTGTTCCCATATCCATACGAATCGTCAGAAAGAAAGTATTGTTTAAAGAAAATGAGACAGACCTTTTACTGCGAATATCGTTATCAAGATGGAGAGTTTTGTGGAATGTCATCAGACCGTATTTACCTGATTATTAGATGACATGTCCCATTGCCTCCTGGCAAATGTTCTTGAAATGATATGTCATCGAGGAAAAATTCATAAGGATCGTTTTGATACGCGCAGTTCTGTGAAGAATAGCGCTTGAATGGAAAAGGAGCATGATCACCGTTAAAGTTAACTGTGGTACTCCATTTCTTGGGCGCAAGATGCGCAAGAAAGAAACTGTCTTTTGGGAAATGGTACACTTTGTGCGTTTTCAACTTCATACTGCTAAAGATAGTTATACCCTGTCTGGTGATCCCTGGGGATTGGGGGCGGACGCTCCCCTTCAGTATTCAGGAATTTTAACATTAGGCCTATGGAAATGACTGGAAAGGAACGGTCTGAAATCGCACGTGGACCCCCGGTAATTGTCGGGAACCTCCAGCCATGGCCTACACACAGACGAGATACTTCAAATGTATGCGTTCCAGACTTTGACAAAATCATGACTAATTTGTGTGAGTATAGAATGTCGATCTAAACAGTTACAGAAAAAGTAGGTGTACAGCTATCACAATTCATGCGACTACCAAAACCTTATTACTGATGATTAGTGAATGCTTGATTCCAGGAGCATCGGTCTTACCAGATTATGCCTTGGTACTCCGTACCATGCAGAATGAGAGTATATTATACTTTTGATCAACCACATACATACTTACGCAGAATCGTGCTCCTGTCACCTATCACACCTATAATAGAATCACAGAACAGCATATCAGCACCTATCACAGAATCACAGAACCACAGTGACTGCACTCTGCTATTGCGCGTTAAAACAACAGGCCGGATCAGTTTGGACCAAGTAACTTGGTTAGACTATGAACGGAAAGCTGCCCACCTAACTGCAGGCACGTATCCAAGGGGTGGGGGCATGGGGGCCATGGCTCCTTAAGCCAAGCGGTCTACACTAGATATTTAACGTTTTCGCAGGAATACAGAATAGAGGATGATACATATGCTACAAAAGAAAACATTATATGTTTTTCTTCTGCGTTAAATGTGAGGCTAATTACACGAAATTGTTGTTTTTTTTCCCTACACATTTCGTCCTATGTCAGTGGCATATGACAAGATTTGACATTCCCCACCCCCGCGGAAAATCCCGGCTGCGTGCCCGCCGAACTGAAGGGCTGAGCGTTTCCATCGGGACGCCAGAATGCATCGTGTTCATTTCTCCGGTACATGTACTGCACAGGAAGGTCCAGAGAAATGCAACGATGCTGCAAACTGCAGCAAACCATTCTGCAACTATGCCTCAGCGGTGACAGCTCGCCAGGTCAACAGCCAGCCCTCCCGCCGCTCGGCGGGGGAGGGGGCGGGGGCGCCGCCCGGCGTCGGCGTCAGCGGCCGCCGAACAAGAGCAAGGCCACGCCGCCGGCGCCGCAAGGACGAATTCTTCGCGAGGACGCAACGCGGGCGTGACGCAACACCGCCGCCAGCTGACTGACGCCGGCCGCGTGAGTGTTCCGGACCACGGCCCCGGCCGGGCGCACGGGGAGGGGGGGGGGACCGCAGGGGGACACATAGGGAAGATGTGGGGTCGCAAGTTCTCTACGGTTTTGAGTGTCGGACGTCGAGGGGGGAGTGGCTTGTCCCGCCAGCGATGCGACTGGTCGACCAGAACGGAATAGTGCGACGGCGGGATGGAGCGGTGTGAAATATGATTGGCCATCATTATGCAGCTTAGCAGTGTAGTTGGCAGGGGCGTAGCCAAGGGGTCATGGCACCCCTTGAGCCACGAGGTCTACACGAGATATATGTCAGTTTCAGAGGAAATGATTGCAAAAGAAAACATGATATGTATTCCTGTTGGTTAAACATGTGGTCAGTTGCATAAAATTGCTGCTTCTCCCATAACCTTTGTCATATGCCAGTAGCATATGATGGCATTTGCCCTCCCCCTGAGAAACATCCTGGTCACGTGCTGGTGGCTGGTCGGCCAAAACGGAACAGTGTGAAGCCGGGATAAAGCGGTCGTGGAACAAGATTGCTGTAGCCAATCTCTCCATTCACACAATTCACCACCGTAACTCACTGGTTCAGCAGTTGTCTAATACGTCACCATTTCATGCTGCAGTCGTCCGTTGTGCACGACAGAGCGTTTCAGGTTCACGCTGAACCGAATTGTTCTTGTGGAATGGGCTGCAGGCCAACGTTTGACTCGTAATGCACATGTGTTTGGTTCGGAGATATTTTTGTAATATCACGTCATTCTGGACTGCTTCCTTTTACGGCGTAGATCGCTCATAATGCATGGCAAATAGCGACCGCAGCGATTTTGAGGGGGAGTAGTTGTGTTGTCCATGTGGATGGTTAAGACTCCCCAGTGCCTTTTCTGTGTTAAGCTTTTCGTTTGAAAATTTAGCTTAGCTGAACGCAACAGATTCCATTCCTGACGACACCGCCGCTGTCTCTCCCAGTCCGCGGTATTTAGTGGCGACAGACTGGCCTCTGGCACCAATATCCAACACCTCATCTGTTCCGCCGATACGCCGCCGGCGGGGTAAGGCAAGGTGAACGGTCACGAGCTGGCAAAAAACAGGGCCGATTTCCCCACGGGACGGCCGGCGGGCAGCGTCTTCTGGAGAACTGACAGCGGCGCCAGCGTCTGCCGCAGGCGCCGCTCAGCAGACGGCAGTATCTGATGCCGAACTGCTGGGTCTGCTGGCCGAATCTGCCGCGAGAACCGCGATGCAGACAGCCGAGATACCTCCGACGACGACTGACTGACTCTGGTTGCAGACGCTGGTGGTTTCCGCTGGTCGAAGATCTGTGGACTTCTCAAAGAGAGACAGTGATATGGCGAGTCGCGAAGCAGCAAAACAAAGCAGATATAGCAAACTAGCCCATTTAGACCCATCACATTGTTTGGGATTATCGTCCACCGTCCGCCAACGAAAGAACGCTATCGTGTACGACAAACCACTTGTATTTTGTCCATAGGCGATGGCCTGTGCATTGTGAGAACAAAAAACCTGTCGGATGCGAGAGTTTTAAACGGCATGCCTAGTGCATACATGCAAGGATGTCCTCAACTAACACGAAATATTTTTGCTGCCGTCATGCTGGTAGTGATATGGATCGCTTTAGACAATGTGGTGGCATTTGGACCCGCTGGGTTTCTTCGTGCAAAGAGCTAAAACGCCAATTTTTATGCTGCCGTTTGATCACCGATCATCAGTTCTGAGAGATCATGAGGCATCTTTTGTTCTGATGTTCTCTTTTTGACACATAACATTTGCAAGGTCTTTTATCCGACATTTACAACATCCCTGGTGTCTTCCTTCCAAGACGATGTCTTTAATTTAGGAAGATCACACCAACGACTACAAATCAATCCAGATGGTTGAACCAAGATTCAGGGTTCAACGCCCAAAAGTTACTGTGTATGGTGGCCTGCCCAACGTGTTTTGTTTTTTGCCTGAGGATGACCGTCGTATTCATGAAGGAATTGTTGGTAATTTGCGGTCACTATGAAGCTATAGCGAAAACCCCAAAAAGGTGGGCAGGAAAACGTTTCACTAACCCGCAGTTTATAGGATCTCCATTAATCAGTCGTTATTCAGCATGGGGGATTCAGTCAGTCAGAGTATTTTACGAATAGTTTCAGGTCATGGATTAACCCGCGCACGACCGTCGGTCCGTCTCGAACATGGGCGGCTGGGGGGGGCAGTTGACTGCCCCCTCTAACTCACGAACGGTTGGTCGCACGATGAAAATAAGCATACCGTTGGAAAGCTTGTGACGAGTAGAGGTCGAAACTGGTCTCATTTTTAGTTTTAGATAATATGTACGCCAATTTACCCCCTATATATGTTTTCTCATAGCTCAATGCATGAGACCGAGAAATGGCGTGAATCTCAAGGGCTGTGACTAATAACGCATGGGTGAAGGCACCGGCGCACAAGTAAAGGTCTGCGGATGCCGATACACGTCTAATTTCCCCAGATTTGTTCAATATATACGCCGAAACGTTGAGTTAAAGACACCGTAATTCTCCCGCTAGCTGTCAGTGGGCGCCGCTGCCGTATGCGGCAACAACTTGACGGGAACTAATTCTGGCGTTCCTTTGTTTTCGCGAAAAAGACAAGCTATGTCAATTTGATTGATCTTTGTGGTTCTTGTGATGGTTTCTCATGCTTAAATTTTGGAAGAATTGATTAGTTACCAATCCACAAATTTGCCCGAGCTTTATTCGCGAGAGCCTGTTTATTTGCAAAATATGCTACTTTTGCAAACTTTTTGAGGTTCCTGGTACTAATTACGTCTGTGCAAGCTAGTCCTGCCATTTTCTACCCATTCTGAGTAATTCATGGTCGATTTTGACGGTGGTACATTTTGGCCCACTACAGTTATTCGTGACCTGACCTCAGGTCAATGGCTGGAAGTCACTGATACTTTGCCCAATGACGGTAACTAGATGTCTGCTTCATTCCACACTAAAAATGTTATGGAATATTCCGTCAATTTTCGAAAAAAGCGATATGTCTTAAAAATGGACTTGACCTTAGGTCAATGACCCGGAAAATTCCGAAAAATTTGAGATAGCAGATTTGTTGCATCTATCACGATCACTAATGTCTGAAAGTATTAATGAGATATCTTGTTTTTCGAAAAGTTAGAGGGCGCTAAACTTTTTTTGGACATAGGTCTGTTTGACCTGACCTAGGCATCAGGCATCTGACGAGACCTGAGGTCAAAATTTTGGCGCGAGATGTAAAATTGATGGAGCAAAAGGTACACAAAGTTTCGTTACTCTGTGTTTGTTGATTCTCTCGCAATCCCAGAAAAACCTCAGGGGAGCAGTCAACTGCCCCCCCTCCCAGTCGGGGACGGGTTAACTGTCGGAAAACCTAAGCTTAAGGACAGGAGCAGGTGTAATAGTTGGTTAGGTTGGTCAGGTTAGGTATTACTAGGTTTGAATATGCATTTAAAAGCTGCCAGCAGAAACAGGTTGCACGTAATAAGGCTAGCGAGTGGTGGCTTGCCCAGCTAAGTTTGTTAGCGCCACAGTCAGGTGATGGTTTCCTTCTGTGAGGTGAAGCCAACTCATACAAGTCTGGCTTCGCTGATCTTCTCTCCCAACAATTCAATAGCTTTAACATTAGTCATATATGATATATGATATCATTGCATAGTGAATATGAGTGGAAAATTAGCGTTCGCCTCCCCTCTCCTTCCGCCGACTCAAACAATGGCGCGTTTGGGTAAGATCTCATTTGGACAATGGTGGGAACGGTCAGCAGTTTGGGGCGGACGTTCAAGATATGGGGACAAATTTTGCGATGGAATGTAATCGTGGGATGATATATCGTTTTCGTTGTACAGATTATGCACGACGAATACATCCATGACATTAGCAAACTCGTTTAATCCGTAATCTCCAAAATCAAATAGAGGAGGACATCAAATGTCGGTGTAACCTCCGGATCCGGATCGGATAATCCGAAACCGGATTGTCGTTTGCTGTCAGATTCAAGGGAGGGGTCTGGCTTACCCTCATGAGGATCAAGCCTCCGCTGTGGCCAGATGAATAGGGAGTCGGAAAACAGATCCAGTGCGTGACAGGCACTGGATTTGAGTCCCTGAACGGGCAAATGTATTTGACCCGAGGCTGGAAGGGACAGCCAGCCCGGGGACGGTATGACTGCCTCTTCGGGTGTCATGGAGTTGCATGGCACGGTAAAGATCCTCCAGCGCCACCTGGTCCAGCTTTGGGTTAAACTTATAATAAGAAATGATATATATGTGTACATATATATATATATATATATATATATATATATATATATGTATATATACATGTTTGTGTGTGTGTGTGCGTGTGTGCGACAATTTAAGTCCCCATTCCCGCCCGCAATGCATTTTTTTGCAGCAAAGCGGATATTACGTTCCACCTTTAGTGAAACATAAGCACATTTTCTCCATGGAATGCTGCAGTAAAACGACCCGGTACCTATAACATTTCACATCCAGTGAGTTTTGGCCGTAATTCTGTACTTTTCTAGCTTCCTAGACGGTCTTCGGGAGACACCTTTACGATTCCCCCAATGAAAATGACGTGGCGGCTGTGCCCCTGAGCAAAACAAAAACAGGGAGGGAGAAAGATGGAGAAGGAGAGAGAGAGGGAGAGAGAGAAAAAGAGAGAGTGATTCGCACTTACAGCAAGCCACCGCAAAGCGAGAAACAAAATTACGCTGGGAGCAAGACGCCGCCATGGCCTCATAGTTCAAAAGTTCGTCGGCGCTAATAAAACAATGGGCTTAGATATCAAACAATTTTATACGAGCGCTCTGAAGTAGGTAGCATATTACGATCCAGGCCAAGTGTTCGTGCTGCAATCTTGGCACTGGGCGAAGCGAGAGTGAGCGCCTCCTATAGATGACGCCCCTGCTGCTCTTCCGAGACGACAAAATTAAAATGTGAAACAGTCTGGTGATGAGGTCTGTGGTCCGCAGTTGACCTTTTCGATGGACAGCTTGGTTAATCTTTGTATTACTCTTCGTTGTGGCTCATTTAGATTGCCCTTAATTGCCATCCAACACTACTAGAGCATCTCCGATGTAACAATGCAGTTGTGTTTTCGAGGAAACAATCCTGGAGAACTTCCCTAAAACTAAGCAAAGTTCAGTTTCACTTTCAAACCATTTTGACGTTATTATTGCTAACCTACTTATTTTGTAGAACGTGGTTCAGTAATCACTCAAAGCTTCTACAGCATTTCTACGTTCAGCGTGATCCCTTTTCGTATACTAAAGCCATTGCAGCAACAGCAAGGCTTCTATCGCCATTCATGGAGGATATAACACATATCACAGCGCACCTAACACGCGTGCTCGTTAGACTCGTTAGATGTTGGACGATATAGACCCGTCGTTTCGGAGTATGGAATGATAGCCACAGCTGATTGGTCATTGATGAGTGCACTGGTCAGTTATTTTATTTTGAAGTCGTTACTACACGAAACAGCTTGAAACTCAAAAGACTGCTGTTTAAAGTGCAAAGCTATCGATCTGTCTTTTCAGAATTTCCTAAGACGTCCTAGGCTTAGAGCATGGGTTCATCAGCAGCTCTCGTCAGCAAAGGCCCTGTTCGAGGTCCTGCTTGCGGCTGCTTGCGCAACCAGAGCCAGAGATCCACCAATGAAATTTAAACGCTGAGACGAGAGATGGCGCGCAAGCTCAAAGCCTTTTGCTTGCGGCTGCTTGCGCTGCTTGCGCTGCTTGCGCTGAAACAGGTAAACCCACCGCAAGCAGCCGCAAGCCACACAGGTCAGACGGCATAACGGCGTTTAGAGTCGTGGGTTGTTATCATTTGCGCATGTGAAATACTTGATGTGATGTAAAATGTTGTACCTTCGCACTGTAAACTAAGCATGTAAAGCAGAACATCGTGTTGTAAATTCTATGTGCTTGCGAGTGCTTGCGGCCCTCCCCGAACAGCACTTGTGTTTGGCTGCAAGCACACGGCTTGCGCAACCACGCAAGCAGGTCCTCGAACAGGGCCGAAGTGAACTCTCGCGCCGCATTGGTGTTTATGGATCGGCGCCGGAAGAGGTGAATTGATCTCGTGACTGGTTTGTAGAGCTCCTTGACAGGTATGAGAGGTGTCGTCCATTCGGAATGTGCGTATGAGTGCGGAAGCGTGTATTAGCGCAGGGTAGTTCTGGTGGTTGGTACCGTAACCATGTGCTATCTGCAAACCATAATCCTGTCATGTCTTTCTGCAGCTTTACATGATGTTTTTGTTCTTGATACTCCTTTTTGTTATTGATACTCCACTATGAAAGTTGTACAGTGTAATACAGTAAGTAAGCAACTGCTCCACGGCAATTCTTTAGAAGCGCACGCCATAAACCAAGCACACTGGATGACACATATACGGCGCGCGTGGCAAAAGGAGACGTCAGCTGTTGCAAGAAAGAACAACATTATGCACTGGAGCTCCAGGTCGTAGATCACCTACTATTCGCCCTTGTTTTACACAGTAGGTTAGGTTAGGTTAGGTTAGCGAATAGTAGGTGATTTACGACCTGGAGCTCCAGTGCATAGTGTTGTTCTTTCTTGCAACAGCTGACGTCTCCTTTTGCCACGCGCGCGGTATATTTGTCATCCAGTGTGCTTGGTTTATGGCGCGCGCTTCTAAAGGATTACCCTGCTCCACTGCCAGTGTGACACCCTTACTCAAGACAGAAGAATTTCCAGGTTTCTATTTCTTGTGTAAATATAACTTTTGACAAAAGCACTTCAGAATATGCAACAATAGCATTGTGGAAAATAATGCTAAGCATCATCTCAGAGACAACATTTCCTGTGAACATTGAGCATGGGCAAATTTATGGGAAAGTGGAAACAACAGACTGCCAGTCTAAAGATTATTGTTGACAATTTGATTTGATTAATTTGAGTACCATGACATGCTTGTTGTCTTATCTGATGAGATAGTACCATAAAACACTTGTTGTCTTACCTGATGTTCTGTTGTGATTTCTCCAGACATGCTCTTGAGAAGGGGGCTGTAGGTTAGTGAGCTGACAAGGTCTTGACCTAAAATTTTTGGAAAATATGTAAAAGCTCCAAACTCAGTTTTGCAAAACTTCAGAGCATTCATTCTCTGTAACAGCTTAGGCATTCAAGGACAGATTGATGTGTGCCTTACATCCTCATCTCTCATATTTAGACAAAACTTGGTTGCTGGGATTAGTGTTGAACATGCCTGTGGCATTATCAAGTCACTAAAGGTATTCAATTGTTTCAAATTTGTAGCCTTTAGCAGTCCTGCGTGGTATTATTGCAAAGGTATTTTTCATAGCCAATTAATTGACTGTACTGAATGGAATCTGGAGAAACCTTTGCACCAAAAGTATGTTTATGTATATGTTTATAGTATGTATCAAAAGGTGTAGTGAATATATTTGTGGTATTCATTAGACCATCATATACAAAGAAGTATTGATAAAATTGAAGAATTTTTTTCAAGGCATGGATGAGTATTTTCTCATGATGTTGGTATTTTGTCTTTTGCACATAAAAGACCATTTCTTAAACCACTCATTCAAAAAATCAAAAAGGGTAGTTATTGGCACAGAAAGCTGTTACCTGAGCACCTCAGTGTGATGCCAAAATGGAACTCAGTCTTCTGCCATATCAGCTGGTGATATCTGATGTGAGGCTGGGGAAGTGAAAGGATATGGAGGGTGGTTGACAAGACAAAGGCCATTGCCTGTTGTGTTACTGTGTCAGCAGTACAGCTTGGCAATGAACCTGCATGTGCATTATGAAATGCTCAAAGCACCTCATACTGTGGGCCCCTATCAAGTTCTGCTCCTATGTCAAACTTTACTGGCACTGGCTGCTTTTTCAGCATGATCCTTAGATGAAAACACTAGGCTGAGTTAAGGAGTGATATGCAGTGTCTCGTATACTGCCTTTGCAGGTGGTTCAAATCATTTTGAAGAGCAGTTGCATTGCACAAGTCCTTGTTGGGATGGAACACTCAGTTCATCAGGTTACAACATGGATACTGGAAAATTAAGGGGATGTGGCTCACAAATGCCAAAAAGAGATCTGGACCCTGTATTGAGCCCTTTGGGACTCCACTAAAGATCCAAGAACCCTCAGAAGTAACACCATCTACCAGGACATATTGTCAGCTGCAGGGAAGGTACAAGTGAAATAAGTGACATGTGGGCCCAATTACACCTTACAATATCTGCACTTATGAAGCAGTAGTCTGGGGTTGATGCTTTGGAAAAATGGGGCTAAAATCTGTACAAATCACATGAAGCTGGACATTTGAATATGGTAGGGAGGATGCATTTACACATGATGGTACTGCTTTTCAAAATGACGTGAACGATCTGCAAAGGTGGTCTGGGACATGGCATACCTTTTCAACCCAGCCAAGTGTTTTTGTCTGAGGATCACACTGAAAAAGCAGCCAGTGCCAGTCCCATTGGACACAGAGGGAGTACAGCTTGAATTTGCCTTAAACATGCATGAACCTGGAATGATTACAGCCAGCTAAATGTCTTAAGCCACAGTGATTCTGTTGTGAAACGTGGGAAGGGTGTGTTACGATTGTCAAATTATCACAAGTCTTCAGAGAGTTCTTGGGAGATACGACAAAATGGGGGTCATCTCATCTTATTATGCTAATGTATGTTCCATTTTGGAATATGGTTGCATCGTCTGGGTGGGGCAGCTGACACACTCTCGAAGCACTTGAAGGCGTCCAGCACAATCTTTTTGTCCTTTTGAACTGGAACACGACGCAGTAGGTATGTGACAACTACCACAAACTATGTACTTTATATAAAGTGGCCGAACTATCCAAGTGACCTGGAGCACTACATTTGTCGTTTTTACAAGGCATTTGAAGGGGTTTTGTCGCACAGCGCTTTCATAGACAGTTCTTCATATACCAGCATGCCAGACTCAGAGCTGAGGTGTTTTACTCATGCTTCCTTCCACAATTAACGCTTGCAGATAATCGCTGTTCTCCCGTTTATCCTGTGCTCTAAGGACGTCGTCAAACCCGACCGTTGATACACTTCATGGCTTGAAATTGTTTCTGCTACTCTTATTTTATCTTATATAAATATATAAGTTATTTTCCAGTGTTGTGAATGAGTGTAAACATGAATGAGTGAGCATTATGAATAAGGCCACTGTGGGTGGGTTTGTTTTATCTGCATGGTTTTTTAAATGAAGTGAAATGAAATGTAAAGTGTTTCATAATCAAGGAATGCAGTACAGAGCAACCAGATAGAGAAATTTAAACATGGTACCTGAAAATTTAAAAAAATCATCAAAAGATGAAACTTTACGCTTCTCAGCAAGCAATTTAAACATAAAAAAGCACTAATTTGATTTTGTCCTGCCCAAAATAATGCTGTCAGTATGCATTGTGACCATAAAATCAATATAAGTCACCCGGGAAAAATTTCAGATATTTGATTTGACCTTACCAAATCACATCTAGAACACATTAGTCACAAAAATAATGATGCCAGGCATCTTGCCCCAGTACCATTATCAATGCATCCTCGTGGTTTGTTTTCACGTAAAATTGTCTTTTGGGATGGAAAAAAAGCACTCGAAAATACCCTTGCCACGCGGGTCGACGAAGATGCCTGAGGATATAAATGCTGAACCCTAAACCTGACAAGTCTAGTATTGTGGCAGATGTGTTTGTTGCCCCTGAGAACCCCTTGTAGCAAGTTTTGTCAGAATCCGAGAGATGAGGATGTAAAATCGATTCTTCGACTGGTCGATCTGTCCTGGAACGCCCCAGCTAGCAAAAATCTCAGGAGATGTGGTGCCCCCACCCTGTGTTTTGCTTGAGTTATTATAGCACTTAATCCCTGTTATTGATTGATTTGCAAATTAAATGTGGGGCCCAAATATGGTGAGCAATGCAAGTGAATGTAGTTAATCTCCAGGATATCAAATTTGTGAATGTTACATCCATTAAAAAGGCATCTGTATCATTAATTGGATGTTTTGTGCCATCTTCTTTCGTCATACATTACGGATATATTTTCTTACCCTGTTGCAGTATCATCGGGATATTAGTGGAAACATGTATTTCAAACAACGTGTAGGAGTAGCATGACCTAATTTAACATGTCTGTTATGGGCAGAAGCTGATGAACCCATTTCTTTATTGCAGTGCCTTGTGTAGCCATCAGTGGATGGCGCCGGCCAATCAGCACCCGCAGTGAATGCTGGCAGTGGTGCGCCGGCTGGTCGCTGGCCCGTCGCTCCGGCCGCGCACCACCGGAACACGACTGGTGCTGGCATCAGCGGCATCTTGCCATACCCCGCCGGGAGCTGTGCCATTGCCTCTCACAATGAGGGTGCTCAATGTGGCAGAAAAAAACGATGCAGCGAAAAGTTTGGCCGGCATCATGTCGGGCGGGCAGGCTCGCAGGGTCAGTCTATGTGGGTAGGTCGTCTGGGTAGGAAGGCGCTGACCGACAGTAGGAGAAATTAGGCGGGAAGGCGCAGTTCCATTGAGACCAGGGTATACTGTGATGGAGGGTCTTATAGGAAATATCCCCACTGTGGATTACAGCTGTTGTATCGAGAATGGTTTAATATGGTGTTCTCGTTTTGTTGCTGGTGCCTAAATTTGTCGTGGTGCCTACCATTGTTAAGTCTCAGTGTTTTCTTATGTTAGTTGTGTCTCATTGTGTAGGTAGTTTTATGCAAGGACTGTTTGTGGAGATGTATTACAATAGGTCTGTTTGTGCAGATACCTTTGCAAAAGGTGTATTGGTGGAGATACATTTGCATGAGGTTAAAGAATTAGATCATTGTGATTTGGTTGGATCAGCCGTGAAAACATCTGTGAACAAAGCCCAGATCAGACTGAAAGGAAGTCAGCTCTGTTGTCCTTTACAGCGGGAGGGCCTGTCCAGGTTCAACAAGATCTACGAGTTTGACTACGATCTGCAGGGATCCCGATGTCAGATGGTCATGACGTCTGTCTCTGGTCACTTGCTGAACTACGATTTCCCAGCAAGCTATAGGTGTGTGTTTTTAGCACATATGAGTTCGCCGAGTGCTTGCCGCAATTTCTTTTTTGCAGGCTAGTGCATGACAGCAGGATAAGTCAAGATGTTGACAGGCTGCATGCAGAAGGCGAGATTCTTAGCTAGTGCTTTTCATGGTACATTTAGCTATGAAACCCTTGTTGCCAGCTTCATGGATACGGGAATGACATTGTGATATTTTGCGTAACCTTGCGCAATGGGAACGTAAGTGTTTCGTAATTTGATCGAAATATTTTCCTAGGATAATCTTTGAGGTCACTGGTGGTGCTGATTGCTGGGCGGAACTGATCACGTGAACTCGAAGTACCATGCAGTATAACGTTGGGAAACGAACGACAAAGTCGTGTATGCCTATCCCGGCCAGTTGCCAGCTCTGTTCAGATGTCGATAATAAGAGCGGCTGGAGCCCGACTAGCCAGGGCCGGAGACCAGCGCTTTGTCGTACTGAGACACCGAGCACGACACTGTCAAGAATATTCTCTCGCTAAAACACCAGTTTCCTACACTTACAGCGTGCCTAGTTTGGAGGATACCGTCCAGTGTGACCATTTTATTTCCGGACTCCACAGCGTATCGATATAAGCAGTTGACCCCGTTTGACCTTAACTGCGCTGTTCTGCTGGCGAAGCCGACCGTGAGCACGTGACAGGCTTGCTGTCCGTACCGCCAGGAAGTGGAGGAGCTGCAGTCCGCTGGTGCTGTTCGACTGTCCCGTGGTGAAACAGTGCTCGGCCGACTACGAGCCGATCAAGGTGAGCGCAGCCACCGCGGCTCTCCCAGGGGGGGGGGCGGGGGAGGGAGTTACAGCATGAGCTGGTACCCCACCGCGGCGAACGCTGGACAAGTCCTCCAGGGCGCGAGTGTAGCGATCGAGTGTCGCGGTCTGTGGAACTGCGTGAAGTTGAACAGAGCCAAGCATTGTGTGAAATTACGCAGGTTAAATCCAGGGCAAATGGTGTGTCCCTGAATGAAAGACAGTTCGGCAGTGCTGCTACCGGACCCCGTCCGACCCCGATTCAACGTGGCCGTCTTTTCCCGTCTTATCCCGCCTCACCCCACCTCCCTGCGCCTCGCCCCCGCTGACTCCACGGCGCTCTGTCTGACCCCGCTTCACTGTGCCTGGCCCGGTGTGACCCTTTGTCTGACCCCGTCTGACCGCGCCTCACTTCCTTACCCGGTGTGACCCGTTGTCTGACCCCGTCTGACCCCGCCCCACCCTTCCTGACCCAGTGTGACCCGTTGTCTGACCCTGTCTGACTCCGCCCCACACTTCCTGACCCAGTGTGACCCGTTGTCTGACCCCGCCTGACCCCATCTGACCCCGCCCTACTCTTCATGACCCGGTGTGACCCGCTGTCTGACCCCGCCTGACCCCATCTGATCCCGCCTTACTCTTCCTGACCCAGTGTGACCCGCTGTCTGACCCCGTCTGGCCCCGTCTGACCCGGCCTGACCTGCTGTGTGGCCGGTCTCGACAGCGGACGCTGGAGCGGGAGGCCCCCCGCTGCCAGCTGCTCGTCATCTGGACCGACTGCGACAGAGAGGGCGAGAACATCGGCTTCGAGGTGATGGACGTCTGCCGCACTGTCAACCCGACCATCCGCGTCCTCCGGTGAGCGGGTGGGGCTGCTCGGCTGATAGTATGGCTGCAGTGGGAAAAGGCACGTCTGAGCTGAATGAATTGAATCGGCTGTTGTACTCGTGTGCATGCATTTCGTGCCGTATGCTGTTCCTTGAATAGCGTAAATTTGGCTTGGCCGTCGCCTGGTGGAGACAACGATCGAAAAACTCAGTCGCTGCCGTGACAGTCATTACGGAGGCAGCGTGCCCTCCTGGCTGTCCTCACCGCTGCAGACCTGTCCCCGTCCCCACCGCCCTCCGTCGGGCCGTGCGCCGCCGCCGCCCGCGTGTCCGGCTCTGGGGCGGCCAGTGACGCGCTGCGCCGGCCGCAGGGCGCGCTTCTCGGAGATCACGGCCGCCTCGGTGCGCCGGGCCGTGTCGCAGCTGCAGCAGCCGGACGGCCGCGCCAGCGCAGCCGTCGACGTCCGCCAGCAGCTCGACCTGCGCATCGGTCGGTGACGCCCGCTCGTGGCGGAGTCGGGGGTGTTGTTTCGGTCGTGGTGGCGTGGTGGGTGACGCTCGGTCGTGAGGGCCTGGTGGATGTCGCTGTCGTTGTGATGAATTCCGCTTCCTTCCTCATGGGATGGGTGTCGCATGTCATGTGAAAGCCATTGCGGGAGTTCTATGTAGGAGGAGGCTGCGGCTTCCTGAACGTGCAGGACGTTAATTTTTTAACAGCGTGTGCTGTTCTCGTCACAACTTGCAGGCCATACTTTCAGTGATTGCGATTATCGGGCTCGATATAACTAATGCCTGTAAACTCTGGGCCATGTTCCATTTGCTGAGTGTAGTGTTGGCTTGGGATACTGTTATCAGGTGGTGCAGTATTATTTAGTTTCAGTTCATACCGCGCTATAATATAGCTGGGTCATAGACTGCGCTTGGACATTTTTTTATTGATAAACGTACTGTTCCTTCCACTTGTTATGGATATTGCATTGCTTAGTGATCGTGTGATCATTCCTTCAGCAATCCCGCACGCCCATAGCGTGTTGATTGTGATGACACGGGACGTGTTTGTATGGGTTCTGGCCCTGCTGTCGCCCTCACTCTGCGCGCCTCCGCGCGCGGCAGGCGCCGCCTTCACGCGGTTCCAGACGCTGCGCCTGCAGCAGGCGTTCCCGACCAGCCTGGCCGACCGGCTGGTCAGCTACGGCTCCTGCCAGTTCCCCACGCTCGGCTTCGTCGTGGAGCGCTACAAGGCCATTCAGAGCTTCGTGCCCGAACAGTTCTGGCGGATCAAAGGTGAGTCGGCGGCGAGCGGGCGGCGCCGGCGGCACCGGGCGCGGAAGCTTCGCCCGGTGCGTGCACTGCGTAGGCGAGGACGGCGCCCTGCCGTCATGCCGCTGAGACGCACGGGCTGCAGTGTTGATGCAACAATTGCGTACGTTTGATGAACGTATCGCGTTTGTCGCACGCAAACCTGCTTAGATGGCGTCGGACAAACTTGAGAGGGCAGCGAGCCCGCATCGCTCGCATCTGTCAGTGGCAGAGTCCTGCTGGTTTTGTTACAAGTTTGCTCGTTTTTGTTTGTAGCGTCCGCTGCCATTTTTTTATGGTTCTGGAAAGCACCTACGTGGGTAGAATCTGCCAGCGACAGTTTCTGATGGGTCAGAATGGGCCTGTTTTCCTCGCGATAACTTAATGTTCGCTGACTGATTAGCCATGACCGCAGTCGGCTGGCCTGTCGGACCTAAGCACAGCTGACGGTCAGTTCGTCCTAATCGCAACTGACTGGCTTATCCGACCTTATCACCAGCTGACTGGCCGGTTCCGCCTAATCATCAACTGATTGGTCCATCCGGCCGGATCAACAGCTGACCGGCTTATCTGGCCCAATCAGCAGCTGACTGGCTTATTCGTCCTAATCAGTTGCTGACTGGCTTATCCGGCCTAATCAACAGCTGACGGGCTTATCTGGCCTAATCAGCTGCTGATTGGCTTATCCGGCCGAATCAGCAGCTGACGGATCTATCTGGCCTAGTCAACAGCTGACAGACTTATCTGGCCTAATCAGCTGCTGACTGGCTTGTCCGGCCTGGTCCACGGCATACCGACTTATCGGGCCTAATCAACAGCTGACGGGCTTATCTGGCCTAATCAACAGCTGACCCGCCTGTCAGCCGACGCTTAGCCCGGTCCTTTCGTCGGCAGTGGTGCACCAGACGGAGGGTGGTCCGGTAGAGTTCAGCTGGAAGCGGATGCGGCTGTTCGACCACCTGTGCTGCCAGGTTGGTGAATGGCCGACCGGTGGCTGCTCGGTGGGATTTTAGGCCGGGTGCAGTGTTGTTGGGCCCGCTGGTTTGGCATGCGGTGGTGGTGCGGTTTTGGGAAGTCGCTGGTTTGTATGGCTGGTTGCGTTTGTCGTGTGGATGTGCCGTGGCGGTAAGACGGTGATTCTTCGCAGGTTGGTGGTAGCACTCAGTATTAATTCGTGATTTGATGAGGTGGTAACCTGTGAAATGGGCTGTCGCACCGGCATTTTGCCCAGACTTGGCTAATTTTGTGTTGCTGGGACGATGATTATCCGCTGCGTGGTGAGTTGAATGCCAGCTCCTCGCTTTTCCGTTGCATATTTCGGCGAGGCGAGCTTTTTGCCGTAGTCAGCCATATTGACATTGCCGACCAAATGTGCTTCGTTGCCCTGCGCCAGAGGGCGCGCGAGTCTGCCTGGGGAAAGGCCCAGTCGTTGGAGGGCAGGATGCCGAGTCCGATACCAGGCCAACCAGCCAGAGCCCATGTGAGATGGGCGGAGCGTTGAACCCTTGTCACCTCTCCACGGCTGGCGCTGCGCGGCGTGCCGGCGGGGACGGCGTCACGAAGGCGTCACGCCGGCGTTCGTCACGTCACGCCGACGGCGGCTGCGGTGCGCTGAGTGCTCTCCGTTGGCAGGTGCTGTTCGAAAAGTGCTGTGAGAACAGCACCGCCACCGTCACCAGCGTCCAGTCGAAGCCCAAGTCCAAGTGGCGGCCGCTGCCGCTGGACACGGTGGTAAGTGTGATGTCACCGGCGCGATGTCACGTCCGTCACGCTGCTGTCACGAGAAGGGCGAACGGTCGCCGTGGACTTGTTTGCGAGCAGTCGCAGATATTTTTTGACACCTTACCATGTTGCGACGGCGTAGCGTTGTAAACCGTTATGAAATTGGAATAACATCGGGGGATTTTCCGGTTGAATTTTATATCGGTGACCAGGCAGCTAAATATGAGCGGCGACTTTGCTGGTGTCTTGTGCCGCATTATGACGTGAATAGCTTTTGCATATCGGAAACACCATGAGGTTCATTAAATACACCACTGTGCAAGATGATCTGAAAGCAGTTTGGGCTTGAAAATGACGATATGTTGTGAGCTTCTCTGGATAAAGTGCGGTCCTCTTTCCAGATTTGTTGAGATTTTAGTGGTGTTTTAACGCTAGCCAATCACGGAATAGCTGTTAACGCGTTAAAGAAAAGGTTCTCGACTTGCTCTGCCCAGGAGCTGGAGAAGTTGGCGTCGCGGAAGCTGCGCATCTCGGCCAAGGAGACGATGAAGCTGGCCGAGAAGCTGTACACGCAGGGCTTCCTGTCGTACCCGCGCACCGAGACGAACATCTTCCCGAAGGAGCTGAGCCTGGCGCCGCTGGTGCAACAGCAGACGGGCGACCCTAACTGGGGCGGTGAGTACAGGGCCCCTTCTCCCCGTCCCCTCCTTACTGGGGACCTGTGTGGAGCGCCGGGGAGTGGCGGTTTGTTGGCGCGGGTTTTTTACAGGCGTGTGTGGGACGTTTTGTGGCCTGTCATGGTTGGTGTGGTGTTGGTGGCATTGTGTCGTGTTTGTTTGTTGTTTGGAATGTTTTTATTGCTTGGAGCTCTGCGGTACGGCTCTGCTGGACTGCAGCCTGCCGTTTTCACGTTTGGATGCCGTTGACGGCGTTGTCACGGGTTAGCTGTGGCCTGTAGATGTGCTGCTGTTACGCTATCCGTTCTGGGTTGTTCGTTAATGAACGGTATCTCGGTGCTGTTGCAGCGTTCGCCTCTCGGCTTCTGGAGACGGGCATCAACCCGCGACAGGGCAAGAAGACGGACAACGCCCATCCTCCCATCCACCCGACCAAGTAAGAGCTGCCTCTCACCTGGCTGGCTCGCTCAGACCAAAGTTCTTCGTTCCGTTCGGCGAAGAACGACCGTTCCACATGTGCTGCTTCTGTATGGCTTGGTGTTACGTAACTGCTGTTGACGGTCACCGAGTGGTGCGGGCGAGACATTTAGAAGTGTGCTCTCATGGGTCTCGATGTTATTGTCCTGAAGTCAGTCACGTTATCTGCCGTGCGGGTACTGAAGGCCCCTGTTAACCCGCGCACGACCGTCGGTCCGTTTCGAACATGGACGACTGGGGGGGGGGGGGCAGTTGACTGCCCCTCCTGTAACTCACGAACGGTTGGTCGCACGATGAAAATAAGCATACCGTTGGAAAGCCTGTGACGAGTAGAGCCCGAAACTGGTCTCATTTTTAGTTTTAGATAATATGTAAGCCAATTTACGCCCTATATATGTTTTCTCATAGCCGACTGCATGAGACCGAGAAATGGCCTTAATCTCAAGGGCTGTGACTAATAAGGCATAGGTAAAGGTACCAGCGCACAAGTAAAGGTCCGCGGATGCTGATACACGTTTAATTTTCCCAGATTTATTCAATATATACGCCTAAACGTTGAGTTAAAGACACCGTAATGCTCCCGCCAGCTGTCGGTGTGCGCCGCTGCTGTATGCGGTAACAATTTGACGGGACCTAATTTTGGCGTTCCTTTATTTTTGCAAAAAAAGACCATCTATGTCAATTTCATTCATCTTTGTGGTTCTTGTGATGGTTTCTCATGCTTAAATTTTGGAAAAATTGATAGTTACCAATCTATAAAGTTGGCGGAGCTTTATTCGCGAGAGCCTGTTTATTTCCAAAATATGCTACTTTTTGAAACTTTTTGAGGTTCCTGGTATTAATTACGTCTGTGCAAGCTAGTTCTGCCATTTTCTACCCATTCTGAGTAATTCATGGTCGATTTTGACGGTGGTACATTTTGGCCCACTACAGTTATTGGTGACCTGACCTCAGGTCAATGGTTGGAAGTCACTGATACTTTGCCCAGTGACGGTAACTAGATGTGTGCTTCACTCCACACTAAAAATGTTATGGAATATTCCGTCAATTTCCGAAAAAAGCGATATGTCTTAAAAATGGGCTTGACCTTAGGTCAGTGACCCGGAAAATTCCGAAAAATCTGAAATAGCAGATTTGTTGCATCTATCACGATCACTAATCCCTGAAAGTATTATTGAGATATCTTGTTTTGCAGTTAGTTAGAGGGCGCTAAACTTTTTTTGACATAGGTCTGTTTGACTTGACCTAGGTCAGGCACCTGATGTGACCTGAGGTCAAAATTTTGACACGAGATGTAAAATTGATGGAGCAAAAGGTACACAAAATTTTGTGACTCTGTTTGTTGGTTCTCTCGCAATCCCAGAAAAACCTCAGGGGGGCAGTCAACTGCCCCCCAGTCGGGGACGGGTTAACGTGCTAATTGATCCCCATTCAGTGAACCCGTGCTGTGGCCTCGGAGCATATCTAGGCTGTTGCTCATGACGGCAGCGCAGTAATTGCTAGGGTTTTTATTTATTTGAAGGTGCCCCAAAGTGCCGTGGCTATCCCTCGTGTTTTGCGCCGGTGGTCGCGCTTTTTTAACACTCCATCCCCGGCGGGTTTCGAACTCGCGACTCTCGCGTCGCTGACGTCCGGCGCCCGGCAGGCACGCGACCGGCCTAGGCGGCAACGAGCAGCGGCTGTACGAGCTGGTGACGCGCCACTTCCTGGCCTGCCTCTCGGCCGACGCTCAGGGCCGCGAGACGCTCGTCGAGATCGACGTCTCCGGCGAAAAGGTGGGTGACGTTACGGCACCGACGGTCCGGTCAGCCGGCCTGTTTAGGGTGGGGTTGTCGCTGTTGATGAGGGGTCCGAAGTTGTGACCTGCCCGCTCAACTGCCATTCTTTGAAAGGGACTATGGACTGGAACTTCACGACGGGTAGAGTTCAGCACTACAACCCTGATCGAGGTGGAGAAGATGATTTCCGGAAGGCTGTCATGCCACTGAAAAGAGAAGCCTTAGCTGATTTTGTGCATGGATTGCACGTTGGAGACTGAGGCCTTCCTGCGATCGCCATCTCCTGTCTGAAACGCGTGTTGCTAAAAGCTCGTTTCAACGTATTCTCATCCATCAAATCGGCAGGCATCGAACGTCATTGCCTCACCGTCCCACATCATAACGACATTTACATTGCGCGTCACCGAAACGGCGGACCGTCTCCCCCTCCCCCCGGTCCGGTCAACGCTCAGAACACAAACGGCACCAGTCGGCGGCGCTCGGGCGGGTACTCGGCGCCGAACCGCTGCTTGTTCCGCTCGTGCAGCTGCGCCGCGCAGCCGGCCAGGTACACGCTGGTGAACGCGGCGAAGAAGAGCGCCGCCGGCGTGCGCGCCACCAGCGCGTAGCCCCACCACTCGACCACCTCGCCGAAGTAGTTGGCGGCCGTGACGAGCTCGAAGAGGCCGCCGCGTGGCACGCTGTAGCGCGGCCCGCCCGGCCGCCGCAGCCGCAGCAGCCGCTGGTCCGAGTCGATGTTGACGGCGGCGCCGGCCGCGAACAGCACCAGGCCGGCCACGTGGATGGCGGAGAACCGGCCGTCGGCGTCGGCGGCCGCCGGACAGCGGAGCGCCGCCACGCTCTGGAGCTGGCCGTTCCAGGCGGTGAAGGCGGCCGCCATCAGCACGTAGGGCAGCGGCTCGCGGGAGTCGGCCGCCACGCGCCACGGGTATACCAGCGAACGCTGGAAGTAGTGCGCGGCGAACAGCGTGAGCGGCAGCAGCGGCGGCCGCAGCAGCCGGCCGGCCGGCCGGCCCCACAGGTGCCACACCGGGATCAGCAGCGACGGTAGCTCCTGGCGGCCGAGCTCGGCGTCAGACGGCGGCAGAGCACGGCACGTTCACTCGGCAGAAACGTGCAGCAGGGCCACTCACTAGGGATTTTCTCGAGGGGTTTTGGTAGGGGTAACGAATGTTGTCAGGGGTTTTGGTGGGGCGAAAACGACACGGACGATCAGGCACACTGAGCAGAAACGTCCGGAGGGGCCACTCAGGAGGGATTTCAGGAGGTACGGTCAGTGGAGACATGCAATAAGGCCGCTCGGGGGGGGGGGGACTTTCGGGGAGATTTTAGCCGGGACAGTCAGCAAAGATGTCGAAGAGGGTCGCCCAGAGGGGACTTAGCAGGGCCAGCTGGCAGGGACGTTCAGGAGGGCCGCCCAGAAACGACACTCGGGGGGGGAGGGGCTTTGTCAGGACAGTTGGCAGATTGCTGCTCTGGACAGACGATCAGCCGGACATTCAGCAACGGTTCGTATCAGACGCTCAGCAGCAGTGTTGGGAAAACTGTCGTTTTCTGGTGTCAGGGAGCGCCAAAAAATTATACTCCAAGGAAAATTTTGTACTCCAAAATAGTCATTTGCCCCCCCCCCCCCTCCCGCCGCCGCCAAAAGACATGGGTACTCCTACTGAACCAGAGTTTGAAGTTGCTGAGCATCCCCCCCCCGTTGATGGTTTACCATCCATACGCGGCCGCTGAAGTACATCCCGAACCCACGGCCAGCTGCCTTCCACCCCCCTCCCCCTGGGTTAGCGACCCTGCTGACCTATCATGTAGACCCAGGAAACTGGTTTGACCTCCTCCCAAACAGAGCCACTGGATCTGCCCTTGCTGGCCACATATGCTTGGAAAACACCTTGTTAGTCCATATTTCTCACATAAATGCATGACATTTTATACTCCAAAAGGGAATTTCTGCTCCGACACCAGGAAGAAAAACCAGGTTTCCAACACTGCTCAGCAGTTGGACTCGGTGGGCGACAGGGCTCACCAGGTATTCAGAGTTGTCTCAGGACCGACCTCTCGTGTCTGCTATCGAGTTCTGGGGCTTTGACTGGTTCGACAGTGTTCGACACCAGAACACTGGACGGAGGAAGCCGAGCGAACCCCTAGCCCGCCTGTCTTCGAACTGTGTTCTTTTGCAAATTTGCATCCGAATGGCGGAAGGGGTGCGAGGTGCACCGCCATCATGTTCAGCCCAGTACTCCCTCTGCCGCGGCCCGGCCAACCGACCTTCAGGCACCAGGAGATGCGGTTGCTGACCGGCCAGCGGAAGCGGTTGCGGACGAACCAGCGGCCGGGCGGCGTGGCGACCAGCACCAGCGCCACCAGCGCCGGCGCGGCGAACAGGCGCAGCCACAGCCCGAGGCACGACTCCTGATCCTGGTCCTGCTCCTGGTCCGGCCCGGAGGACTGCATGGCTCCGCGGCTCGGCTGCGGGTCGGCGCCATGAAGTGATTAGCGTGGTGACGAGGCAGCCGAAGGGTCCCGGGCTCGAATCCGGCTGACGACGACGTTTTGCAGTCTCTACGTTGTTTGAAGTGTCTGTGAACTAGCTGACTATACAGTAGCAATACCACGGCAGGAGGAGACCAGCGTCGGACCCGCGGGTACGGGCCTGGCTGCCGGCCGGCAGTTTCGGGCGGTCAGCGATAGGCGTGTTGGCTCTGTCCCGCATCAGATTTGTAGTCCAGCACACATTTGGCACTCCAAAAGTCAGAGTTTTGTGTGAGGAAAAACTGCGTGATCACCATTTTGACAAGTAGTCTTGTGTCCCAAATACTCCTGAATTAGGTCTTTCTCTGCACCAAGGAAAAAGCCTCATTGATGTCGTGTAGTCTCCACACCCAACAACTGTAGGAGGCAGCAGTCGTTCAAGCATGGTAGTGAGTTACTAAGGACTGTGCCACCAAGCTTCCTATGTCAAACATTTATCACTTGCAGCTCTGTAAATGATTGATGTTGTGCATGTTGTAACGTGATACGCTTTACGTCCACAAATCTTTCAGCGTGATAGGATTTACAAATGCATGAGACCAGTATTCATGAGTGATAAAAAACTCATAAAGATGGGTACAGATTAAGGCATGTCCTTTGAAAGTCATCACTTGAAAAATGGGTTCTGTCTGAATCCAAGCTAATTAAACCAGTTCAGAGTCCGGAAAGCCGTTCTTCCTTCTACCTTGGTTGGATTTCTGCGGGAAAATATGTTTTACCATTTCACTTTGGCGTATTCTTAACATTCCAAATTTGTGAGATTGAGATAGGTACTCTTGAAAGACAGAGTAATTTGTTCTCTCATAAATCACACGAACGATACCAGCTCCTTCAGCATGATGCTACATGCTTTATCTGACATACAGAGCGTTGCCTACGTCCTTGAAACTCACGGCCCGAAACGTACTGACGACCAGTGACTGTGGCAGACCGAACAAAAAACCCCGCTTGTCAGGTGTAGGGGCACTAGATGTTCAATGTTGAACCTGATCAGTTCTTGCCGCCCTTCGCCGCAAGGGCACGAAAATGACGTTCGCGGCATGGTCTAATCACTGCCGATGTGTGGTCACCTGAACTCGTCCCTGCGTCACAATGCCGCATTTATTTGTCAGTGTAAATATAGAGGAATAAAGAATAACAGATACCATAAAATATGCGTAAAGGACATTAACAACTGAAAGCAATGAAAGCAGCAGAGTGCCCAGTCTTTACTCCCTGGGTCCGCCACTGCGTTCGCAATATGGTAGATATGTCATCATCATCATCATCATTCATCCACAGTACACGGCTTTTCAGGGCAAGTGTCGCTTTACATACATCGTAATTATGCGTGTAAAAATTAGATGTATACAATGCGAAGGAATACAGGTAAGCTGTACAATACTTTTCACTACATGTTATAAGACATTGAGTGGAAAGGTACATTGCAAAAAAGGGTTAACAGATTCTCATTCTATCGAGTAGACAACATCGGGGGAGCCGCCTCGAAAGTGCAAAAACAGCCGAACTTGTCTTACAAAAACTCCTCTCCGACCCGCCTCTGATGAAGTTGCTCAGACTTTGCAGGGTAGATGCGGAAAATGGCAGTAGAAGTCAACTTTCATGGTTCCGCCTCATACCGTTCAGAATAAGCATGCGAAAAACTCAAGGGTGGGTTCATCAAACTCGCCATCCTCTCCGCCCCTCCCCCGCCTTGGAATAGGATTGATGTCACGTCGATCACTGTTCCTATGCTGCAGTTTTCCACGCCATTTGTCTTGGTGAACGGCAGTTTATTTTTAGCTCATATCCAGCCACGCTTATCATCCAAAATGTGGTTGTTTGCGGCCGAAGAAAGGACTGGGATTTTGATGACGGTCATCCTTGACCTTTCACGGTTCCCAAGACAAACCCCAAAGGCCCCGAGGACAGCAGGTATGCTTGTTGACATAAACTCAGAACCATAACGGATTCAGACCTGAGTGACGACACCGTTGTGCGGGATTGGGAGTCCATACACAGCTGTCTCCAGGCCACTGTCTGGAAGCGGCGCTCTGCCAGGGCGCCTGACTTACGTTATCAGCTCCCGCCCGAACTGATGGGACTGAGACCGCGGGCGCCGGCGGGCGCCGCTAGGCGGCATTTGCTAGATCGGCCGCCGGACTAGGCCGCTGCCGGAAGTGCGCGCGTGCAGGTTTGTCGGCCCGTCTGCTCTCGTCTGTATGCGCATGAGTAATACGTGTATGTGTAGATGGCGGCACGTTTTGGTGCTTCACCTGTGACTCAGGGACCAGCAGCCGCTGAAACAGTGGATAAGCCTACGACGTCATTACCTACGTGCTTTCATACTGTTGCCCGCGGTTCGCTTTCGGAAGGGACTGGCTGCATTTGAAGACTTTCCCACTAATCGCGCTTGCGCCAGCGCCGGCCCGGCCTGATGTTTCGCTCGACTCCGCCCAAACAGCGTCGATGGGATTCACCCGGCTTGCCCGGCTCCGCGGTACCCGGATTTTCTGCCGCCGCCTTTGGCGGGGGCTCGCCGTAGACGATGACGTCACGGATGAGGAGACCAGTTTTGAGGAGACGTGGCGCCTACATATACGGACGGCTGAGCGTTTAATCCGGCACTTGCCGAGGCGCACCGCAGGGTTCCGCGCGTCGTCGCAGTCTCCGCCCGAACGTCTGCCCGGTGGCGCCAACTCCGCCGCCCTCCCGGCTCGGCCTCGGTCCGCGCTGCTGCTGCTGGTGACATCAACGCCACTGCGTGACGATGCGCCTTCTGCCGCTGCTGGTGGCGGCCGCCTGCGTGCTGGCGGCCGGCGCCTCGTCCGCGCGCCGCCGTCGTCAGAGCGGCTGCCGGGACTTCGCTGGCCGGTTGGGCACGTGCGGCCCCATCCAGGACTGTCCGGAGCTGAGCTGGCTGATTGCGGCCGGTCGGCAGCCGACCCGGCGCGAGGTCAACAACCTGCGTAGAAGCCGCTGTGGCGGTCGGGGCCGACAGATGTTCATCTGTTGCGCGAAGAGCAGCGGTGGGGCCTCACGCGGTAGGCCCTTCGGCGGCGGGCCCTTCGGCGGCGGGCGCTCCGCCGACAGGCCCTTCGGCGGCGGGCCCTTCGTCGGCGGGCCCTTCGTTGGCGGGTCCTTTGGCGGCGGGCGCTCCGCCGACAGGCCCTTCGGCGGCGGGCCCTTCGTCGGCGGGCCCTTTGTCGGCGGGCGCTTCGACGGCGAGTCCTTGGGCGGCGGGCGCTCCGTCGCTGCGCCCGAGGACCACCCGAACCGGCGCATCCTGGAGGACGGCGCCCGCTGCGGCCTCAACTCCAACTTGTCGCCGAGGATTCGCGGCGGAACGGAGGTGCCGCTGGGCAAGTTCCCCTGGCTGGCGCTGCTGGGCTATGTCCGGGGGCAGGCCGCCAAGCCGGCGTTCGAGTGCGGAGGCACCCTCATCAGCCGCCAGCACGTGCTGACGGCGGCGCACTGCGTCAGCGGGCTGCCGGCCAGCCTGCGGCTGACCACGGTGCGGCTCGGAGAGCACGACCTCGGCCAGGCGGTGGACTGCCAGGGATTCGGCAACGACCGGGTCTGCAACAGCCCGCAGGACTTCGGCGTCGCCAGGGTGATGGTGCACGAGAGCTACAACAGGCCGACGCGGCGCATGCACGACATCGCGCTGCTGAAGCTGGACCGGCCCGTGTCGGAGGACGCGTTCGTCGGCCGCATCTGCCTGCCGTTCGGCGCGGCCCGGCTGCGGGACTACACGGGCACCAGCCTGACGGCCGCCGGCTTCGGCCGCACCGGGCCATACGACTTCTCGCCGTCCAGCAACGCGCTGCTGGAGGTGGCGCTGCCCGGCGTGGACCAGGCGGTGTGCGAGGACACCATCCGCCGGCTGGGCGGCACCCTGGGCGCGGGCCAGCTGTGTGCCGGCGCGCAGGCCGGCCGGGACTCGTGTCCGGGCGACTCCGGCGGCCCGCTGATGGCCGCCACCGGCTTCGGGCCGCCCTACACGCTGGTCGGAGTCGTCTCGTTCGGCGCCAACCGCTGCGGCACGGCCGGCGTGCCGAGCGTCAACACGCGCGTCTCCGAGTACCTCGACTGGATTCTGGACAGGATCGGTGACTGACGCCCTTCGTTCGCCAGGGGTGCGGCGGGCAACGGTTTGTGCATTTGTGTTGGCGTGCTTGGACACTTGTTACCGAGGAGCATAGTGCTGTGTTCACGTGGTTGCGAAATACTTTGTCGTAGGAAAAGTGTTTTCGCTTTTTAATCGTCAGTGGTTTCCTAAATTGTATAGGATATTATTCTGAAGGAACACGAGCATGTCAGGCAAGCTAGTGAAGACGTGCCGCCATCGTTTCGGCCGCGGAGTCACGTCACCTGGACTGCACCGTTCTGCTCGTGTCGTCACCGTATCGGCCGCGGCGGGCCACGTCCGCACAGTCGTGCCGTTCAGCCCGTGCCGCCACCGTTTCGGCCAGTGGCCCGCTCCAGGGCTTTCGACGCAGACGCACGGGGTGACCGTCGCGGATTCTGTCGCGTCTGCCAGCGACGTGAGAGGCACCTCAGATGTATGTGCATGCACCAGGACTGAGACAGTGTTTGCGACGTTTATGTGACTGACGGCTTGTATCAACAGTGCAGGTGACCCAGGCCGCTGGTGATCTTCACAAGCGGTGGCGCGATGCCGAAAATTAGTTGTTCCTTTACGGCGTACGCCGTCGGCTTCCGCTAGGTTGTCCAGGACTAATCCACGCAGTTCTTAGCACGGGAGGACTATAGTGTGCCTCGATCTGACCCAAACCGGGCTCCGGGAGCATGTCTGAGCGGCATTGTTTTTGTTCCCGTATGTGCAGGTTGTCGACGCGTACACTGACCATGCTGTTCAGCTGCTTGACATATATGTCGAAGTCACATTGGCCTCATTTTGTCCGTGTCGTTTTGAACTGTGACAGTCGTTCGTGTCATGATACTCGTTCAGACACCTTCAGTTCTGTTCAGTTTTGTTCAGTTCAGTTGTCTTCAGTTTTGCATTTTTTCATAATTAGACGGAGAAAATGACGGCTTCAGATCGGTTTCTCCAGGCACGGCATAGCTTTCTTTCACCAGGCACTGCTTTCTTTCTCGCTCTGAGTGCATGATTTCGGGACTACATCCTGCGCTTCAGTAACTGACCGCAAACTGACGAGATCTGAAGAGACTGCATGAAAGGAATGCTGTTGTGGAGGGATAATGCGAATGGCTGCAATTGCAAATATGATGTCTTGTCCCAACGTGTGTTAGCCGGAAATGCGTCAGCCCCCTCCCCCTCAAAAAAGAACAAAAATATGAAGGCCGCAATGTTTAGGAATCATTTGTCCTTGTGTTGACGTGCACTATGCATCTGCCTTTCGTTATTTTTATTTTGATTCTTTTTTTAAGCGGTTCCGCTGTTGCACCAGATAAAAGCTTATTCGATGAATCATCGCTCAATCTTTCTTTTCGCCATGGCAAACGGAATCCACCCATAATCCGACCAGTTTTTATGCAGTTAACCGCGACTCGCCGTCGTTGGATAATTCCAGCTCTTAGGCGGGGTACCCCGAGTGGTTTGCGTGTAACCCAGTGAATCGGAAGACCCGGTCATTATCAGCCTCATCTGCTTTATTCCAGGCTTCGGGTCGTCCGAGCCACAGTTGTTTTTCTAATCGGGCGTATCACGACCTTGGGAAATAGAGCTCGTGGACCGTGGATGGGTCGTTGGAATTCGAACACGTACGACTAGGACTCCCGAATAAAACCGACAACGAAGTACATTTTCGTAGGACATGTGTGACAACCATTTTCACGAAATCGACTAATCCCTGCTGTCTCGACATGTTATCAATCAGTCGCTATCGAGTAGGTCTTCCTTCATGCAGACATGCCGTCATAGTTTGATCAGGTTGGTTGATTTCTGGATCCGGCAGAATACCTCAGGAAGGATTCTGGAACAAAGGAGTCGCATTTTGCTCAAAAGCATTGGTCCACGAGAAAGTATGTTAGATGACTCAAAAGCAGAGACCAGTGGCACAGACAGTCAACGTTATTTCGAATAATTTAACTGCCATTTAAGTGTAGATGTGTCCGTTCCTGGTGATAGCAGCCCCATATGCATGTCAGTATCAAATTACACTCATATTCCGCATATCAACGCATGACTAAATGTTGCACTTTAAAAGAAAATTTGTTTTCCAACACAAGGAGCAAAAATGAAGTTTTCCTCACTGAACTAGGGACGTGCCATTTGATTCATGTCAGGACTCCATAGCATTTCCCATACTGCCACCGTCTCATCTGCTTTTCCACGAGTGGCATTGAAGGGATGTCTGCGGCATTTGAATTCCTGTTCAGAGATTCAGTGATAGGGTGCATTTTTCGGTCACGTGATATGCATCGATCATTGTCGCATTTTTCCAAGCCAACGTCCGACATTTGACTTGCTGTAGCATTCGTTCCGGCCTACCGGGAAATTCCAGATTTTCTGTCTTGGAATGTTTGAGGTTCGTGACTCACCAGAAGGTTACCTGAAGTACGTCCCTGTTACTTATACTGGACGGCCAGGTTTTACCTTCGTCTCACCTGGCGTGCGGGGTCGATATTGTGTTGAGAGAGAGAGAGAGGCCCACCCATTGTTGATTTCTTCCATTCAATGTTGGTTTGCACCTCCCCCCGCCCATATTTTCTGCCGGTTTTAAAGGGAATGGAATAAACGTAACGCAAAGAACAGCCTCAATAGTTAAGAGATAGGCAGAAAGTAAAGAATAGTCCAAAGTTATGCATCTTCGTATCTCTATCGTATATATATATATATGTGTGTATATATATATATATGTGTGTGTGTGTGCATATATATATATATATATATATATATATATATATATATATGCATACATGGGGATAAGTGCATTTTTTTATTTGACAAATAGTAACAAAAATTATGTATATAAATATTCATTGGTCAAAATAAAGTGGGCTAAATCCGTTGAGAAACCCATATTTGGGGTGGGGTTAGATTGTCGAGCCGTCGGCTGGGCCCCGAAATCATTTGCGGAAATCGACACCCCTGCCTGGCGTGGTCAGCATGACGTAGTACTCGGAATGCGCTGTATCTTTTAAAAAAGCTCCGACTTGTCTTCTTAAAACAAGGATATTGTTAATCTCGTTGAAGTCCGGGATGCCACTGGACCGGTTGGCCGACCGCCGTGACCCCATGCCGGTCTCTGGCCGGCGCTGACGTTCCCTTTCGCTCCGTTTGCAGTTTTCGGCCAACGGGCTGGCCATCACGGCTCGCAACTACCTGGACGTGTACCCGTACGACAAGTGGTCCGACAAGGAGCTGCCCGTTTACAGGTGAGCGGCCAGCCGCCGTCGGGGGAGGTCCCGCTGCTCACCGGATGAGTTTTTGGGCCCCAAAGAGAGGCGTAGGGGCGGGGGCTATCGACCGGTGTGAGATGCACACCGGGTCGGACTCGGTGATTGTACTGAGGCGTCGTTGCAATCTTATCGCGACGTTTGCATGCGTGCCTCAAGAAGGAATTTACCGTGGGTGAAGTTTAAGACGGCCGCGCACGGGAGTGATTTTCGGCTTCTTCGTTGTACCGGACCTTGGAAATGTCTTACGCATGCGGCCGTTTTCCGTCTGCTGTCTCGATATTTCACCACTAGTTCTGTCGGGTAGAATGGAGCAGGAGGCTTACATAAGAGGTGGCTGGCATTTCCAGTCACGTGTGAGTCCTGATGTCATCCGTCAGGATAGCGAGGAAATGTCATGACGTGCTCTTGAAGGTTGAGCCCACTCTCGATTAAGTTAGCAGTACACTGAAAAGCGATTCGAAGCCTGAAACCTCTTCCGGGCGACATCAGATTTCAGCCCTGTGGCGCGCTCGAAACGTGACGTACGTGCCACAGAAACATCTGCCGGGTCGGTGTAAGATCTAGAAAAATACTTTGAATGAAGTGCTTCATGCGGTATCGTACGGGCATTGCCGTGATACGGCCACAAGCTTAAACGAATCCCGTTGAAATCAACGTTAAACTGAACCCAAAAGATCATTTTCCTCCCGTTTTTTTTCGGGGGGGGGGGGCGGGGGGTTGTATCCAGAGTATTCGCTCCAATGATCTGTTCGGTTAGAGGCCGTGTTAGACAGGGATTGTTGTATAGGCTCTTGAACCCCTGTGTATGAGTTGGTCGCCCGTGAAGTTCCCTCTGGCTGTCTCGGAATATGTTCCGTCATGTGCTGTGACCGGTAGTGTTAGATGCCGAAAAATTTTATGGTGCCTCCATCGCAAAAACTGCCGGTTCCTCTAACTAACGCGTTGGGTATCTGCAAACCGAAAATTTAGGATTGATCCACCGTTGGCAACTTTTTTCCATTGTTTCTCGTTGACAACATTGTTCTCGAAACAGCAGTAGATATAGGTTCCGTACAAGTTTTTGCTCCTAAAACAACCGTAATACGTGTGCGTCAGATATCATGCAACCCATCTACATCTCAGGTTTCTGCCTTCCGTCTCTGAGGCCAGGACATCATTTGCTCGTGTTTCTACGGCTTGCCAGGCATTTTCTTTGGACATTGGAGCAAAATATTCTTGGTCATTAGCCCCACCCCCACCCCCCACCCCGCACACCCTTTTCTTTTACCTCGCAGCTGACCGCAACTACCGGATTCAACTCTTGTGACATCGCTTACCTTGAAAGACGATTATTTGGCGGTCAGGAAGGCACGCGTGTTCGGTTCACTGCTGCAGTGGCGCAGCGTACGCCGCACGGCCTTGGGACGATGCTAGGCTGTGTACAATCTCTGACATAAGACAGTCCTAATCATTGACACGTGAGACCTGCGGTACAGCCTGTGACAGCGTATATCTTGCTGGCGTTATATGACCCAGGTAATGCGTTTCTTGTTAGTGTCGCGTTGGCTCCGGTCATAATTTAGAACAGATACTTCTCCGGTATTCTTTATGCTGCAGTCAATTTTTGATTGGTATGTTCGCTTTCGAGGCATGATATTGCTTTAGCTCAGATTGTACTTGTTATCAACAGTTGTGCTGTTTGCCCAGACTTGTTTGAACTGTTATGGTATCACTGCTCGTGGGGTGAGGCTGCCGAGATGCGCTGTGCGACGTCGTTGCTACGTTGCGCAGGCGTAACGTGTTGCCTTAGCAAGCGAAGCCTCACCCCGCCCCACCCCACCCCGACTCATTACACTCTAGACACCGCCGCTGTGCAGTCCTTCTGAGGACCTGACAGTGGTCGAGCGTTATTTAATACGACTGTACACTCAGTTACATTTTTTGCCGCACGTCCTCGCTGGCGACCTTAGCGCGTGCTGTACCTGTATCGCCTGTGACGCCAACGCAGCAGATTGGCCGGCGAGCGGTTGCAG
This sequence comes from Capitulum mitella, assembly GCA_030062745.1. Lineage (NCBI taxonomy): Eukaryota > Metazoa > Arthropoda > Thecostraca > Pollicipedomorpha > Pollicipedidae > Capitulum > Capitulum mitella. The sequence continues at coordinate 18,207,090 of CP099851.1, read as the reverse complement.
CTGTCTGAGTTGACCCGAACTGACCTGACCTGATCTGTCTTCATCTGACGGGACCTGACAGCGGGAAATGTTCTCTGTGGTGAGAGGTGACTTGTGTGACCTGTTCTGACCTGACCTGACACGAGGCGCCGGATTTAGCGCACCTGGTCCGATCGAGCCGAACCTGAGATACCTGACCTGATGTGACCTACGGTGGCGTGACCTTATCGGGCCGGGCCAAAGTTGACGTGTGCTGGCTCTGGGGAGGCGGGGTAAAGTCCGCCATAACATTGTCTGTGACCTGATGTGATTTAAATTGACCTGACCTGAATTTAGCTGAGCTGAGTTGAGCTGAACGGAGCGGACTTAACTCATCATACCCTAGGCTGGCCTGCTGGAATCCAATGTTGAGGCTGTCAGTGGCCTGACCTGACCTTGGATTATTTGACTTAACCTTGGTTAATCTGAGATGACCGACCACGTGTGACCGTCGGCAGGATGGGGGACCACTTCGCGCCCTGTGTTGATCTGAGTTGACCTGACCTTGTCTGGCCCGTTGGCAGGGTGGGGACCATTTCGCGCCCTGTGTTGACCTGAGATGACCTGATCTGGTCCGGCCCGTCGGCAGCGTGGGGGACCAGTTGGCGCCGTGTGTTGACCTGGGACGACCTGACCTGGTGTGGCCCGTCGGCAGGGTGGGGACCATTTCGCGCCCGGCGTTGACCTGAGATGACCTGACCTGGTCTGGCCCGTCGGCAGGATGGGGGACCAGTTCGTGGCCGAGCTGTCGATGCCGTCGGGCGAGACGTCGCCGCCGCCGCTGCTGACCGAGGCCGACCTGATCGCGCTGATGGACAAACACGGCATCGGTGAGGCTGTTGTCGTCGCAGAGGTGCAAACTCGGGCGGCTGAGACCGCGGCGGTAGAGGTGCAGATTCAGTCAGCCTCATGTTCATAAGGGTTAGAGATGACGTTCAGTCGTGCACATTGATGTGGGTAACGATGAAATTTAGATTACCTTAAACCCAGGTACTATTAAGGTGCCTGTTACAGCCACGCGCCACGTGCCGCGGGTGATGATGCAAACGCAGGTCCTCTGGCGCACGTGCTGCACGGCAAGCGTGTTAGAGGTGCAGATTTTCTCAATAAGGCTGCCCGGCGGGAATGTTTTAGTCGTAACCCCGTGCTTCCGCCCGCTACGCGACGTTTAAATAAGAGATGCATATTCTCCCAGTAACCGGCTCGCGTTTATTAACTTAGCCAGATCCCTCCAATCGCTAGTTTAGCAGGGGTGCGTCTGGGCGTTGCGTCTCCTGGCGCCGCTGGCCGGTGAACAGTTGGCCCCAGCTGTGCTGGCCAGTCGGCCAGTAGCAGGCTCGCTGAAGGTTTCTGGGGCACCGACCGTTATCGATGAGGATAGTCGAAACTACATCTCGGGCGTTGGAGATGTGGTTAGTTTCCTCGGGCTTGAGAAGACGTATACGGGGCTTTAGACAAAGCTGTGAGATGTGACGAATCATTGTGGCCGGTATATGTGGTGAGTGGCGTAACTGGGAGCGCGGTTCCCACAAAGGTCAGGGGGTTGGAGGCGCTGTTTCTTTCGTGCCAAGCCGTCGTCCATGCTAACCGTTTCCTCGATCTGCAACGTGCGGAGTTCTTGACCCAGACAAAACCGAGCAGTGACGGCCACATTTACGCACAGCGCCCGAGGATTTCTGAGTTCAGTTTGACGTAAACCGTCCCAAAGGGGACGTCCACTGACCGCACCTCCGGCCTCCAGGCACGGACGCGACGCACGCCGAACATATTGAGACCATCAAGTCCCGGCTGTACGTCGGCCTGCATGACACCAGGTTCGTGCCGGGCAACCTCGGCATGGGCCTGGTGGAGGGCTACGACAGCATGGGCTTCCACATGTCGAAGCCGAACCTGCGCGCCGAGCTGGAGGCCGACCTGAAGAGGTGAGACGCGCGGCGCGCTTCGGAAGCTACTCTTGCTGATTCGTTTTCCGGTGGTGTTGCAGACGTTTTCGCGGAGTTGGCGTTTGGGCATGGCGCGGCGTCCGCTGTGGCCGGTGATCCATGGTTGGGCAGCGAGATACGCTGGGCGTGTGGACCACTGCATCTTCTGACGTCCGGAATGTGTCCGGAGTAATCGATAAGGAAGGCGGCATGGTGTAGTACCGTTGTCGGCCGCTGGCAGGCGAAGTGGTGGATGTTTGGCTCCGATGGTTTTGATGCGCTAGTTGACGGGACGGCATAAAGTGCCTGTCGTATTCAGACACGTGCACGGGCCTCGGACCGTGCCCTTCCCTCAGCTTGCCGCACTCCGCCCTATCACCGTACATCCAAACATAACCCTCACCGTGCCCATCACTGCGCCCCACACCCTACCTGACCCCGTACCACTCACCCTACCCCTCGACGGCCATGCTCTGCCACTGATCCTATCTCTGATTACCAGTGTGATTATCCCTGCCCATACCTCTATCCCTTCTGTTAACTACCCTGAACTCCGTCAGCCCCGGGCAGTACCTCCTGGACCTACCTCCGCGACTGTTGTGCTCTATTTCTGAGGCCCCGCCGGGCCCGACCCTGCCGCAGGATCTGCGAAGGCTCCCGGGAACCGGACACGGTGCTGCGGGAACAGATCGCACGGTACAGGGCCGTCTTCGAGGAGGCCATGCGACAGGTGACCGTCACGGCCGGATCCCCCTCCCCCGACCTCGGGGAGGGGCACGGTCAACAGCTTTTGCGGACGAGGGTGATGTCGTTGGTCTTAGTCGAGTCGCTTAGGGCTGTGCTTGAAGTGGTCACGTCAAATGGGCCCCGTAGCTCTGTGGGAACATGCCCGGCTCCTACCCGGTGTGTGGGACACAGCGAGGTTCGATAACCACAAGCAGGCATCACTAATGGACCGTAAACAGGCTCACAGACCACGGGGAGCCGGTATCGTGGCCCTGACTGTGAGAAATTATCAATGTGTTCAATAAAACGGTTTGAGAATGGGGTCAGCTTGGACGGCAGGACCGGGATGTGCGCAAGCTCGGTGTGTTTCCTGTCCGGATCCCAGCGTCGTCCTTTTTGTTATTGAAGTTATTGAAATTATTATTTTATTATTTGTTATTGAAGTTATTGAATTTATTTTTATTGAAGTTATTGATTTTTATTTATTATTACTTGTTAAGTTATTGAAATTAACAGTTATTGAAATTTACACGAAAGGAGCACGGTCCGACGTAAAGCGCACGTTTATTGCAAACGCCAAGCTGCTTTCACACAACTCCACTTGCTGTTTTCGCCGGCGGCGATGCTGGCTTCGGTTGATGACAGTGCTATCACCATTGGCCGTGACCTATTTTAGCTCGGCACAGGCGGTCTGTACGTTGCCTATGCCTATGCTTTGCCTATGCCCGCGTGAAGCCGGCTTTGTGACCGGCCGCTGACCACCGCGCTGGCCGCCCGGGCAGGCTCAGAAGCTGGACACGGCCCTGTCGCCGTACTTGGGGGAGCAGTCGGCCGCGCCGGCCGCCGAGGGTGTGGGCGTCCAGCTGCACGTGCCCGAGACGGTCTGCCAGTGTCCCGCCTGCGGCCAGCCCGTCATACTCAAGGTCAGCGCTCCCGGCACGCTCGGCTGCCGTCGGACGGGCGTTGGATGTTTGTTGACGGTTGGTTTTGGAGCGCGGTTTCTTTCGAGGGCTGGATAATTTGTGGTGTTCCGAGTGCTAACTTCCGTGCGGACTCCTCTGACTTGTGCGGACTCCGTACGTGCCCGGCCGCCTCGGCCGGGCGATGCTGACTCAGCCCTCGCTCAGCCCTCCAGCCGTATGTGACCTCTATGACCCCAGACGTCGCGTGACGGGGCCGTTTTCCTGCTGTCTTGCCGACCAGCCGTGTCTGACCTCCGTGACCTCTGTGACCTCTATGGCCCCAGACGTGCCGTGACGGCGCCGGCTTCCTGCTCTCATGCTCGGGCTTCCCGGCCTGCCGGGTGAGCATGTGGATGCCGGAGACGGTGGAGCGGCTGGCGGTGAGCGCGCGCCGCTGCGACCGCTGCGCCGGCGCCCCGCGCCTGCTGGAGTTCACGTTCCGCGCGGCCGCGTACGCGCCCTACTACCCGCGCCAGCACACCGCCTGCGTGGCCGGCTGCGACGCCGAGTTCATGGAGACGGTGGGCCTGCGGCGACTGGCGGCGCCGACGGCCGGCGCAGGTGGGTGGCGGCGGCCGAATTCGTTCTGCCTCTCTGTCTTTAATGTGTCCGATGTTAACTGATATGTCGTCACATCTGATGTTTTTGGCCTTTCACGGTCCTCGTATGACACGAGACATGAAAATTCATTTCACGTCTGGGTCTTGAGGTACGGAGTTTGGGTGCGGATGGTGGCCTTTGGAGTGGTTATGGATGGGCGTGATGCATTATTCGCGGCTGGTGATAGGACGTGTATAGTGAGGTTAGGCGATGGGCCAAGCGTTCATTTGGTTTGCGGAAATGAATTGCTCGGTAATACGCGGTGTGGCCTGAGATCTTGCATGGTCGATGAGGAGTCAATTTTTGCGATTTAGCGTCAAAGATGGTCACATGCGGAGGCTGCGCTGATGCTTTTTGCTCATTTTTTCTGGGTTTGTCACTGGTATGACGACATGGGCAGGAAATAACCACTGAACTTACGTCCATGCAGGATCTAGGCAGCGGTCGGGAGACAGTGGATACCTCAGTGATTCCGGCCAATCACGTCCGTCCGGTGCCAATCCGAACAGCCAGTCACGGCCGTCCAGCGCCAGTCAGCGGCCGGCAGATACGTCAAGCAGCCAGTCGCGTCCGTTCAGCGCCAGCCAGCGGCCAGCGACCGCGTCGAGCAGCCAGTCACGTCCTTCCGGCAGCGCCAGTCAGTGGCCGAGCAGCCAGTCACGTCCTGCCGGCAGCGCCAATCAGTGGCCGAGCAGCCAGTCACGTCCTGCCGGCAGCGCCAATCAGTGGCCGAGCAGCCAGTCACGTCCTGCCGGCAGCACCAATCAGTGGCCGAGCAGCCAATCGTGGCCCGCCCCCGGGCCGAGCCGCGCCCCTGATTGGCGACCGGCCCAGGAACACACCGAGAACCGGACCGTGTGCAGCTGCGGCCTGCCGGCGGTGCAGCTGACCGTCAGGAAAGACGGCCCCAACAAAGGTGCGCGCAACCGCAGGATGCGTGAGCACCGTTGGAATTTTGATGTTTATTTGGGGCGTCATGATCTTAGACAAATCACACAGTTAATGAGTTCACGCGGTATTTTTGTTTGCACTTTTGTACGACACGCGTGGTTTGCACGTACCACGATGCCATCGCGTCGTGCCTGGCTCGTGACTGTCGCTGTCGGTGACCTCCCCGCCGCCGGCCGCTGTTCGCCGCGCACGGCGTGACTGTGGGTCCGCTCGGCCGCCCCGTCCGCCGCTGGCCGCCGACTTTCCCGCGTGCCGCAGGGCGCCGCTTCTACAAGTGCGACGCGGCCAGGACGACCGGCCGGGGCTGCAGCTTCTTCCTCTGGGCGGACGACGACGGTCCAGGCGCGGCCGGCGGCGGCGGCCTGCCGTCCGCGGCGCCGCCCCCGCCCCCGCCCCCGCCCCCGCACCGGCCGCTGACCGGTGCGTGAGCGCCGCCGGCCCGGCGGGTCGCGGTGATGGTCGCCTGTTTGTGGGTCGTGTTGGTGCGGCGCAGGTCCGACAGCGGTTCGGTTGGCTGCGTTTGGTGGGGAGGAGAGGTGCGCCGTGGGATGTGCGGCAGACGGGGCGTCGCTTTGCGGTGTCACTATTTTAACTCATGGTGTGAGTCGATACGATTTGTCGTCTTCTTTGTTGTTCGCAACGTGAACAGATGTTTGGCCCATAGGTCGAGCAGACAAGTAGGCGTTCCCTTTGATGATTTGTAGGATGCCTGTCATTGGAGATTCGCGTGCTTTCCTTTTTTATCATTCATTGGTACTTTAAGTATTCTTACTGGTGTGTTTGCGCCGACCACACGCCGAGGTGGCGTCGGTAGCTAGCGTGCAGTGGACCTCACGATCGAAAAGATCGGTTTGATTCTCAGCGGCTCCTTTTGTCTGTCTTCCGCAGTAAGACGGAACCCCTTCTCTGACTGGTGAGTGAAGAACAGCACAGTTGACGCATGCCGGCCGCAGTTGGGACTCAACACCACGTCCTTCCTTTCCAGGAGCGGTTCCTGCTGGGTCGGATGACGTCACCTGTAACTGCGGCCTTCCTCCCAGACGGTGCGTGTGTGACGTCATAACTGGCTCGCGTTTAAAGCCGATAATGGGTACACTGAGTGTTGATGGGTGGGTGTGGTATTTTTATAGTGAGCGGCGAGGGTAAGGCATTTGTTTTTTCCCATCGCCGTGACGCCATGGATTTCCTGATATGACGTTGAGGTTTAAGGCGCATCGACACCGAAGCCATTCACCGGCCACGTTAGCTTCGTCACGAAAATACAAATTTCTGACACGGGTCGAACGTCGTGCATGAAAACACTGGTGAAAACCAGTCGTAGGTCTAGCTCGGTTTTTACGAGTGACGTCATCGACCGAGCCGTCTGCGAGCGAGTGCTGCGCTCTGTGTTTGAAGCCCTGCCGAATGGTGCTGCGCCGGGCGGCGTACCCTGCCGTCCCGTGCTCACCTGACGCCGTGCCCCTTGTCGCCGCCCGCCAGGTGCACCGTGCAGAAGCAGGGCCCGAACAGGGGCCGAGAGTTCCTCGGCTGCTCGAAGCCGCGCGAGCAGAGCTGCCGCTTTTTCCAGTGGTGCGACGAGGCCGGCTCGGCCGGGGGTGCGGCAGGTGAGAGTGTGCGGCCGTCGGCGGGAGGTAGGGGAGTCCTCGGCGGCGGGAGGTAGGGGAGTCCTCGGCGGCGGGAGGTAGGGGAGTCCTCGGCGGCGGGAGGTAGGGGAGTCCTCGGCGGCGGGAGGGGAGCCTGGCGGCGGGAGGTAGGGGAGTCCTCGGCGGCGGGGGGGGGGGTCCTCGGCGGCGGGAGGTAGGGGAGTCCTCGGCGGCGGGAGGTAGGGGAGTCCTCGGCGGCGGGAGGTAGGGGGGTCCTCGGCGGCGGAGGGCGCGGGCATTGTGGGGACGGGGGGGGGGGGCTGCGGAGGGGACCTCCGGACACCTCTGTTTCCCCTCCCCGCCCCGTCATGTTTTCAGTGTTGTTTGGGCGGGTTTTCTAATGATGTGTGGTTTGGTGGTGCCGCTGGAAAGTTGGTGAATGTGGTTTGCGTGCGGTGTCCGTCCCCGTCGTGCTGGGAAAGCCGCCTGCGATGGGCAATGATTCGTACCATGCACGGTACTGACTGGTACCACCACTCCTTGACACGTGCCATCACGGGACCACGTTGGGACGACGCCGAGGGTCTGCCCTCTGACCGGACCCCGCGCCGCTCTGAGACGGCCCCTCCGGCAGGGTTCGGCGGCAGCTGGGCGCGGGGCCGCGGCCGCGGCCGGGGTCGGGGGGCGTCGGCCCGGACCCGGCCGTACGGCCGCGGCGGCGGCGGCGCGCAACGCCGCTGCCGCCGCTGCCAGCAGCCGGGCCACGACAGCAGGACGTGCAGCAGCGGCCTGTGACGACGCCGTGCGCCGGCCGCCGGAGCTCGGTGCAGTTTGACACTGCCGAGTGCATGCGGATGCTCATTGGGGCGTCCTGTGCCGCGGTGCCTTAGCCGTCCGCCCACTGTCAATACGAAGTCGCCTGAGTTGATTGAAACCAAGGAGTGCCTGTTTATTGTAGCAACAGGCTTTGTCTCTGTCGCAGTGGATGCGTTGTTTCGTGTTCTCATCAGTCGATATGTTACTAACATGTAACAGCGCACTTGATCTCACGGGCTGTGATGTGTCCACCTGATGATTTGTTCAAACTATCGTCGACCTATAAAGCAATGAAAACATGATGAGCGTTGGATTGTCTTACACGTGCTGCCGTGACACACTCGCCCAAAACACAAGTCACTCCTGTGAAGACCATTCATTGCGCATAGTCGTTCTCCGAGGACCATCCACGATTGAGGCAAACACGCCGACACCGGGTAAAAAAGACGCACGCGCGCGGACAAGTATCGCAACGCTGTTGGCGGCGGCCCGGCGCGGGCCGCCGCTGAGGTTGCGTGGTCCGGACACGGCGGGCGCCGGGCGCCGCCGGCAGTCTTGAGCGCTCCGCGCGAGCGCCGCGCCGGCGTGAGGGACCGCCGGCCGGCGGCGGCGCGGGCAGTGTGGCCGCGCGGCGCCGGCCGCTGGCGCCGCGCCGAGTATCGGGGCAAGAGGTAATCGGCTCGCGACTCCGACCGACTCGTTTCGTCCTGGTCCCCCAGCTCGGTCTGAATGCACACGTCTCTCTCCCGCGACTCCGGTCGACTCGCCTCGTCCTGCTCCCCCAGCTCGGTCTGAATGCACACGTCTCTCTCCCGCGACTCCGGTCGACTCGCCTCGTCCTGCTCCCCCAACTCAGTGTGAATGCACACGTCTCTCTCCCGCGACTCGGGACTCCCTGCCTCTCGCTCGCCCAGCTCGTCCCGGCTCGCTTCGCCGAGCTGCGTCCGGAGGTCGGGCGCCTCGGGCCGGCAGTCGCCGTCGACTCGATCGAGGAGACTCGACTGGGCGGACCAGAGGCTGAGCACGGCCCGATCGGCCGCCGACCACGGCCGCCGGCCGGCCGCGAAGCCAGCTGAAACCAAACGCCGCCTGTCAGTCCTCCACCGGGACAGTACAGAGCGGCGAACACTCGGTCCTCAACAGAGACAGCAACGGGACACGGCAGCGGACATCGAGACCTTCACAGGATCAGGGACCGGACACAGTGGCGGACACTCGGTCCTCAACAGAGACAGCAACGGGACACGGCAGCGGACATCGAGACCTTCACAGGATCAGGGACCGGACACAGTGGCGAACACTCGGTCCTCAACAGAGACAGCAACGGGACACGGCAGCGGACATCGAGACCTTCACAGGATCAGGGACCGGACACAGTGGCGAACACTCGGTCCTCAACAGAGACAGCAACGGGACACGGCAGCGGACATCGAGACCTTCACAGGATCAGGGACCGGACACAGTGGCGGACACTCGGTCCTCAACAGAGACAGCAACGGGACACGGCAGCGGACATCGAGACCTTCACAGGATCAGGGACCGGACACAGTGGCGGACACTCGGTCCTCAACAGAGACAGCAACGGGACACGGCAGCGGACATCGAGACCTTCACAGGATCAGGGACCGGACACAGTGGCGGACACTCGGTCCTCAACAGAGACAGCAACGGGACACGGCAGCGGACATCGAGACCTTCACAGGATCAGGGACCGGACACAGTGGCGGACACTCGGTCCTCAACAGAGACAGCAACGGGACACGGCAGCGGACATCGAGACCTTCACAGGATCAGGGACCGGACACAGTGGCGGACACTCGGTCCTCAACAGAGACAGCAACGGGACACGGCAGCGGACATCGAGACCTTCACAGGATCAGGGACCGGACACAGTGGCGGACACTCGGTCCTCAACAGAGACAGCAACGGGACACGGCAGCGGACATCGAGACCTTCACAGGATCAGGGACCGGACACAGTGGCGGACATTCAGATCTTCGCAGGGGCAGGAACGCGACACAGAGGTAGCCATCCAGTCCTCAACAGGGAAAGGAGCCATACAGAGGGGCCGCTCAGACCTCCATACACAGAGCACAGTGAAGCGCACCAGACCGGCGACCGCCTTGCTAGAAAACCAGACTTGACAGGAAGCGAGCCCTGCCGGCTTCCGTCCCCTCACGGCATCCGTGCAACTCGTCACCCAAAGAACCCAGCGCACCTAAAAACAAATAAAAAAATACCATGTAGAACGCCTCCCCCCCCCCAAGCCGCGTCACGGCTGCAGACATTAGATGCCGCGTTTTACAGGCGTATCCGCTACAGGGGACAACGCCACGGGACTCCACCACCCCCTCCTTCGCCCTGCGAGGCTGACACAGGACACCCGGGCAGACGGCCGGCCGGCCGCGCCGACGTATGGACCCACCTGCGGCGCGCGTGTAGTCGTGGTCCACCAGACTGGGCGGCGTCGAGGCCACGTCGATGAAGATGACGTCGCTGCCGCTGAGCTGGTCCAGGCAGTCATCACTGAGATAGAACTGGCGCCGCCCGCCGTCGAGCAGCCGGATGTGCGAGAGGTCCGAGCAGCGCCCGTCCGCGCTGTGGCCGCCCTCAGACGCTACGCTGCTGCCGGTCGAATCCACACGGTTAACAGGAAGCAGACAGGAGGCGTTCTGAAACACTGTCTGCTTCCGGTCCAAGTGTCTTTGGTATCGTGATTCTGCATGATTTGAGAGAGCACCTTTCGCCACAAAAATCTGAATGCCGTGGGAACAGTCGAGCCTGAATTTAACATGTTTCAAAAGCACAGCCTAAAGACGTGACAAGCGGACAGCCCATCTGATGAAAACGCTCGGCATCGCGAAAGTTTTTCATCGAATATTCTGGTATTCTGGTAGAATACCAGAATATTCTGGTATTCTACCAGAACACAGGATATTGTGGTAGACCGAATGGCACCAACTCATATATCTCCAAGCCTCACAGCATCACAGGCTCCACGCCATGTCTCGCCTGTCTCCACTCGACCATAGGCGAATGTCGCCAGTGTCCGAGCTCGTCTCTCTCCAGTCCGTCGTGTCCCTCCTGTCAACCGTGTTGCCGTCTTTCTGTCCTCTCTTCCGCCCGCACTGTCTCTCAGGTTACGAGTCCGCAGCTTCGCCCGTCTCCACCGTCCTGTCTCACTTGCCTCCAGAGGCCCTGTCTCGCACGTCAACCCCACTTATCTCCCCCGGAACCCCACTGTCTCACATGTCTCCGCTGTCTTGCGTGAGCTATTCCCGCTCGCATGTCTCCCTTGTCTCGGCTCGCATGTCTCGCCTGTCTCCACTACAAGGGCGGCGGCGAGCAGTCGGCCGGCTCGGCGCCGTCGATGACGGTGAACTCTTCGTCGCTCCAGCTGATGGGGTCCGTCTGCACTAGCGCGTGCCGCGTGCACCAGCTCGCGTGGCACAGCCGGGGCGAGGCGGTCCCCCTGTGGCACACGGCCCACTCAGCACCACCTCCTGATCAACAGAACACAGCCCAGCAGAGCAGCGGCTCCCGACTCAGCACCATCTACCGATTGGACGCGATATCAAAAACTGATAACGTGACATGACATGACAGTCTGCCGCAAAATCAAGTTTCAACCAAACAAAATGTGAGCATTCTGATCGTCGAAACAGCGTCACCCCTACGCAGGCACGTAGCCAGAATTTTCCTCGGGTGGAGGGCCAAAAGTCAAATTTTATCATATGCCACTGGCATACGGCGAAGCTTATCGGAAAAGGCAAGAATTTTATGGGACTGACCTCATTTTTAACCCACAGGAATACATATGTTTGTTTTCGCAACATAGATGTCATCACTATTGCAAATTCGTGCGAAATCGCTACATATCTAGTGTAGACCGCTTGGCTCAGGGGGGCACGGCCCCATGGCCCCTCCTCGGCGACGTCCCTGCCCCTACGCTGCTGCCCTCCCACTCAGTCAGTTTTTCAGTCTCCCGTCCTCCCGCCGAGACTGAAAAATTGTAGGCAAACGCCGCGCATTGGAAATTAAGAAACAAAAGATTATATATTTTATGACGTCACAAAAACGGGTGTTAACATCATCGGTGTAAGCGCTCAAAGGGAACTTTATGCGGTAAATTCTTAAAATGTATCGGTCTCTCTTTCAGTGCAAAACTAACAGCTCTTTTGTTTTTTCTTTTGGACAATCTTAAATACAGATTGGGTTGAAAAGTGTTTCATGAACTTGAACAAGTTAATGTAGGTAAAAGGCAAAACTGCAAAAAGTACGACCTGATCAGGCCAGGCACAATGATACTTTAATTATGCTTGTACGTCGGAATCCAATCACGAATTGTTCTCAAAAGCAACGAGGACTGACTCGAATATTGCGGCTGATGATGTCATCGGCTAATTTAAATGGTTTATACCAGTATCAGTTCAAGTTCACAGTTCAAGGCAATACTTTGTTTACAATGTTATTTATCCCTTGTACCAAGAGGGGTTACCCTTAATATCAAGTCACTGTCGTAGTTTGTGTCAGGGCCAAGTGCGCGCGGTGGCAGGCCCTCGACTTGCTCTGAAGTTGTGCTTTGAATCGATGTAAATGAGCATTTAAGGAACTTTAAGCCATTTGCAGCTTGCTCCATCCCTGGCTGATGTGTTTTGGTGCAGTATGCATTGCTAACTGGAGCATCCGTCATTGCCATGTAAAGTACTATTTACATGTGTAGTTTATGTCGTGAATGGAAAATTTCAAATAACATTGCAAATAGCATTAAATGCCTTTACACTACTAAATGCTTTGCATTTTTAGAAGAAACATGTGCAAAAATTTGTTTGAGTATGACTATTACAAAGCCTACTATTACACATTTTTCATTTGCTGGAAAGAAGGAAGAGAGATGCTGGACAACTTCATTCCCATTTGGAACTAGGCTGGCTCTGGACTGCCTTTGGTTTTGGACATACTATGTTGCATGCCTGTTTGGCAGACATGCTGTACAGCTGATCAGATGTTATATTCTGGCAACAGGGCCTCAGAGAGGCTTGTGCTAAATGTTTGCTGCTTTACAGTATGTGCCTTTCTTCATATTCCTGAATGTGTTCCAAATAATGTCTCATCATTTTGATAATAAAAGGCAAAAACAAAGTGTCATTTTAATGTGTGCAAATTGTGACATAACATAGGGTTGAAGAATTATTAAGAATTATCAAGAATTTAGTACTGTGAATGTGCTGGTGGTAATGGTCATTGCACTAATGCATTCTCCAAATCTCAGTGTATATAGTTTGTTTATGTTCATTTTGTACTTGGCTGAAAGATGTCCTTCAAACATATGGCAAAATGTGAAGCATGTTTTGCATCTGCTAGTCAGGTCTCCCAGTTGAATGATAATGTTTGGGGGGATTTGGGTCTCCAACATCCAGATATACAACTTTGACATCACAGCTTTAAAATTATGTGCAAATTTTGCAGTGGAAGTAGGAGCTAAGTGCAAAGTAAAAGAGACTGTTGGTACAGTGTGCTTTCTTCTTTTAGGTATTGGAAAAAAATGAAACCAATTTTCTTTATGTGATGGAAGACATTTGATGTCACATTTTGTGTGTCATTTTGATTTTAGCAAAGATGGCCACCAATCAGCTTCCATCAAGTGTGGAGTCTATTGATATCTTCAAGATCACTGTCAGTGGCCTTGTGTTGGAACCAACTCTTCACCACATTGAAGCAATTCTGACAGGTGAGAACCTTGTAATTGGATTGCATTTAGCATCTTTGGTGTTTATAACATTTACCATGTATGCCTCATTTTTGGGGGTAATTTTGAAAATTGAGCAAACAGTCTAAAATGTTGCACAGAAAACATGGTCAGCTTTGCCAGTTGCTTAATCATGCATGAATCATCTGTTCTCTCTGCTGTTTCCAGATGTGAAGACCTGTCTGGAAGGCACCAACTCAGTAAGCATGTTGTCTGCTGTGTGCAACACCCTGCAGGCAACCTGCCAGACAGTGCTGGATGCCCAGCTGCTGCCCCCTGGCTGCTGGTCTGACTGGAACAGCACTGTGTTGGCCGCCCTGCAGCGCCTGCTGTCCGACTTACTGGCCACACTGGACGAGCCACGAGAGGCTGTTCCTGAACTGCTAGCGCCGACTCTCCAGCTGGAGCAGCTGGCAGAGCAGCAGCTGCAGCTGGTGGAGGAGCAGCTGCAGCTGGCTGTGGGCCAGCAGCGGGTGGACGGCTCGACGACACCGGCCGCCGCGCGCGCTGCCGCCGCCGGCAGCCGACTGGACGCCAACGGAATGGCCGAGGTCGCTGCGGCATCGCCATCATCGTCACTGACGTCGGCAGCGTCGGTGGGTGACCTCTCCGAGGACCGGCAGCTGGTGCGGCTGGCCCTGGACGCCCGGCGGCGGCTGCTGGAGCTGGGCCGGCTGCCGGCGCGCGCCGAGCTGGGCGCCGCGGCGCCGCCGCCGGCCGCGCCCGACGCGTGGACGGCGGCGCGCGCCGCCTGCTGGCCGGCCGTCTGCGGGCTGGCCGTGCAGTGGGCTGTGGAGAGTCTCGAGCGGGCGCGGCCCGATCGGGCCCGGGTCGTCCTGGAGGCGGCGGTAAGGAGCGGGACCGGCGGATCGACGCCGCTCATGGAATGGAGCGGTCCTCGTGCTCCCGTAGCCGGACGCTTATACGTAGGAGTGTAGAAGGAAACAGTACTGCGTTTGATGTTTATTTTGCCGCCGGTTTTCACGCGTCCTGCGTCTTCGTGCCGGATTTTCATGTTTGGTAGTCTGTTTATCTGCTCAGTTTTCATTGTTATGCTTGCGTTTCAAAGCAGAGTAACGAGGCCTTGCCTTTGTTTTAACGAGGACAAAGGCAAGACGAACCTGGCCTTTGTTTCACTGAAGTGAGTAGCTGATATTCCATTGGTCTGCAACATTATGTACTGCTCGTCTGCAACTAGGGCGTAGCCGAGACTCAGGTCAGGGATGGGCGGTAGGCCAAATGGCGTACCTTTGGAAAGAAAAAGGTTCCAGGTTGGATGTGAAAAGCCCCGTTGCGGCTCTTATTGCACTCTGATTTTACTTATTGCGGCATTCTGAAATGCCCCATGATATCGTCTGGGAGGGGCTGCTATGCCAGCCGTCATCTGCTACGTCATCTGTTACGCCAGCCGTCGTCTGCTGCGTCAACGCGTACAGCAGTCCCGTCGCCGCCACCTGACGCTGAGCCGGCCCACAGGGCCTCGATCCGGAGGAGACGCTGCGGTGGACGCTGCGGGCCACCCCCTCGGCGTCCGTGCGCCGCCTGCTGAGCGAGCACCTGCTGCGGGCCGGCCGGCTGGAGCGGCAGGAGCGGCTGGGACTGCGCCTGCTGGAGCTGGCCGGCCTGCTCCGGCTCCAGTGAGTGACGCGCTGGCGCTCAGAGCCGGCGCATGAGGTTTGACGCCGGCTGGCTTATTTTAAGTGGGGCCGACGTTTTCAATCCGTCCGCATTGACGTTTGCAGTTATTGATTGTTGGTTATTTTGCCATTAAAAAAGGGTAAATAATGTGCGACATGACACTGCCCATTTTAGGCAGATATATTACAGGAATGTCGCCCAGCCCCAGCCATTGGCCAGCCATCCTCCATATGATGGCCTCCTCGTCTTTGGTGACCACCCCGGTGGCCATCCGTTTGGATGTGCTTTGACGATCTGCTGTGATCAACGCCGTGACGATTCGTCGCCGCCATGCCTCTGTGGCCATCTCCGTGTGACCGTCTGTTGTGACCGTCCCCATGCGATCATTCCCTCGTGCCGGTCTGACCCCTGTGACCATCCCCTTGCAACTGTCCCCTGATGATCGTTCCCCTGCGACCGTCTTCTTTGACCGTCGCTTTCGAACATCGCATCGTGGCCGTCTGGCGGCCTCTGACCGTCCCCGTGTGATCGTCCCCTGTTGACCGTCCGGCCCCGTGCGACCATCCCCTGCTGACCGTCCGGCCCCGTGCGACCATCCCCTGGTGACCGTCCCCTGGTGACCGTCCCCTGGTGACCGTCCCCTGTTGACCGTCCCTTGTTGACCGTACCTTGTTGACCGTCCCCTGTTGACCGTCCCTTGTTGACCGTCCCCTGTTGACCGTCCCCTGTTGACCGTCCCCCGTGCGACAGGCCGGAGCGGTACGCGGCCGGTTCCCGGCGTCCGGAGCTGGACACCCTGCTGCAGGACTGGCCGCAGCTCACCCTGCACCAGCTGCTCCAGACCCCGGCCCCCCGCCTGCGGCAGATGGTGGTCCACCTGGCCTTCACCACCGACGGTCAGTGCCGGAACCTCGGCTGACGTCACTGGAGACTGGTGACTTCTCGGGTCGCTAGCGCCGATTCGCGTTGTTCAGGGCGTCGTTTAGGGTTTTGCGACTATGGAGAGAGTTTTTGGTGGTGGGGGTGGTTGGTGTCCAATCCCTTAAGGTGCTTCTGGTTTGTGTGGTTGGGATTTGCCGTGCTGTTCGGGCAGCGAGGCGGAACTGTTGCGACTTCGCACTTTTGATGCGGAATACGTGGTTTGGGACTGTTCGCCATAATGTTAGTCGTCTTCCGTCCTTCTTGCAAGGAGGGCTATGATGTGACCAGAGCAACTGATTTGGCGTGCCATAAAACGGTAGTGATTATACCGACAGCAAAGTTTCCACAGTTCCGCTTGCCTCGCTCCTTGACGACTCTCCCGCCTGCAATGCTGTCAGCGTTGTTAACGGAAATCTAGGTCTGTTATCAGGGCCCGTATTCCTAACGCCTTAGCGGCGATGTCACCAGTCGTCGTCGTCCTGTCCGGGCACAGTGACGTCATAACGCCCGCCGTCCGCAGACGACGCCATGACCGTCTGGGCGGCCGACTGGCCGGCCGACGTCTGGCGGTACCTGCTGGAGGCCGGCGCGCTGCAGACGCTGCTCCACTGGCTGCGCGCCGCCCCTGCCGCCCCCGCCCCCGCCCCCGCCCCGGCCGGCACCGACTGGCCGCTGGAGCCGGCTCCGTACGGCCGCCCGCCCGGCGGCGGCGGAGGCGGCGGCGGTGCGCCCGCCTGGCTGCGCCGGCTGGCCGTGCCGGAGGCGGCGGCCCGGCTCTGCGAGGAGGACGGCTCCCAGGTCGCCGAGCTGGTCCTGGACGAGCTGGCCAGGTGAGCGGACGTGGAGAGGGGGGGGGGGGGGGGCACGAGCTGCCGTCCCCTCGCGGTCACGGCCGCCGGAGCTGTTCGTCAGGCATCGCCGCCGGTGTCGCTTCTCTCCTGCGCCGCGTGCGGCGTTACCGTTATCGCCGCGGCCGCTGTTGCTGTGGCCTGAGTGCTGTTTGCCGTTGATGTGTTTGTTGTGGTGTCCGTGCTGGTAGTCGTCGCACATGATAAACCGTAATATGTTTCGGTATTAACCCTTTTGTTGACATATGCTTTAATATCATATATGTAGTAGTATTAACCCGCGCACGACCGTCGGTCACTGGCGATCACGCCCGAATGGGGGGAGGGCGGTTGGCCGCCCCCTCTAACTCACGAGCGGTTGGTCACACGATAAACATAAGCACACCGTTGAAAAGCTTGTAACGAGTAGGGCTCGAAGCTGGTCTCATTTTTTGTTTCAGATAATATGTAAGCAATTTACGCCCTATATATGTTTTCTCATAGCCGACTGTATGAGATCAAGAAACGGCCTGAATCTCAATGGCTGTGACTAACAACGCATAGGTAAAGGCACCAACGCACAAGTAAAGGTCCGCAGATGCCGATACACGTCTAATTTGTCAGATTTGATCAATATATACGCCGAAACGTTGAGATAAAGACACGGCCATTTTCAGGCCGACTGTCGGCGGGCGCCGCAGCCTTATGCAGTAAGAAATTAATCGGAACTAATTTTAGCGTTCCTTTATTTTTGCGACATAGGCCTATCCATCTAAATTTTATTGATGGTAGTGGTTCTTATGATGCTTTCTCATGCTTAAATTTGGAAAAAAATCATTAGTTATCATTGTACACAACTGGCGGAGCTTTATTCGCGAGAACCTGTTTATGTCCAGAACACGCAATTTTTTCAAACTTTTGAAATTCTTGGTATGACTTAGTATGTGCAAGCCAGTCCCGCCATTTTCTACCCATTCTGAGTAATTCATCGCTGATTTTGACGTTGGTACATTTTGGCTTACAACAGTTATTCGTGGCCTGACCTCAGGTCAATGGCTGGAAGTCATTGATACTTTACCCATTGACGGCAACCAGATGTCTGCTTCACTCCACACTAAAAATGTTTTGAAAAACTTCGCCAATTTCCGAAAAAACGACATGTCTTAAAAATGGGCTTGACCTTAGGTCAATGACCCAGAAAATTCCGAAAAATCTGAGATAGCAGATTGGTTGGATCTATCAAGATCGCTAATCCCTGGAAGTATTATTGTGATATTTTTTTTTGCGACAAAGTTACAGGGCGCTTAACTTTTTTGGACATAGGTCCGTTTGACCTGACTTAGGTCAGACACGTGACTTGACCTGAGATCAAAACTTTCACACAAGGTGTAAAAATGTTCAAGCAAAAAGTACACGAAGTTTCGTGGCGTTGTGTTTGTTCGTTCTCTTGCAATCCTAGAAAAGCTCAGGGGGGCGGTCAACTGCCCCCCCCCCCACCTCCAGTCGGGGACGGGCTAATAGCATATCTTTAAAGACGTGTGTACCGATTTTGTTTGTGTCTGTTGTTTTGAAACGGACAGTTTTTGCACTTGAGCGGCGTGACGTAGTGGATACCATGCTGTCCTTGTGAACGAAGGTCGTCTGGTCGAGTCCGGGCAATGGCGACGTTTCGCCGTCCCCGTGACAACCGGCGTGAGAGGCTGCGACGCAAAATGACCCTGACTGTCGAAAGCGTCGACAAATACCCCAGTAAGCTGCCGACCGACAGCTTGTACCGTGACGGCGTGCCTCTGTCTGCCGCAGACGGGGCCAGTTCGGGCCGGCGGCGCTCTGTGACGTCACGCTGCTCTGTCGCCGCCTGCTGCGGACCGGCCTGCTGCCCGACCGCGGTCCGTTCCCGGCGGCGGCGGCGGCGGCGCGGCGGCGCGGCCTGGAGCTGCTGGCCGCCGAGAGCGCCGCCCGGCCGGACCGGCTGCCGGCGCTGTACGCCTGGCTGCGCCGGCTGCCGGCGCCGGCCGCCGAGCTGCGCCGGCTGCCGGCCGAGCTGCGCCGGCCCGGCGCGCCGCTGGCCCGCGTGGCAGCGCTGCTGGCGGCGGAGCTGCCGGAGCCCGTGGAACAGGGCGGGGGACGGGGGGAGAGCCCCGCGGACGGCGGACGCGCCGACTGGGGCGAGGCGAGGCTCCTGACGGAGAGCGCGGACGGCGGTGTCTGGTCGGCGGAGGGTGTGACGGCCTCCCTGGCGGCCGGCTCTGCGGAGGGGCTGGCCGTCCGAAGATGGCAGCGCTAGCTCGCCTGGGCACGACCTCGCCGGGAGAGCGCCGCTGGAGGAAGGTCGGTCGGGTTCTCTGGCCGGGAGCGCTGACGAGGCTGGCGAGAGAAGAGAGCCCGAGTCACTCGACAACAGCTCTCTCTCGCCGTAAGTGAAAACAATCCCCCGCCAGAGCCACACGAACGCCGTGACCTCAAGCATCTCAGCGGGTCGCCTATGGCAGACACCAACTCTGACTCTCCCTCGCTGGGGTCGGCAGCGTCCCCTCCTGAGGAGGACGCCGCCGCCTCCGCTCCGCCGTCGGCCGGCGCGGCGCTGGCCGCCCTGCTGGAGGAGGAGGCGCGCTACCTGAGCGGCCGGGCCGGAGCCGAGCCGGCCGGCTGGCTGGCGGCGCGGCCCTGGTACCGGCTGGCGGCGGCGCTGACCGCCGGCCGCCCGCTCGGCCCGCTGGCCGGGCTGCTGGCGCCGGCGGAGGCGGCTGAGCAGCGCTGGCCCGAGCTGAGCCGGCTTCTGCAGCCGGACGGCAGCCGGCCGGAGCCGCCCCTGCTGGCCGAGCTGCTGCGCGGCCGCGGCCCGGCCCGGCTGGACCGCCTGCTGGACCGGCTGACGGACCAACAGTGAGTACTGCTGGGCCGACTGTCAGGGATACAGTGAGTACTGCTGGACTGGCTGACGGACGAAGAGCGAATACTGCCGGACCCCGCACGGGTCCGGCTGACAGAGGAACAATGCGTTCTTCTGACCCGGCTTTATAGGCGCAGTGAATTCTGAACACAGATCATTATTAATGTTGATTTTTCAAGCCTGTCTCGGTTAAACGTATTATTTGAAAAGACAAAAGAAAAGTAACGTCGCTGTCATTTTATTAGCCCGAAAGAATGACTGACCATTCTCCAACACCTGCCTATTGTAGTTTCCTGTGTCCACGTTAATTGGAGTACAGATCCCGCTGCTGACCGGCCGCCCAAATCCGATGCCCCACCCCCGGCCGACAGGGACGCCGAGCTGGACCTGCTGGACGAGCCGGGCGGCGGGGACGAGCGGCCGCCGCCGGCCGTGCCGGCCCGGCCCGGCCTGTTCCTGGGCTTCCTGCGCCAGGGCCGGCCGCTGTTCGCCGTGGCCCACCTGCTTGACGGCGAGCCGGCCGCCGACGGCCGCGCCCTGCAGGACCCCATACGGTGGGCGGACGGACGGTGGGGCCGAGGAAGGAGCTGTGGAGGGGCTCGGGGAGGGGTTGGGAACGGCTGGGGTTGGTCTGCTGTTGCACTGTATTGGACTGTGGCGAGGTAAGAATTTTTTTTTGCGACCTGAGGTTGATGACAGCAAGATGGAAAAAAGGCAACAGAACCGAAATAATGTTTACCTTTGCCTCATGTGCAAAGGGTAACATTGAGAACAACACGTACAGGATGGACATTCGGATTTATTTGTACAGTTGCAGCCTGAACTGAACTTCACAAACATACACTGCTGTCCTGGAATGGGCAGAACAGCAATGTGTGACCCAATAGCAATGACCCCATACGGTGGGCGGCCGGGCGATGGGACGGGGTAGAGGCTGCGGTGGGACTCTGGTAGAGATTGCAATGGAACCGCGGTGGGTCGTGGGGAGGGGCTATGGTTGGAGGGTGCTGGTATGCTATTGGACTTTATTAGGACTGGGATGGGGCTTGTCAGATTGTTATGATTTGTGTTGTACTCAGGTGGGGCTGATGGGACTGTGATGATGGGATCGTCGTGATATTGACGGCGCTGTGGCGGAATTGGTGAGGCTGTGGTAGGATTGACGTGACTGTTGTGTGGTTGATGGGACTGGTGGGATGGGCGGGACTGTGGCAGGATGGCGGTGATAGAACTTTAGTGAGACGCGTGACAGAGGCTGTTGTCGTTCTCCGTGTGTGCGGTCCCTCTGTTGTGAGATGGGGCTGGGGAGTCGAAAAGGCATGAGGGGCGTCCGCCGCTGTGCCTTCACGAGTTTGTTCCCTGCCTTCCCTTGCTCTTTTCTGACTCTGACCTGACTCTGCCGTGACTGCTCCGACTCTCCCGCCGCAGAGTCCGGCGCGCCTGCGACGCGGCCGCCGAGCTGGCTCTCCGCCGCTCTGCCGAGCCGGCCGTGGTGGCCGCCTGTCTGGTGTTCCAGCACCTGCTGGGCCAGGACGTGGCGCCGCTGCGCGCGCAGCTGGCCGTCTGCCGGGCCGTTCCGCCCCGTCTCAGAGGTAGGCCGGAGGCGGAGATGCTCCCGCCCGCGGTCGCAGGGGTGCTGAGGGATTCGGCCGGAACGGGTGGTGGCGGCGAGTTTGTGCAGGGCGATGGGCAGTGGTGGGGTGTCGGCAGTGGCGGTCTTTTTGGTTTGCGCAGCGACAACTTGGGATTGTGGTGATCCGCGCAGCGGGGATTTAGGCTCATGCTGGCTTGGTTGTTTTCACCGGTAACTTCTGTAAGACTGCTTGGCGTGATGCTCAGTGCTTGTCTCGGGCTAGAGGTTCGTTTGAGCCGTTTCTGGGCCGTTTCAGATGAACTGGTGCGTGGCGTACTGGCTCGAGATGTGAAGGCGGCCTCTCGGGCCCTCTCTTGCCACGAAACTAGGGTGATGGAAGAGATCCTAGCGGCGGCCAAGCGACGCTGCAGCTTCGGACGACGAAACTAGATGGCAGCACCGCGTACAGGAGTTTTGCAGGTGGCGCCATGCCTTGACGTTCGCTGCCAAACACAGGATCGCCTACCCGGAGAAATATCTTTGCTTCCTGGCGACGCAAGATGACTGGCTCAGCTTTCTCATGTTTCTGCAGATATTCCAGTATCCGAGGGACCAGGTAAGGTGTTGCCAGCATTGTCATTGTTTTGTTTTTGAAGCGGTGCATTTTCTTTCATTTGGCATATGTTGCGTTTTGTAAAACGTGCGACTTACCAAGTTTTGTCATTTCTGCTGATAACGTGTAGTTATGTAGTATGTCGTTGCACAGAACAGCGTGTTTGTATACTGTAGCGAAGACTTGGGTGCGTATATCCGTGCTGTACTATGTTTTGTCACCGTCAGCCCGCGCCCCCTGTTGACGGTGCCTGTTTCGGCGAGGCAGGCGCTGCGGCTGTGCGGTCGGTTCCGTTCTGCCAGCCTGCAGGAGCACCTGACCTCGGCGCTGCGGAACCTGGTGCTGACCAGGCCGGCCAGCAAGTCGGCCCGGCGGCGGGTCACCTCCGATAACGAGCTGGAGGTGAGCGGCCACTCCGCAGGGCCGGCGGCTCTGTTCTTCCCGTGGTGACTGGGTTCTGTCCGTACCACGTGGCAATGTTTTCAAGTGTTCGGCTGGTAAACGCGCGATTTCCGTGCTCTGGTGACCGTGATGGTTCTGTCCGTGCTCGGCGGGTGACCGCATCCTGTCCGTGGTGTGGTGAATGTATTTTGTCGGTAGTCTGTGGAACATGTTTTGTTTCTGTCCGTGCTCTGGTGATCATGTTCTGGTCCTGGCTGGTCTCTGCTGACGAGGCTCTGGTCCTGTCAACAGTGCTCGGCTGAGTGCTCCTTTTATGCTGTGCCTGCCATGTTTTGGTTATGTCCGTGTTCTGCTGACCGTGTTCCGGTTCTGTCCGTGCTCGGCTGACCATGTCCTGCTCAGCTGGGCGCTGGCTCGCCGGAGACGTCCGTCAGTTCCTCGCCGCCCGTCTGCTACGGCCTCAGCCCCAGCGCCGAGCCCGCCGACGTACCGCCCCAGGTACGACCGCTGACGTCAGCGGCGACGTCACTGCCGCGTCAGACGTCACCCCGTGTCACTTAGTACGCTGCCATGCTGATTTTCCGGGTTTTTCGTTTTGCCACTAAGGACAGATACGGCCATGGTATTGTGTGGTGCAGGGAACTTTCCGCTATCATTGTGAGTCCACCGCGTTTGATTGTAGCGTGACTGGTAGAAACCCTGGACTTGCCCTTATTAAAAACCATTAGGGACCGCATAGGCATGGCTGCTTTGGACGCCCATGGCCGTACTGCTACCTGCGGCACAAGAAGTCCATTGGACCAGTTCCACAGCTTTTTTAATGTGAAGAAGGCGCGTACCCATGCGTAAATCAGGGCCGAGCTTTAGCCGCCGCCACGTGAGGCCCGTGTCCGGCCCTGCGGGCGGACGTGACGCGGCCGTGTGCCTGTTTCAGAGCGTGCTGGCCGTGCTGGTGGAGGCCGCCGGCGACCCGAGCCCGGGCCAAGCGCTGCTTAGAGCCGCCGTTCGGCACGGCGTGCCCGCGCTGGCTGCCCTCGCCGCCGACTGCCAGGCGAGTGAGCTGACCTGGCCTGGCCCAAATTGACCTGGCCGGACCTGACTGACCTGACCTGAGCTGACCTGATCTGGCCTGACCTGACCTGACCTGACCTGACTTGACCTGACGTGACTTGACTTGGCCTGGCCTGGCCTGACCTGACCTGACCCAACCTGACGTGGTCTTTAAATAGGGCAGGAGTGAGACCTGATGTACGTCGTAGGGGTTGCGTGTCATGTCATGGCCTTGGCCATGCTTTGCCATGTTGTGGGGACCGCGATCACCGGTGAAACAGTGGCATGGCCTGACTTTAAGTTCACTGATAATTGAAATGACGTCTTTGTTTTGACAGTACAGTGTCAGACATTGCATCGGCGGTGCTGACGAAAGGTCGATGTAGCAGGGTCTGTATTGTGATGGCACCGCACCTAACTGTATACTGCTCGTGGGAGCATTGCTGAGCGTTATGTTACATTGTCTGACATTGAGTTTTCAGTAGGACGTCAGAGTGGCAGAATGCCTTTGTGGTGAGATATGGCGGGACAGTTTCTAACAGCGCGGTACCGGCATGACGTCAGCGCCACCAAATGCCTGTAATCTTACTGTGTACAGTGTCTGACAACGTGGTGTCCGCAGGTGGTCATCGTGGCCGGCCGAGTACCTGTAATCCTGCTCAGTACAGCATCTGACAATGCGGTGCCCGCAGGGCGTCAGCGCGGCCAAATGCCTGTTATCCTACTGTGTACAGTGTCTGACAGCGTAGTGTCTGCAGGTGGTCAGTGTGGCCGAATGCCCGTAATCGTGGCCGAGTACCTTTAACCCTATTCCCGGAGGGCTAGACGGTATGGTCGATTCCCGGCAGGGGGGGCGGATTCGCCCCCCCCCCCCGAGATCTCGAGAACTACTCGTCCGATTTCATCGCAATAAACGGCAATCGATTTGCCGTAACGTGAACTACATTTTTATAGAACAAATTTTCAAAATTTCGAAATTTGTGGATGCAGGGGGGCAAAAATGTCAAAATGGGGGTACTTTTGGACTTCTTATAACTCCCTTGTTTATGGACCGATTTCAGTGAAACTGGCTTGAATCGAGAGATCATGGATAGGGCTTTTATCATGGGTCCACAAATCTGAAATTTTGAGAAAATTCATGGGCGTTCACAGGGTTTCAAAAAGTAGGAAGATTAGTTTTCTAACAACTGAATGAACAAAAAAGGGAAAAACACGTTTTTGGCTTCTGCTAGTCATGCTATGCTAAAGACGTACAAATCGCGTTACATTGTTTGTATAATGTTAGCATAGGCGGTGCCAGGGACATGAAAAAGGGGAACTGTCATGGTCATGCGTTCTTCAGATCAACTTGTGATGTTTGACTTTAAATGACCCCCAGTGACCTTGGGGTCACTTGTAATGATCTCGTGTGCAGTTGATATTATCTGTAAACGTTTTCAATCATTTGAATTCACTCCATTACAAAAAAATTTCATTTTATGGCTATTGCGATATAGGGTGCGCGCACTGACATTTTAGGTCATGGCTCCGTGACCCGACCTGATACCAAGCTGAAACTTGGTACACAAGTAGAGGGTAGCCTTCTACGTCATATATATTCCGGGTTTGGCATTTGAAAAAAACGGCACCGAAATTATTGCAAAAAACAAATTTTGACTTTTGACCTTGACCTGACCTTATAAAGTGACCTCAGATAAACAAAATTTTGTGTGCACATTGCCTAACTATTTAGCTATACATCCATATCAAGTTTTAAGTTCTATCTTAAAAACTCTGTTTTTGGCAGACATTTTTCTTTTACCCTCAACATGGCCAAAAATGACGTGAGGTGCCTCCCAAAAACGTTGCCTGGCTCCGCTCCTGAGCAGAGTAGAATTGTGAAATTTTGTCACAGCGCGTAGAAAGAATAGCTAGGAAAAGTGACCAAGTTTCGTGAAGCTACGTTAAAAAGCCTGGAGTTGGCAAGCAAAAAAAACAGAGGGGGGGGGCGGATTTAGCCCCCCCCTGCCGGGAATAGGGTTAATCCTGCTCATTACAGTAGCTGACAGCACGGTTCCGGCAGGACTTCAGCGTGGCCGAGTGCCTGTGCTGCTTCTGTGTACAGTATCTGACAGCGCGGTGCCGGCAGGACGTCAGCGTGGCCGAGTGCCTGTGCTCCTACTGTGTACAGTATCTGACAGCGCGGTGCCGGCAGGACGTCAGCGTGGCTGAGTGCCTGTGCGGCTGGCTGGAGGCGAGCCTGTCGCGGCCGGAGCCGCCCTGCTCGCCGGATCCGGCGCCGGACCGGCTCCGGCAGCTGATTGTGGACGCCGTGCGGCAGCGGAGGCTTCCCGCCCTTGACAGCGCCCTGGATGTCTTCTTCCCGGTCTGTCGCCGCCGCGGAAATGCTGGATTACGCATCCGTATTTTCAGCTTACGCTTGGTGGTTTTTATTTCCACAACATGTTTTCTTTGGTGTTGGGCATACTCGACGTTTGGCCCCTTGGCCAGCTGGCAACTGACCAGTAGTGGATCATGTTGAATCCCGCGCAGTTGTCTTGCACCCTTGGCGGCGCGTCAGAGCTTGCCGCAAAATTAGCTGTTATCTGGAATTGCCCGATCGGATGTAAGGTAACCGCAGCAAGCTATGTTTAGCACGGGCTCCGATGCCTAACATCATCCCAGTAATCATTTGGATCATATTTGTTGGAAAATGTTTGTCGTTCTGTCAGATTCCTGTGGTTTGTTTCCCTTAACTAATTTTCCCTCCGTTCTGCTGCTGGCTCTTATGCTCTCTCCGTCCACTGGGCGCCTGCAGTGACTTCTCCGGGGTCTGACGGGCTGTCTGCGACTCCGTCCGCCCTGTGTCACTCGCCCTCCTTCCCGTTCACCTGTGAACGCCCCCTGACGGTGTCTTTCCTCGTCGTCCTGTGACTCGGTCGGCGGTATGACCCCCCCTCCCCGCCTGCGTGAAAGCGCCCACCGACGGTGCCTTCCTCCTGTGACTCGGTCAGCTCAATAGCACTCCCTCCTCCCTGCCTGCCCGTGAGCGCCCCCTCACGGCGTCGTTCCTGGCCGTCCTGTGACTCCGCCAGCTGTATGACCCTCCCCCGACCGACCGTGAGCGCCCTGTGACGGGGTGGGCCCGGCCGGCAGGACTGTCCGCTGCGGCCGGCGGTAGCCCTGGTCCGCAGCGCGCTCGCCCTGGAGGAGCCGCCCCGCACCGCCGAGCGGCTGGCCGAGCTGGCCGACGCCCTGGCGCGGAGCA
The DNA here is from genome assembly GCA_030062745.1 of Capitulum mitella. NCBI lineage: Eukaryota > Metazoa > Arthropoda > Thecostraca > Pollicipedomorpha > Pollicipedidae > Capitulum > Capitulum mitella. The sequence goes on along the minus strand of CP099851.1, from coordinate 18,180,599 downwards.
CCCACCAGCCGGACGTGAGTCGGCCGCTGCGGCGGCGAGCGCTGGAGAGATGACCAGGGGTGCTTGCCCTGCCGCCGGGGGCTGGGGGATGCAATGGTGGGGCGGTCAGCGTCTTTGCCCTGCTACAGTGTATTGGGTGTGGTTGTCTGACGTGCGAAGGTAATCACAGGCTGCGTTTGTTGTCTCTTGGTGTGAAACGTTGGTTGTGGCGTTTTCGTATATTGCTTGTTAAGATGTATTCTTAGCGCGATATTGATTAGAAAGACCATGAATGGACATACAGATGTCTGTCCATCGTTGCGTAGAGTTCGGCCTGGTCTCCTCCGCAGTGCGATCGGTTCGTGCGACTGTTATGTCCCTCCTTCATTATGAGTGGTCGATCTGATTGCCACTGTCTCCGACACTGTGAACGATTCGTCTAACTGACTCTCGTCGCCCTCACTGCACTGCAACGGCTCCCTCGTCGACACGTGAGCGGCCGTCAGCGCGCCCGTCCCCGTCACAGGCAGTGGCTCTGGTCCCTAACCCCGTCTGCCCGACAGCGTGAGCGGTCATGTCCGCGCGCCCGTCCCCCGTCACCGGCAGTGCCTCTGGTCCCTAAAGCTGCCCCCGTCTGCCCGACAGCGTGAGCGGTCATGTCCGCGCGCCCGTCCCCGTCACCGGCAGTGCCTCTGGTCCCTACAGCTGCCTCCGTCTGCCCTGCAGTGTGAGCGGTTCGTGTACGACAGGGCGTGGCTGAGCGGCGCCGTGATGGCCGCCCTGCTGGCCGGCATGAGCCACACCTTCACGGCCGCCGGCCGCGCCCGTCTGCTCGGACTGCTAATCGAGACCCGCTTCACCGCCCTGCTGGAGCCGGAGCGTGAGTGGTTTCGGTGCTGCCTCTGCTGGTGGGTGTGGAGATCAGCCCGCGTCTCAGGGATCAGCGCGCCTCTTTAGCGGCGTTCTGAACTGAGAGAACTAATGTCCGCGGGGTCCTTAACTCATATGTCCGTTGCTGTGTTGCTGTACAAGTCTGATGTTTTAGTTGAGATTCTGCTCGTTGTCCAGATGCATTGTCTTGATGAACCCAAATGGCTTTGTTTATAGCCTGAAATGTAAGTGCGGTTTTGATCAGAAGGCTCAAGGCCACTGGTTAAAACCCTTGGTTTCCACGTGGGGCATCCGGATCCAGTCTTCAGTCTTGCCACGGCTTCGAGCGTTCGCGTAACGCTCGAAGCCGCTAACGTATTCGGTAATGCTCCGGAACAAGGGTTTTTGTTGACGTGCTGCGCTTTCCTATTTCTGCAGGAAATAGGCTTTGATCAGTGTTGGGGCAGCAGGAGCTGTTTGTGGCGGACCTGACGAGTTGCCTTGCTTCTCCAGTGTCCCAGCTGGACCTGCCGCTGCTGCTGCGGCTAAGCGCCCTGCTGGGCGCCAGCGCCGTCCGGCTGGACTGGCTGACGGTGCTGCCACCTGTGGGCGGCCCGGACAAGCTGCGCCTGGAGTGCAGCCGCGCGGTGGCGGAGCTGTGCGAGCAGCGGGAGCTGGAGCTGGCAGAGCGGCTGGCCGTGGCGGCGGGCGTGTCGCCGGACCGGGTCATCCTGACAGAGGTGACCGGGCCTGACCTGTCGTGACCTGATCGGACCTGATCTGAGCTGATTCAGCGTAACCTGACCTGTAACCGGGCCTGACCTGTCGTGACCTTGATCGGACCAGATCTGAGCTGATTCAGCCTAACCTAACCTGTGGCCGGGCCTGAGTTGCCGTGACCTGATCGGACCTGATCTGAGTTGATTCATCCTAACCTGACCTGTGACCGGGCCTGACCTGCGGTGAGCTGATCGGACCTGATCTGAGCTGATTAGGCCTAACCTAACCTGTGACTGGACCTGACCTGTCGTGACTTGATCGGACCTGATCTGAGCTGATTCAGCCTAACCTAACCTGAGCTCACCTGTCACCTGGCCCGACGTGACCTGGCCTGGCCTGAATAAATCTTGCTGTCCAGTGGAGTGAAATCATTTCATTTCTTTACGATTGGATATACGCAAATGTACGAAACGTCAAACGCAGATGACGTTTCGTGTAATCCTAATCAGCATGGTTTGACACATCCCAGGCCTCTTCTGTTGAACGATAACCTGTCCGCAAGTGACCGATTACCTATGACCTCCCCGGGTGACCGAGGAGACCTGTAATCTCCCCAGGTGACTGAGACGACCTCTGACCTCTCGAAGTGACCGAGATGACCTGTAACCTTCCGAAATGACCGAAATGACTTGTGACCTCCCCGGATGACCGAGGTGACGTGTGACCTCCGCAGGTGGTCGATGACCTGTGACGCCCAAAATGACCGAGATGACCTGTGACCTCCGCAGGTGGCCGATGACCTGCGTGAGGTGGCCGACCAGGACCGGGTACAGTTTTGGCGCCAATGCAGTGGCCGGTTCGCCGAGAAACAGCTGAGCTCTGAGGAGGCGGTACGGTTCTTCAGACGGCACGCCGAGCACGCCCTGAGCACGGCCGAGAGGTGAGGTCACGCCGAGCACGCCCTGAGCACGGCCGAGAGGTGAGGTCACGCTGAGCACGCCCTGAGTACGGCCGAGAGGTGAGGTCACGCCGAGCACGCCCTGAGCACGGCCGAGAGGTGAGGTCACGCCGAGCACGCCCTGGGCACGGCCGAGAGGTGAGGTCACGCCGAGCACGCCCTGAGCACGGCCGAGAGGTGAGGTCACGCCGAGCACGCCCTGAGCACGACCGAAAAGTGAGGTCACGCCGAACACGCCCTGGGCACGGCCGAAAGGTGAGACCAGCCGAGCACGCCCTGAGCACGGCCGTGAGGTCGGGTGCCGTCGTGTCCCGCCGCGTGGCTGGCCGTGCCGCGGTCGGTCTGGATTTATGACGTGTGTTAGGTTTGTTTACATGCGAATGAAACTGTGGTGGGGCCAGTGCTGTCGTCTTAAGAAGATTTCAAGCCAGTTCATAAGCTAAACGACTTTTTGACGATTTCGAACTATTGGAGGTGGGCAGGTGATTCGGGTTGGCCGTTTAAGACGAGTGTGTTTCTTTGCGAGTGTTCTTATTTGTTCTCGTTTTATGGACGGGTTTCGGCTCTCAGAAGCATTCAGCGGCGGCAGCGTTGCGCTGTAGTGTTGATGACCTGTGAGTGGTGAAATATGCGATCTCCAGCTGAACGACTTTTTGTGATATGTTCAGCGTGGTAGTTCGGGAACCAGCGCCGTTTGAGACCCGGTATGCTTTCCTTGTGAGAAAAACGCCAGTTTTTTTTTTGTTATGATGGTTATCTTGGTTTCTTGTTCTGGAAATCCAAAAGGGTACGCGAAAATATGACTATGTGCAGGGTCTTTGATGTACCTTTTGTTTGCGTCGCTTCAGATATGTTTGCCTGCGCCTGGCCTGGGATTGGCTGAGCCCGGCCAGGAGGGAGGAGCCTGACTGTGACGTCACGGCCCTGGAGAGCGCCATCTGGACGGCTTACACCTGGGCCCGGATACGCCGGGAGCCGGTCAGTTGTACTGAACTGTCTTCTGAAAACGTCATGTCATTCGCTGGTCTAAGGACGAGTCATTAATTCGGACGTCCAGTACTTGATTTTGCATCTGCATCGAAGTTGCAGTGGCAATATCCGATGCCATGACAATCGCAGTATGCGAAAGGGTGTTTTTGCCGGAGTATGCAACATGACATAGTGTCACCCTCTTTCCAAGGTAAAAGCTTCAACTTTATGAAGTTGCCTTCCTAGCGCTTTCAGCAGGATACAAACAGTGTCTGGCACGATACAGAAGCCATGTTTATCATGTCTTTGTGGAAGCAGTCCATATGTGCTGGATAGTATGTTATTCGACGCCTAATCCCAGTCTGCGATTACATCGTACCCGGGTCCAGGCACACCACATATATAAACGTACAGAAGACCTCCCTTTTTCTCCACCGCCTGTTCAAACCATCCCGCCTCACACTCTGCAGTCCCTCCTGAAAACTCACGCCGCCTATCGTCGCCGGGAGACCTAACCCCCGGCCCCGTACCTGCGTCAGATCGAGGAGCCGTCGGAGGCGGCGGCCGGCGCCAGCCAGCTGCTGTACCGGCGGCCGCTGCCGGCCGGCGGCCGGGCGCCGCCCGCCGCCGGGCCGGCCGAGCGCGCCGCCCTGGCCGAGGTGCTCGCCGAGCTGCTGGACGCCGGCCGGCTCCGCCAGGCGCTGCTCGTGGCCGACTGTTTCGGCGCGTCCACGCCGGTGGGTGGAGGCCGGCTGGCCGCGCCGGGAGGTCAGGTCATCGGATGTGTTGACATATGTCTGTATGCTTATGCTTACGTGTGTTCGTATCGCGTGATCTGGCCTGTTCAGTTTGCTTCATAGGCGCTTTCATCGATGTCGATGTCTTTTATATTGTAAATCACCGACCACGTAAGTCAGTTCGCTGGATGTGATCCCATAAACACGATAATGATGAGGTTAGATTCAAGTATGATCAGAATAGCATTATCACGGTAGGGATGAGGGGGCGCGAGTGAAGTGCCCACTGGCAGGCTGGGTGTCTGGAAGTGGTGCAGATGGTGCGTTCCTCTTACCGGGCACTGCATTAGCAAAGTTTTGAGTTTGGTTCCTCACCAGTTCAGAAGTGATACGTCGGTCCCATTGAGGTGGTTTTGTGGAAAGTTATTCCTTCGTCGCCAGTACCCATTGTAATTGCGCCTCAGGTTCACTCATCGGCACATTGAGACTGTGTACTTTGCTGCAGCAGTAGAATGCGGTTGTCTTTGTGTCTTGAGTTCACCCGTTGTTAGAAAGTGACCGTCCGCCATGCCATTTAGTGGCGGAATGTGGTTGTCTGCCGTGCCGCGCAGTGGCAGAATGTGACCGTCTGCCGTGCTGTACAGCGACAGAATGTGACCGTGTGCCGTGCTGTGCAGTGGCAGAATGTGACCGTCTGCCGTGCTGTACAGTGACAGAATGTGACCGTCTGCCGTGCTGTACAGCGGCAGAATGTGACCGTCTGCCGTGCTGTGCAGTGACAGAATGTGACCGTCAACCATGTGTGCAGCAGTACAATGTCGGTGTCTGCTGTGCCGCAGGATCTGGACCGGATCAGCCGTCTGCTGAGGCTGGCGGAGCGAGCCGGTCAGCCCGGGCAGAGCGGCTCCGAGGCCGGCCAGCAGTCGGTCCAGTCAGCTCCAGAGCCGGGCGCTGCCGGGGAGGCCGCAGAATTCGGCCACAGATCGGCAGAAAACGGTGATGGAACGGCAGAGTCCGGCGACAGAACGGCAGAAACTGGCGGTGGAGCCGCAGAGTCCGGCGACGGAACGACAGAATCTGCCGGCAAGGCGTCGGAGTCGTGGATTAGGAGGGCAGAGTGCGGTGACAGAATGGCAGCATCCGCCGGCGAAGCGTCGGAGTCGAACAGAACGGCAGAGATCGACGACAGAAGTGCGGACTCTAGCGGAAGGTCTGTCGACAAGATGTGGGGTACCAGCGATAGAACATCGAACTCCGGCGACACGGCATCAAAGCTCGGCGGCAAGACGTCAGAATCCGGCGGCAGAACGGCCGACTCCGGCGACAGAACGTCAGAATCCGGCGACCTGACGGCGGCCGCCGGTCTCCGCGGCGCGGCCGGCGGCGGCGGCGGACCGTCCCGGGCCGGGCTGGCGGCGCCTGGGGGCAGCCCCAGCCCGCGGACCGAGCGGCGCCGTCCGGCGGCAGACGGCGGAGAGTCGAGCGGCTGCGGCGCCAGTCTGGGCTCCTCGGGCCGACGCAGCTGGACACAGAGTCTCCGTGAGTGGCGCTTCCTGGCTCTCTGGATGCTGGAGGTGACCGGGCCGACGCTGGGTGGGAATTTATCAAACGTGGTGTCCACCGGCCGGCCTTCTTTGTTGAGTCGGGTGGTGTAGTTGTCACTGATTGTCTCATCACTGTGTGGTCAGCATTGTTATTTCCTTATAACAAAATGAATTTCCCACTGGTCTCGCATTAGTACAAAGTGCTGCATTATTATCTCAATTCTTTTTCTTCACCATCTGTTCCGTGAATTCTGTTCTCATCCGTTACGCATGTTCGAAATGAATGTTAGCAAAGCTGTGTGCGTTGCTCGACGTTTTTGATCTTAATCCGGCGTCGTCCGTTGCTGCAGATAAGTGCCTCCGCTCTTGGCTATGTGCCATTTTCTCTCCTGTATTAGTTTCCCCGCGAGTCCTGTTTCATCTCTCGTCTGTTTCCCCCGGTCTTCAGCAGAAATGCTCTCCCTTCTCGTCCTCTGATAACTGCTGCCTGCGTCTGGTTTTCACCGTCCTGCTGCCCTTTCAGCCCCTCCCCCTCCCCCCCGTATGATGATGTTGGGGCCATTATGACGCCACCGTCTCCCCGATGTAACGCCCTCCCGGCCGCCGCCGCCGCAGTGTCGTCCACGCCGCTGCGGCGGACCTCGGACGCCGCGCCGGAGCCGCTGCTCGCCGAGATGACGTCACTGGTCGGCGGGCTGCGGCACGGCGCCGCCTTGGCGCAGCGGGTGCTCTCCTGCGTGCGGGCCGCCCAGAGCCTGCACGTGCCGTACCAGGTCCGTCCCTTGCGCCGGCGGCCCGGGTTGTGTGGGAGGGCAGCGTAGGGGTGACGCTGTTTCGGCAGTCAGAATGCTCAGATGTTGTTTCACTGAAATTTGATTTTTCGGCAGCCTGTCATGGTTTTCAGTTTTTGATAGCGCGATCCATCCTTAGTAAAGGCTCTGTGTTCTGTTGATCAAGAAGTGGTGCTCAATCGGGAGCCGCTGCTGCTGCTGGGTGCAGTGTTCTGTTGATCAGGAGGTGGTGCTCAGTCGGGAGGCTCCGTCAGGGGTCGTTTTGTCCTGTTCTGCTGACCAGGAGGTGGTGCTCAGTCGGGAGCCGCTGCTGCTGCTGGGCTCTGTTCTGTGCTCTGACTCTGGTCCGGACCGCCACCGGCTGGCGGCCGACCTGATCCACGGCCTCAGTCTGCCTGCCAGCCAGGTCACCGAGGTCATCCTGGCGCAGGCCATCGAGCTGGTCAAGTCAGGTCAGTCCGCCAGGTAGCGGAGGTCACCTCGTGGGCTCAACAGTCAGGGCGTCCTGCCAGGTCAGGTCAAGTGACGTCGTTTTCAGGGCGGTTCGCCTACATTTGAGGAGGCTGTCTTAGCCGAAACTATTCGTACTGAATGCGTGAATTCTGCGCGAATCGCATTGTTTGAAAACAAAGAAGCAAGGCGCCTTACGCCCTGCGTTTGGGCTTTAAGATGCATATGGACGAGTTCACACACTTCGTGTTTTAGAGGCAGTGCTGGAAATAGGCGAGGCTCCTGAAAGCCTTTTCGGTGTCGGCAATCAACTTGTTTTGGACTGCCTCGTGCGTGTGTCTTATTAATGTTTCCATGTTGGATACAGGATCAGACGACCTGGAGCCGCTGATCGAGCTGTGTCCGGATCCCGTCCTGCTTGGAAAGCGGTTGCTGGATACCGCCGAGGATCTGGGCACGTTTCCGGAGTCGGACGGATACGGTGAGACCCGCCAGACTTCCTGACGTTCGATGTTCCGGGCGGTCCGAGGGCGTCGGACCGGAGCCTCCGACGTGCCCTGGCTCCGACGGATGAAGTAGGAATGTCGTAGCTGTCAGGAATTTCGCAGAGTCGGACGGGTAAACTGAGAGAGCCAAAACTCTCCGGAATTCACTGGAGTCAGAAAGATAAAGGCAGAATGGCATGGACGAGGACGCCTAGTACTCTGCTGAACTGCGACCGCGCCAACCTGTCCGCCAGCGTGGTCTGCCGAACGGTTGGTAGGTGACGTTCGTGGAGTCCTCTTCTCGTATTGATCTGTCGCTTCTGCGCGCACTGTTCAGGGTTGTGACGTGGGCGGAGTCCTCTTCGCGTACGGACTGCTCGTTTCTGCGTGCGCCCGTTCAGGGTTTTCGGACGTTGCGGTCTGCGTTTTCGTCCCGTGGCAGTCGGGCGACTGTTGTAACCGACACCTGGCCGTACAGTCTGACACTGCCATCTGCTCCAGGGGACGACTGCCAGGTCCGCTTGCTGGTGGCGGCGCACACGGCCCACTCGTCCAGGCTCAACCTGCAGGGCATCAGTGACGTCATGAGGCTGACGCGCCAGCTTGTGCGCAGGCTGCTGGTCAAGGCCGACTTCCGACTCATGGTGAGAAGCCGCAGCGACGTCATGAGGCAGACTGGCACTGCTGGGCGATCCGAAAAACGTGGCCGCAGTAAAGCTTTGTTGAATGTGCGTTTGAAATGTTCAGCTCTGCTTCTGCCCCGCTTTTGGTACTTTGCTTTCTGTCGTGGCATGAGAACTTTTTAGATGCCGTTCTGTCGTAGACTCGGATACCGCATACATTAAAGACTAGTGTAGTTTTCGAGGAATTCGTGTGTCTATGTGTCCCTCTGTGTGTCCCAGATTTTGTCGGCATGTCTGTCTTTCTCCTTGTCTGCCGTGTCAGTTAGTTCCTCCATTACTTGTCAGGTCCGGCTGCTGTTGGGTATCTGAGCCGGCCAGTCTGTCTGTTCGTCAGCCAGTCAATTTTTCACTCAGTCAGTCAGTCAGTCAGGCGGTCAGTCAGCCAGTCAGTCAGTCAGTCACTCAGGTAGTCGGCCAGTCAGTCAGTCAGCTAGTCATTGTTTGTTTTTCAGCCAGTCAGTCAGTCGGTTAGTCAGTCAGTCAGTCAGTCAGTCAGTCAGTCAGTCAGTCAGTCAGTCAGTCAGTCCCGCCCTCCTCCATCAGGTGCGCCTGCTGCTCGGTATCGGCCGCTATGAGGAGATGTCGTACGTGTTCGAACTGCTGATCCGCGAGGACCGGCTGGAGCAGCTGCTGACGGCCGGGCTCAGCGACGCCCGGCTGGGGGCCGCCCTCCGCCGCCACCTGATACGACACCACCCGGAGGTACCGCACTCGGGCCGACAGGTCCCGGGTTCGGTACCGGCCGACCGCAAATCTTTGTGACGGATTATCTCACGACCTCTTCGGACGAGTAAACGTTCTTGCAGTTCATGATTTGATAGCTTCTCTTGCCGATGAGTCATCAACTCATACGTATGTCTGTCCCAGTTTTCGCTTTGTTTAACGCGTTTCACGCGAAGAAACGTGTTATTGGACAGGATTAGGTGTGACATTTTTTTTCATGAATGTGGCTTGTGTTAATCTAGCTCACAGGTTAGCTCAAGACATGGCACGGCTGATGATATCGGCAGTTGCGTTGTCGTAACCCAACGCATGGACAGGTTAACAAATAACCACTGTCTGACGAAAACCCGGTACAGAGCTGACAGATAACTCGGTCGTACAACCGACACCTACCTCCCTAACCTCTCCAGCACAATCGGTCCGGCACCGCGTTAATCAGCAAGCGGGGCCCAGCAATCAGCATATATTTGCATACACTCGCAGATTACTGTAAAAACGCGGCGCTCCTCAGGCGGATGGACGTCAAACATTCAGACATCAGACAGTCTGGCAGACATTCGGACAACAGACAGTCTGGCATCAGGCAAGCATCTGGTCAGGCCATGTCGCCTCGCGCGCATCGCGGGCGTTTGTCCCCGCTGTCCCAGCACATTAGACAGGGCTTGACCCGCTGCCCCGCATCAGACCCTACACTGACCCGCTGACCCTCCTCAGACCGGCCCCGACTCGCTGACCCTCCTCAGACCCTAAACTGGCTCGCTGACCCGCTTCAGACCGGGTCCCGACCCGCTGGCCCTCCTCAGACCCTACACTGGCTCGCTGATCTGCTTCAGACCGGGCGTTGACCCGCTGACCGGCCTCAGACCGGGCCCTGACCCGCTGACCGGCCTCGGCAGGACTCTGGCCGGCTGCGGCTGGTGACGGGCCGGTTCGGCCACCACTCTCAGGCGGCGGCCGACTGGAGACAGCGGGCCGACCGCCTGCTCGAGAGGCTGGCGCCGCCGGCCGGCCGCGCCCTGCCCGAGACCGAGGACGTCCGCCGCCAGCTGAAGGAGGCGCTCGACAGCTACCGGCACGCGGCCACATTCTACCGACACGTGAGTAGAACTGGTGTGGTCTACCGAATTGTGAGTCTGCGCCGGGACGCGACCACGTTCTGCCAACTTGTGAGGAGAACTGATGTATTCAACCGAATCGTGAGTCTGCGCCGGCACGCAGCCGCCTCCTGCGGACATGTAAGTGATGCATCCTACCGGACCGTTTTCTACTGGCACGCGGCCGCCTTCTACGGACATGTGAGAAGAACTGATGCATTCTACCGAATCGAATCGTGAATGCATCAACACGCGGCCACCTACGGACATGTGAGTAGAGCTGACGCATTCCACCGGGTCGTTATCGACTGGCACACTGCCGCCTTCAGACGACGTGTGAGTAGAACCGTTGCCTTCTAGCGCCATGTGGGTACCGGCACGCGGCCGCCTTGTACCGACACGTGAGTCCACCGACGTTCAGCCGCCTTCTACCGACATCTGTCGGTTCGATTTGTGTTGTACTTGAGGGATAGTACCAAATTGGAAGGAGCTGGGAGCTGGGAGTGCTGGTAACAGTTGCTTCCTACTGGCCCGTGGCTGGCATAAGCCGTTGTTTTTTGCCATCTCGTTGTTACCTACCGGAAATTGAGAAATGCGAAAATTCGCCACCGATGTGCCGCCATCCGTTACTGAATGACCAAGCCCCCGATGACGGCAGCCGCGGCGGCCGTGTGTCCGGCAGGAGGACATGCTGGGCCAGGCGGACGCGTGCCTGAGCCAGGCGCAGCTGGTGGCGCTGCAGGTGGCCATCAGCTCAGGCGCGCTGGAGCTGCCCGCCGGCCGGCCGCTGGTGCTGCGCCGCAGCCGGGGCCAGCTGAGCCAGCTGCTGCTCGACGAGCTGCCGTCAGTGGTGCCCGCGGGCTCCGGTGTGCCGCCGGCCTGCGGCGGTCCGGTCACTGTCCGGCGCCGGCTGTGGCGTGGCGCTTGTTGTTGGCTCTGGTTTGCCTTTCGTCGTAGTGTCAGTTGTGTGGCGTATGCCGTGGTCGCTGTTATGCTGTCTGCCATTTGCTGTGGTGTACGTTGTTTTCTTATTCACTGGTGTATTGCTCGTCATTGCCACCATTGTGTTTTCTAACGTTACTGGCATGCTGTCATTTTTGGAGATGTTTGTTGGCATGCTGCCAGTCAAAGGCTTGTGGTGACCATTCCTGCCGGATTTGTACTGACAGGGAGTAATATTGCATGCTCTGTTTCCTTCCAGTTATGTTTGATATTTTTCGTGTGTTCGTCATCTGATTTCCCGAATTATGTGCTGGCAGCCGACTAAGCCTCTGCATTCTGCCACGATGGATGTTCCAGTATAGTATCGTTTTCCGTGTTCTACGCTGACTTATGGAAACTTGCCGTAGTATGCAGCACGGGTCTCTGATCCCCCCAGTCAGTATTGGCAAACCACTCCACACGTCGCCCTTACTGTGATCTAACCACTCGGTGTCTGGCTCACCCTAACATTTTTATAAAATTTGGGATAAGTTTGGAATAAGAAATTTTCTGGCGACTTTCTGTTTCGATTTTCTTTGACGTGATTCGATTCGACGTCGATTTCGACTGACATTCTCCAGTCTGGTGTGTACCAGGTACCCGGCGGCCAGGCTGGTACTGCGCGCGTACCCCGACCAGCCGTCGGACCCGGCGCCGCTGCTGTACCGACAGTACCTCTGCCTGGGCCGTGATCAGTACCTGGCCGACTTCCTGGCGGCCGAGCGGTGCCTGGACGAGCCGACCGTGGAGAGCCTGCTGCATCGGTGAGAGGCGAACCGCCCTGTCGCCTTTGGTGTTACTGCGGCCTGTTGGCAACTGTGGGCCCCAATAAGAGCCTGAACTTCTCGCTCGAACAAGAGCGGGAACTGGAGGGAACATTTCGGCCAGGGGCCTTCTTCAGCACTCGCGGTTAACCGGCCTGTCGCCCTCTCACTCATGTGCCGTCGGGCTCGGCCGGTTGGTGCTGTTTCGTGTCGCGGCGTTGTGTGTCCGTCTCAGGCTGCCAGCTTGTTTTTCAGGCGGCGGTGGTGTTGCGGTTTGAGATGTTCTCGATGTTGTCCGTGGTTGGGTTTCCCGAGGTCGAAGTAGCCACGACGTTCTGTCCGCCTTTGTCTCAGCCAGTACCGAACCTTTCGTCCGCTGTCTTCGTCATCTCACCATCACATCTGCTATTAGGTCATGTCGAATCGGCCCTGGTTTCATTGCTGGCAATCCCGGGGGGATGGGGGACTCCCGGCCCCCAGTATTCAAGGGTTTAAACATTAGGCCCATGACAATATCTAGGAAGAAATAATCTGAAATCCTTTCTGGATTCGCGGTCATTTTCGGAAACCTCCAACCCTAACATGTATCGTGTGTATCCGCCTGTACCAGTTCGTCAGTCTGTCAGCTGTGTGATATTGAAACGGCTCCGGATACCCGCATGTATCCGGCAGTACTCGGTCTTCAGACTGTCGGCTGTGTAGCATTAAAGCAGCTCTAACACCAGCCAGTATCCGGTAATATGTATGTCAGCTGTGTAGTGTTGAATCGGTGCTGACGCCTGCATGTATCCGGAAGTATCCAGCGGTATCCGGTCGTCCGACGGTCACCTGCGTGACACTGAAGCGGCCCTGACACCAGCCCGTATCCGGCAGGATCCGGACGTCGGGCCGCCAGTTTCCGCGGGCGCGGCTGCGGGCGCTGGCGCTGGCCGCCGAGACGCTGGAGCTGCAGTACCGCGCCGCCAGCCAGCTCCAGCTCGGCGACGTCGTCATCCAGCTGCTGAGCCGGCCGGAGGCCGCCTGGCTCAAGGACACCGTCTGGAGGACGGGCGCCCTGAGGACGGCGTAGCCGCCCGTTCGCTGTCGTCCAGGGGCGGTGTGTGGAGCGTGGGCGCCGCGGGGACCGCCTGACTGGCCGTCTGGGCGCGTCTGAGGGTGGTCTGTGGGTGGTGCCGGTCGCTGGCCGTGCGGGGATTGTTTGTGGAAGATGGGCGGCATGAGCACGGTGTAGCTACTCGTCTGGTGTCGTCGGAAGGTGTTGTGTGTGTGCGGTCCCGGTCGCTGACGATGTGAGAATTGTTCGTGAAGGATAGCTTGGATGAGCACTGTATAACTGTTGTCCTGGTCTCCTCATCTGAAAGTGGAGCGGAACTGCAAGATCTGTCCGGACCAGCCGTGCCAACGTTGGCAACCGGAGGCCAACCGGAGTTCTCCCTGTTCTGATGTCTTCCTGTCCTCGCAGTGACGGGGCAGACGTTCAGGTGATTTACCATGTGTGCTGTGACGCGTAGGGCCAGGCGAGTTGTGACGTGCGCTGTGCCAGCTGGCGTTTGAAGCGGCTGTGGCGTGCGTGTCGGCCAGGGGCCTGTGACGCACTGCCAGCCAGCTTGTGACGCGGCTGTGACGCGTGAGCCGCCCAGGCGGCCTGGGACGCGCGCTGTGACGGCCGGCTTGTGACGCGGCTGTGACGTGGATGTACCACATTGACCCAGCGCCCCAAATGGTGCTTGACTGACTGCCGTTCCACAGGCAGGAGGAACACGTTATTGCGACTCTTTCCGTTGGCCTTGTGTATTATAGGCATTCCTGCAGTCTGAGAACTTGACGGGACCCAGCCTGTTGGCCCGACGGCCCGCGTTGTACCTCACGTAGCCAAAGAAACGGGCCAGTCATCTCCGGAAGTGTGCCGTCGTCCCGATGTATTCTCTTCGGCGAGGTAGCGCCGTGTCTTGTCGGCCGACTTCGCGTGATGGGCATTGAGCGCTGCTGTTAGGACTTTGGTCGCTAATTGTGGATAATGCGCGTCTTTGGGCGTGGCCGACTGTCGTATAGTTCCCGGTGCGCATATGAACATATGCGACGTGGCTGGAATTTTTTATGTTCGTCGCAAGGATCATGGTAATCCTTTGAGAACATGATGTTACCATAATCGAGATCTGACACATTGGAACGGAATGCCAACCGAATACATACCTTGGTATCACTGGTATTTGTTTTTTTTATGACTGACTTCCGGTTAGCTCGAACTGATTGCCGGATAAGTCATCTAGATGAATGATTATGTCGCAGCTTAGTCGAAGTCGTGTAACAGCGAAGTCTGCTAGGAATAGTGATCGGATGAGCATGGTATGAAAAAAAGCCTTTTCAAAAGCCTCAAGGCACGCAAACATGGCTGGCAAAAACACTGCAGAATCGTGAAGATGCTACCGCTCGAAAAGTTGTCCCGACGCCCAATATGAAAGTGTAAATTGTCTGGTGTCGGTTATAACTATACGTCGCCGTTCAGTCTGTCGTTCCCGAATGCACATAAATTCCAGTCTCGTGCCCTTGCCTTCTTTTCAAAATTTGCGGACTTCCGATGGCGGGACGGTGCTGCCATCTATCGCGCATTAGTGACAGTCTGCTGTCTCTTAGGACTGTGACAAGTGCTGCCATCTATCGCCCACTGGTCATGGTCCACTGCTGTCTGAAACCGTGACACCTGTTGCCATCTACCTTCCACTGGATAAGGTTCATTGCCATCCCATACCGTGAAGCATGCTGCCATCTATCGCCCAGTGGATGCGGTCCCATGTTGTCCCCACATCGTGACCCGTGCTGCCATCTATCGCCCGCCGGTCACGATCCGCTGGGGTCTCAGATCATGATACGTGCTGCCATCTATTGCCCGGTCCGTCAGACTGTCCCAGCCCTCTCGTCTGACCCGCTGTGCCCCTGCATTGAAGAAATGGTGCCCCGCTAAGAATAGAAGAGAGATCAGTAGTAGTGCTCGATCAGTGATGGTTGTGACACTTCCGACCCCATGGTGAACGACCTGCCCGACGACCTTGTGTCTTACGCACTTTATGCACTTTAATGCACTTATACACTTTCTTTTCTTGTGCTTATTATATCAACTCACCGCTTGTTCCGCCATATTTCACCACAATAATAAGGTGGTTTATAGCATTTGTTACATTGGGATCTTGCTGTTGCTTCCAAAGAGTTGTGATGTTGGGAGCATGGACCTTTATCGTTTCCAAACCGTTGCAATAATAGTATCTGGCAAACACCAACCGGAAAGAAATAATCGCAATGAGCTAATGGCACAATCGCTTGTCTAATGCCTTGTTCTTCTTCGAAAATGATAAGACACGACCAGAAAATCTACTTAGTTAAGGCAGACAAGTCGACTTTTTGTTCTTCGTGCTAATCATATTCCGAAGACTGCGCAATTTCTTTTCTACATTGACTGGCTCATGTAAAGAACATTTGGCTTGCAGCCCGAACGGCTGTAGGAAACCTTTGACAGAACCTTCGTGTGGTGTGCGTGTCCGGGTCCGAGCGGAATTTATTGGCGTTCTCTGAAACTTAACCAGTCGGACCGGATCTGCACAAGCGGCGGCAAGGCCGTACAGTTTTGCACGTGGTACAGCCGTCACGTCCACAAAATCCACCCAGATCGCCATCTGATTGCTTCCCGAGTACCGAGGACACAGCTCGACCGAGGTCAGAAAAGGCCTTCACAAGGCGGGAGGTTTATTGACCTGATCCCCCGCGTGGGCGATCGTCCGGGTCGAGACAAAACAAGCGGGCATGTCGGTATGTGTGTCAGGCGCCGAGCGCTCCTGTCTGCCTGGAGCCGGGTCAAAGACTGCCCACATGACGCAATCCTGCCGGCGGCCGAGGAGGCCTCCTCCGTCCCCGGCGAGCCGGCGGCCGGGCGCCGGCTGACGTAACACTTACCACCCAGCGGCGTCGTCTCCTGCTCCCCAGGCGCAGACATGCTGGTATCAGCCATGGTCGGAGATACTCGATTTTTTTTTTTGGAGGGGGGGTGGGCGCATAGGATTTTAGGCCGTTTTTTTCGAGTCATTACCATAGGCCTTATGTTAAAATCCCTGGATAGGGGGCCCGGACCCCCACCCCACCCCCCGGGAGCGCTAGGCATGGTTACCGCTGTTTTGACCTGTGCCTATCATTTTGGGACTATGAGACTAAAGAGAGAAAATCGGAAGCCGGGAAAAGGAAGCCGATCGGGCGCACCGAGAAAGACACGCCGGACGCCCGCCGAACCGACGTCAACCCCGGCGTCCAGGCGCAGACCGGTAGTGACTCCACCCGACAACAGATGTCGCCGCGGTCGGCAGCGACGCGCGAGCGCGGCCGCTCACTGCGCTCCGAGCCGCGACCCCGGCCGCAGTGTCCCGCGCCGCGCCGCCGCCCGCCGCTCCTGCGACTCCTGCCGCTCCCTAGGAGACCCGTTCCGCTCCAGTCTGACGGAGAGGAGCGTCCCTGTCCGGCCGCCCGCCGTGGCGAGACAGCTGACCGTGACCGTGCCTGTCCCCGGCCGCACCTCGGGCACCATAGCCGTCCCGCTGCCGACCAGCGTGAACGCCCGCGCTGTGACCGTCTGCCCGTACTGCGGTGAGTTGCTGGTCGCCGCGACGCTGGGTTTTATCTACATCATTATGCGTAGCGAGTTGCTTATTATTTAATTTATTTGTTTCGTTGAGCTTGTTTGGCCGGTGTCGGGGCCGCATTCCGCGGGCTGCTGTTTGCTTCGCTAGGCTCTGCAACCAAACGGGGAGGAAGATCTGGTGCTTTTACCCTGTCAAGCCAACAGCAGCACACAACAGGCAGAATTCGCATCATTGGAGAACTGTTCGAACTACTGCCTCGTTTCTGGATGCAAACGCGAAGGGGAATTCCCCGATAAGCGGCGACTTAACAGCTGGTTCCCGAATCAATAACACGATTGATTCGGACCCAGCTGCAGCCGTGGGGAGGGAAGGGAAGCCGCTGTCGTGCGTACCAAATTCCGCCGCGACGTCACTACGCTCCCTGCCACGCGGCCGTCCGGAGCTAACCACAGCAGTGGGCACATGGTATAAGGTACACGTTATGCGGTGTGCGATATATGAAACGGCAGCAGACTCTTCGATATGATGGAGGCCGTGACCAGGAAGGCTGTGCCGTTTTTGGGGGCTTCATACGTTGCTTACAACGGCGTGCATCCATCCCTGCCTCACTGCCGATGGAAAGAGGCGTTTTTACGTCGCGTGGAACAATGTCGAGTCGTAGGGTCGCTTGCGGACAAAGTCCCGCAGAAACTGGATTTGTCGTCAGTATGCGCCGAATAGTCCCAGCGGGCTCGCTTCAGCTGTCGCACGGGAGCCGGCCTGTTTGATTGGCAGACCTGTTGAATCGAAGGTCTCGGATTCGCATATATTTCCCACTTATCAGATTATTCCGAGTTTTATTCGTAAAAGGAGAAAGAAATGTGAGAATTATGACAATGCATCCCATTAGCTAGGAGCGCAAACTGGCAATGGTATTACATTTCAATTCGTTTTTGCGAAATACGGTAAGAAACGAAAAGCCGGCTAAGCGACTCAGCTCATAGTCAAACAGTTTTTTCGTTGAGGGTTTACATTTAGTTTACATGTTGAGGTCGGGTTGTGGGTTATACAATGCAGTACAGACAGCGGAAACTAATGCATGTTACGTCGTTCGTAATATATATACATATATATATGTATATATATGTATGTATATAATGCAGTATAATGTATACGTGCGGTGTGTATAAAGTCCCACGTTACACTCAGGCAACTGTACTTTTTATGTCGACATATAAGTCGCTGCACGTCTTCCGTTGATATTTCAGTGGCAGTGCAATATGGGAAAAAATCAATGGGAAGATTTCTTCTGGGTTTTCTAACTTTCGCACTCACTAACAGGATGCGGCTCCGTTTCTAGTGGGTCTGGTTAGTCAGACTCCGTGTTTGAAGGTTTTGCATGCTATGAAAATGTCAAGGTCCGTCCTGACTACCCGCAAATGTCAAAAAGAATGCCGTGCTGTGCCAGTCGTGTCACAAAAAGGACCTATTTCTGCCAAGTCCGTAATGACATTTTTACTCAACTGCTGTCCATGAAGTTTTTCGAAGTATACGTGATTACAAGGGGTTTGGTGCAATAAAAAGCCCAAATATGTCCACACAAATTATACGCATTCGTCTGCGGGAATCAGTGATCTCACTGATGTGATCAGTGGGGCTGATCCCACTGATGAAGACGTGTCAAACTGTGCCGAAATATTTGGGATTTTATAGTATCAAGCATATACTCACGAATACTCAAAAAAAAACTTAATTGCCTGTTTTGTCCCCAGCTGCACATATCGGGACGCAGAAATTACCTTAAGCCGCTTCGCATTTACTACCTGTGGCTTACAATGCACTGAGGAGTTTTAAACGCACCTCAGACGGTGGGAAAACAGGGCTGCGCTCATTTCAAGCGGGAAAGCAAATCCCACAAACGCCTAGAAGGCTCGAGCAGATCTTCAGGTACTTCTTTCCATTCAAAGCAACTATGGACTTGAAGTTACATGACTGGCAACATTGTGAGGTCTGCTCCTAATCACACGTTTGAGGCACACGATAAAAGACCTGCATGCAAGATTCCTGACAGTTGCAGAGGATCAAAACCGTTTCAACCATAGTGTCGGTGAAGGGATAAGTAGACATCCAGTTACGTTCAGAAATCCCAAACAGCTAGCATTTCAGGCACCTCGCAGTGGCTGCACAAACTGCGTCTTGACTAGACCTCAGGTTTACACGCCCTAGAGAGTATGGTGTCGACAGCTGCTTAGCAATCAGATCGGTTGCATCAGTTTCAGTGAACCACCTCTGAGATGAGGAAATTTTCAAGAAGAGCTTCCACGACGCTGATGTCAGATTTGCCTTTATTTTTATTTTTTGTCAACACGAGACCTGCATGCAAGATCCTTGACAGTTGCAGAGGATCAGAACAGTTTCCAACTGATAAATCTGAGAAATTCTAATCGTCTTAATAGCCTCGGTTAAAGCAGCGACCAACAAAGCCCGATATGCAAGCTCAATTTAGGAACTTTAGATTTGCATCTTGTCAAGCGATATATATATATATACCGATGCAATAAACGTAATATCCAGATTTATCCGTGCCTCTCCATCATTTCCTCTGTATCGGCACCTTTAGTCCCCTTCTGTATGATCCTGCGTCACTGACAAGCAACACGTCTTTCCTGCCCGAATGACTCATTCGGTTTGCGTATGTGAAGTAAAACGGCATCTCACCTCGCCTCTGACCTGTTCCAGGTGGCATCATGTCGGTCCCCTACAGCTTCCACGCTGTCAGCAAGGTGCGGGAGAACATGAAGAAGGATAACACGTTCGGAGGTGGCGGCGCCTCGGCGCAGGAGCCGGCCAACAGCTGGAAGAGCGGACAGAGTAAGCGGAGCGAGGCCCTTTTTACGCTGTATGAGCTTTCATCGTGCGACTAAAAACAAGTCATTCGATCGGCGGAATGCATCTGATCCAGTCCAGACCTCCATGCAGCAGGTTTTCCCGTGCTCTCTGCTCCAGAGGAGTGATCTGATTCGTCCACAGACTGAACCGGTAGGGCAGACTGCTGCGGGTCACAGATATGATCTGTTTTATGTCTGGCATCTACGTCGCACGTTTCGCAGCCACAGTTGAAAGATCAGCTGGAAGGTCCTCCGTAAAACGACTGACGTCATCTGCTGGGGATGGGGCCCCGGTAAACGGACGGGCCTGTCAGGATGTCTCACGGCTGAAGTCCTGTCAGATTTGCCGTCTGAAAAACGGTCACTTCAGATTGTCTGTCGGTCCCGTCAACACGTCATGCGGTCCTGTCAAGATGTTGAACGGTCTGTCCGGCTGACAGGCGACTCTGCCAGGGTGCAACATATCATTGCCTCGGGCCAGCGGGTAACTGACAACAACAATGTAGGGCCACGTTGATTACTGCACAGTCTGATAAGATCCTTGGCGGCACGTTAAACTTTCGCCACAAAACCACTTTTTCCTGAAATGACTCCATCGGGTGCTAGGGTCCAAGTTTAACAAACGAGCTATGCTTAGCTGGGCTTTGATCTCGAGCATTACCCCAATAGCCATTCGAATGAAATTTAAAAAAAAATGAAGGACCACCTTCCGTCCTCCCGAAAGCCAAAAGGCCTGTCGGACGTAATACGAATCTGCCAGAGTCAAAGACGACCCAACAGGTTTCCAGATGGCCTGTCCCGTCGGCAGACGGTCTTGTCCCCATTCGTCACAGAGCACGGTTCAAGCACCGCCTGCCACCCGCTCCGCAGCAGCTGACTGTCACGTGCGCGCCTATCCTCGTGCCCATCTCGTCTGACGTCACGTGGTGTGGCCGGCACGTGCCCGGCCTGGGCGACGCCGATGTCTGCGAGCCTCCGTGTCCCGGATCGACTGTTCAGGTAGTCGGCGATGGCGCTGACCTTTTGTCCAAGCCTTCACCCACTTTCGACGCCGGCGACCTTCCAGCTCCCGAGACAGGCGAATCTGCCTGGAGTGTTGTGTCTAGTAGTTCAGCTCATTGCTGGGAGGAGCTCGTGGCAGCAGGCCCTGGACCGGCGACGGAACACCGTCCGACCTCTGGCGCAGCCAAGGTCGGGGTCATAGGGTCCCCGGCTGTGAACGAGATCAGCTGCACTGGGAAATCGGTCTGCGAACGGAATGATTTATGTTGCGTCTTGCTTTTTGCTCTCAGTAACAGCACAGAGCTCAACTTCCGACCCGTCAATACACAACAAACCCTGGTTAGAAAAAAAACGGAAAGAAAAACGTAGAAAAAACAAAAGCCCCGGGAGGCGAAAAAACGTCTTGAGCGGACCAGTCAGCGGGCAGCGCTGACCCCGCCTACCCGCAACAGCCCAGCCCCCGCTGCGGTCCGGCGCCGCCGCCAGGGAGCGCCTTCCAACTCCCGACCGGCTCGGCCGGCCAGCTGGGGTAAACACCGTGACGTCAGCAGCAGCGGCCGCCAGGCGGCGCCGGCACGTGTTGCATGCGTGACACGGGTGGCCGGCCGGCAGACGGGGCAAAGTACCCGCTGCAGCCCAAATCGGATGTATATGGGACGGGAAAG
Source organism: Capitulum mitella (assembly GCA_030062745.1). Classification (NCBI taxonomy): domain Eukaryota; kingdom Metazoa; phylum Arthropoda; class Thecostraca; order Pollicipedomorpha; family Pollicipedidae; genus Capitulum; species Capitulum mitella. Next base: position 18,159,695 of record CP099851.1, on the reverse strand, counting down.
TATCAACACCGGGAGGGGGCTCGAGGCATATCGTCACTACCGCACTTGACGCCGGCCGAAATTCAGCCATGCGATCAGCTCCGAGGCCAAACTAACGTCCGATGTGGTGGTTACGGTGATAGGCTTCCGGATGGCATGGGTGGGCTGCTCGCTGCGTGCGGGTTCTGCTTTCGGAGCGCCGGTGTGTGGCCCCAGCTCAATATGGCGTCCCCGGATGTTCCAGTCCTGCCAGTTTTGCAATGTTTAGCTGCCTGATGTTGACATTTGAAACGGCCTGCATTCCGTGTTGACATTTTAAGCGGCCTGCATTCCGCAGCCCTTGTCTGAGATTTGGAAAAGGTCAGTTCAATATTCGTAAGCCCTGCGCTGCGACCCCCGGCAGCTCCGGCAGCTCCGACCTCCTCACGCTGTGCTGGACGGATAACATTTATACGCCCAAAGAAAAGCGGATCTAGACCATGGCTAGTGAGGGGGGATCAGTTCTCCATCCGTAAAGTCTAATAGTCTACCTCAAAATGTTGATTCCTCACGGATTTCAGTCACTTAGTTTCACTGTTTTTTAAAATTAGGATGAATTGAACGAGAATATTTCGGAAAACACATTTCTTCGTCCGAAGGGTGTGGGGGTGGCGGGGACAACGACATTTGGCTCCCCTTTTCCAGCGAAATGGGAAGGGGCATGGCCCGATGCCCCTCCCCTAGATCCGCCAGTGGGTTTAAAAGTCTCCTGCCTGTGAGATGCGAACCCGCGACTTTTGCAATGAGGATCCTCCTGCTTACACATATACCCAGCCATTTGCTTGAATCGTTCGAAAAAGCAAAAAGGAATATCAGAAATTCCAAGCAAGAAGATGGTTTTTATCGAGGCTTTGCATACAATTTTTTTTGCAAGGGCCGCTTATTATTTGACGGCTATCCGGGATATCCTTTGTTCGGTTGGACTTTCTCGACAAGTGGAGAAATCTCTGGTGGCGGTAAACTTGCCATCTGTAAGTTTTTGCGCAGTGGCCACAGTTCAATTCAATGTACGTCAGTGCGCCTCAGACGCCAACAACAAACTTTTGTGTAACTTGTGTAACTCAAAGCTTTCAAAGTTATACCCAAGCCCGTCAGCTCAGTTGCAAATGTTTATGTCAGCCTTGCCCCCTCCTTCCACAAAAAATCCCACTACCGAAAATATAATGCTGTTTAGCAATCGTTTTGTGTATTTCAGAGCCGATGGTTTTTGCGTGGTTTAGCCAGATGATTTGGAAGGCTTTACCTCAATCAGAGCGGGTGTTGCTTTGAACCGAAATTTCGGTGGCTATTAAAACGGCAATTCCTTTTGCAAACCAAACTTTCTCGTCTTTTCCTTACGACTAACTCCATGCGAATGCTCTTCTGTTGTCCTGATTCGTCTCGTTTGCCTTGATTGAGCTCGATCCACTATGTCTTGTTAGTGCTATCGTACAGCACACATCAGCAAAAACATCGAGAGTAAAAACTTGCTCTTCTCCGGTCATGCGCCGCTCACGAGAAATACAGGGGCTCGACATGTACCATGAGGATTCTGCTGATCGGTTTTGTAAACATGCCGTTTGTTCTTGATGTTAAGTCGAGCGAGGACGTTCTGTCCCGATAGGTGACGTGGCACATCAAACATTACTTTGGATGCACAACGGGGTTGTTATGCGTATTATTTAAAGGACGTCCAAATCCCGATACAGTTGGTGTAATACCCACAATGCAGGAATATCCATTTTAGACCATCTGAGCCTGTTTATAAAAAGTCGACATCAGTAGCACATTTGTTGAAAACTGTCTTTTATGAATTGAAAAGGCTACACAATTTTGAACAATGGAACAATATTGCTGCTATCGGCTCCAGCATTCAAGGTCTCGGGCACCTTCCAAAAAAACTTTTGCACCACGCACGCCGGCGAGCAGATAATGCACGTTTATATATACATATATATATATATGTGTGTGTGTGTGTGTGATGTACGCTACGTCTACATATACGTGTACTGTGTACACTGTCGGCTTCCAGTCATGTATGAAGATGCACGATATGATATGCATGAATGTGACATATGTATTAGGCATGTACTGCATTAAGAAACGCGAGACCGCCGTATGAAGGTCGCGCCTGACGCCGGTCCGTCGCCGCCGCCAGAGCCGGCCGAGCTGCAGTCGTACTCCAGCAAGATGATGAAGTCCATCTGGGGCCAGTACAACAGGTACTCGGTGCACAACTTCAAGTCGAGCCAGTCGGCCGGCGCCTCGGGCGGCGGACAGGGCGCGGCCGCCGACCGCCGCCAGGACGGCCGCGGCGCTGGCCTCTTCAACTGAGCCCGTCGCCGCCGCGCCCGGTAGGTGACGCTGCTGTCCGAGCGCGTGACGTCACCGTCCGCGAGGAACGACGCGCGTCGTGCGGTTTGCAGTCGAAGGCGTTGATGTGCACGCTGCAGATAGAAAAATGCGCTTATACTGCGGCGTAATGACGACCTTTTTGTCCTCAAACAGCGATCACCTCTCACATCCGATAACGTCCAGCAAGTAATTTTTTGTATTGCTGGCTTGGTTACACACAAAAGCAGTTATTACTGCTTCCTACCGAGGGAATTTTCGGAAAAAGATTCGTTTTCCTTCCGCTCTAGTGTCGCATGTTAACCCTTGGGATAATGGCAATGATCCCACTTAAAGCGCCTCTATCGACTCGAAACATTACCGCGACCGCCTTAGAAACAACCTGTTATGCAAGTGGATGCTAGAGAACCTCGCCAAGAAAAGCAAAAAGCATCAGCGCGTTGTCTGCGCTCAATAATGCCGTTTCACTCATCACAGGCCATCACGGACGATCCGGTCGGCACGTTAAAGCCCGTTCGCTTGCCTACATTAGTTGATGAAGCTGCAGCATGACGAACTGATCCCTGATGAAGCCCGCAGCTACTATGAGGGCACTTGTCCTTTTCCCCGGGAAACGATGTGCCCCAGAACGTTTTTTTTTTTTTTACAGTACAAGCAATTGTTACAAACAGTTGTTTGCACTGAAAGACATGGCTGTGCGGCATAGGCTTCACGTCTGGAACAATTTTTCGCCTGTGTGCCCTCCATCATGCTTCGCCGAGCCACTTGCAGCTAATAAAGCAAACACGACATAGCAGTCACGTCCTATAGCCGCATGACTCACTGGCGCTGTTTGATCGCTGCAGGTCTCTGGAGGACATTCCATGACTCACTGGCGCTGTCTGCTCTTTGCAGGTCCCGGGAGGACCCTCTGCGGCTCGCTCTGCCCTGAACCGCCGCCAACAGCTTAGCCGAGTTGGAGCTAACCATATATGGATGCTTTAGTAGATTCTTTCAGCGTAGTGCTCTTGCAAGATGTTAAGTGGGTTGGCACAATGAATCATTGCACGGTTCTGTCCTTAGATCTCCACTATGCGTGGTGTTAGAGACTTCGGGTATTATAAGTCGTTCTGGAACATTTAACTATTTAGTGCGATGTTGCCTTAGAGTGTAGGAGTGAAATATTGACTTCGAACGAAGAAAAGCGTGATGACGTTTGGAGCACGCCAGCGGTGAAAAGAACGTGACTTAATGATTGAACATCACCGTAGAGGTGCGGTTGACATGCTGATACGGATTTAAGTACAATACAACGCCCTATGGCAAGTACATCTGCTTTTCGTTTCGTCCACTACCAGCAGTAGTAAAGCGACGTTCGCGTACGGCGAGAACGTCCGAGACGATAGGACGCGAAGCGCTAGTCAGAAACGTTCACCGACCAGCTCAAGTCCGGTATATTAACCCGCGCACGACCGTCGGTCGGCGACGATCACGCCCGACTGGGGGGGGACAGTTGGCCGCCCCCTCTAACTCACGAACAGTTGGTCGCACGATAAAATAAGCACACCGTTGGAAAGCTTGTGACGGGTAGAGCTCGAAATTGGTCTCATTTTTAGTTTTAGATAATATGTAAGCAATTTACGTCCTATATATGTTTTCTCATAGCCGACTGCATGGGACCGAAAACGGCCTGAATCTCAAGGGCTGTCACTAAAAACGCATACGCATAGGTAAAGGCACCAGTGCACAAGTAAAGGTCTGCAAATGCCGATGCACATATAATTTCCCGGATTTGTCCAATATATACGCCGCAACGTTGAGCTAAAGACGCGGCAATTTTCGCGCCGTATGTCGGCGTGCACCGCAGCCGTATGCAGTAAGAAATTAACGGGAACTAATTGTAGCGTTTCTTTAGTTTCGGGAAAAAAGCCTATCCATGTAAATTTCATTAATCTTAGTGGTTCTTGTGATGGTTTTTCATGCTTAAATTTTGGAAAAATCCATTAGTTACCAATCTACACAACTGACGGAGTTTTATTCGCGAGAGCCTGTTTATTTCCAAAATATGCAATTTTTTCAAACTTTTTGAGGTTCCTGGTATTACTTACGTCTGTGCAAGCTAGTTCTGCCATTTTCTACCCATTCTGAGTAATTCATCGCTGATTTCGACGGTGGTACATTTTGGCTCCCAATAGTTATTTGTGACCTGATCTCAGGTCAATGGTTGGAAGTCATTGATACTTCGCCCAATGACGGTAACTAGATGTCTGCTTCACTCCACACTGAAAATTTTACGAAATATTCCGTCAATTTCCGACAAAACGACGACATGTCTTAAAAATGGGCTTGACCTTAGGTCAATGACCCGGAAAATCCCCAAAAATCTGAGATAGTAGATTTGTTGCATCTATCAAGATCACTAATCCCTGAAAGTATCATTGTGATATCTTATTTTCCGAAAAAGTTAGAGGGCGCTAAACGTTTTTGGACATAGGTCCGTTTGACCTGGCCTGGGTCAGGTATCTGGCCTGGCGTGAGGTCAAAACTTTGACACAAGATGTAAAAATGACCAAGCAAAAGGTACACAACGTTTCGTGACTCTGTGTTTGTTCGTTCACTTGCAATCCCAGAAAAACCCGGGGGGGGGGCGATCAAGTGCCCCACCCCGTCGGGGGCGGGTTAAGCAGCTGTTGTCAAAGTCACGCCAGCGGCCGCCCAGGGTGCCGTCTTCCGGGTCGGGGTCTGCACCTCAGCCAGGCTCCGACACAGCCAGCTGAGTAAGATGAGCGTCAGGGGTAGGGATGGGAAACCGAGGCCGGGGCGGAGGTGACGGTGGCGCCATTCCGCGACCGGGTCAGCCTCCTGGTGGTGGCCCGGCAGGGATGAAGGAGCGCTCCTGGCTTACAATTCGTAGGCGCGGTGTGAGACATACGCGTATTGTTCTCGCGGTAATAAAGCAACAGGGATTCCGGATCCCTGCGAATGCTCGTGTTTTGTTGCAGCCTTTTGTCGCTCGAGATGGAACCTCTGCCGCTCTTATCCTGCCACTGTGAGTCTTCCAGCTATTACCCGTCCATATTCCCATTGTAGTTTCAATGCTCCCCTAGCCATACACATATGTTTGTGCGGTATTCTCGCAGCACGGGACTTGCATTTTCGTAAATGTAATTAGGCTGATATAAATTTGACCTGGATGCTTTAGGGTGCTTTGGAACCAGCATAAGTGCTAAGGAGCATTCCTTGTTGTGCGACCATCCCTTCACCGGAGCGGGCGGTTTCTGGTTCACTAATGGCATGATTGATTATGACTGTTCATCTGATGATTCTGAGCCGAAAGTTTAATGCACGGCATGAACAATCGCCACGGTCGCGCTAGCCGGTGTCTTCTCTATAGGTCAGGTACCAAGTGACGTGTGAGAGAATTAGCGAGCGCCGAGGCGACGCAATAACGTACTGTATCAGAGCCGGGGGGGGGGGGGAGGGCGGTGACCGACGTTCTACGGCAACTGAGGTACCGGTCGCATTATGCATGCCTGAGTATTAATTCGTCAATTAAATCTTGACGTTTTTTAAAGACGTTGCCCGAGCAGTAAATTTTCAAGCAGCATATAAGACTTTGGAGATATAGCACGTCCTTTTAATATGTTTACCAGCCTGACTTAGAGTTTGAGCAGGTTTTTTTTTTGTCTTTTCATGCTTAACCATTCCTTTTTATATCAAGGTAACGCGGGACGTTGTAGCCATTACACTGTACGTGAATCCATGAATAACCCTATTATAGCGCCGGAAATACTGTAATTGTAATGGGTAGTACTAACCAAACCTATTCTTCGAAGTGCAAGATTTATTTAAGCTACGTCAGTGCGAGCTGTTTCTTATTATTTTCGAAACAACGTATGTAATATGAAGGCATATGGCTGCAGTGAAGCAGTCCTTGAGCCCCGCTTCTACTTTCCTTTTACGATCTAAACAACATGGTCATACAAACACATGGCTGAGACTTCAGAAAAAATATTTGGTAGTCTGAGCAAGAATCTCAGGCCGTTTCTTTCAAGTCATTGCCAATGTCTAAAGAAAAGCCAAAATCTATGGAAAGTGGAGATTCTCTAGAACAGATTCCCTTCAGGATCTCCAGCCACGGCTAAGTATTCCGGACTGCATTCATCCTGAACTGTACGAAAAATGGAAGTGATTTATAATATTTCATCCTTATTTAATATCACCAATTCAATCCTTAGTCTTTTCGACCACGATTTGCGGGATAATACCCGCGACATGACGAAAAGTTGCATAGAAAGTTCCATTGTTCGCACAGTGTACAATTTAGTACCGGCGATCCTTGAGAAAATATATTTTCTCATTTGCACCGCTGTCAACAGAAGTCAACATATAAGAACCTTCCTTTCTAAACCGTGTGTTGGAAGAAGGAGGTGAGAGGGCCGCCTTGCGGTGTTTACTGTGCCATGCTGTGGATTCTGCTGATATCAGTGTCCATATTCAAAGCTCAGAATGTTGGTTTTCTATTGGACTGACAATATTCTGGTAATTTCAGGCAAAATGGGGAGGAGACCGGCTCGATGGTGAGTGCTGAGCGTGCCGCGGCATTTCTTCTAAATGTAGATGATTCTAACCGGTTCCCAAACTTTAAAAATATATCAGGTTTTTTGTGGGGGGGGGATTATTTAACTCTTCCGTGTTTTGGTTCTTTGTGGTTCGCGGGCAGGATATGGTAGAGAATGATGGAATTGTCTGCTGACAACTCATCAGTGCCAGTCAAGATGACTTGCTATTTTGAACTGGAATATGCTGGAAAGTTCACAAGTTACGTTTGAAAAACAACACAGCGTTGGCTTCTGGTTTCTGGTTTTGTTGTGAAGTTGTTAGATACATGGAGTATGGCATTGTATTGCTCTGCCAGTGCAAACCATGTCAGTGAGATACTTGCGGCTGTGGGGTAGCGCCTATTTTGCTCTCTGTGGGGCAGCTTCCTGCCAAATTTAAACACAGTCCATGAACCTAACATTTCTAAGATGTGATTTTTGCCAAGTTTGGGCATTGTATTGTACCATAAATAGGCCATTTTTCATAGCATGAAGGAAATATGGGATATTGTTATTGTTACAATTCTTATGGGGTGCTTTAAGGATTGTTATGAGTCTGTACCCTTGCTCAGTTTGTTCCCTTCAGAGTTCCTCAGCATTAGTGTTGTTCCTACCTTGGCTGGCACTCTTGTTTGATGCTTCCTGCTTGCCCATTGCTCATCTGGTCTTGGATTTAAGGATGACACTGTGGGTGCTGAGATAGCATGACTAGGAAAACTGTATTGTCTAATGGTTACTCAGCATTGGTTCTCAATATTTTGAAAGCCTCCTCAAAATTGGTTTCCATTTTCTGACTCCAGTCTTTAGAAATGTTGATGAAACCTGTAGAAAATGTGTGGACAGGCTACTATGGTTGAGGCATAATGTTCTCAGAATAATTGATGAGTTTGAACATTTTTGTGATTCCTTCCAGTTGATGCCCACAATTTCATTGTTGCAATCTCAGTGCATCTGTAGCCCCAAAAAGAATGCAAACCAATGTATTTCAATGTTGATGGGAAGTGACTGTTATAAGTCTGTCAGCATATTGCTTCTTTAATTCATTAACCTTGTGTCTGTGAGTATGCCCTAATGGAGCTAAGGCCTGGTCCAAAGAGTCCGTTGTCAATTTTGGAGCCACTTAAATGATTTTAACGCAATCAGGGCTCCTTTTTGGGTGTATTTAGGCTGAAATTGTTTCAGAAGCAAGATAATGTATCAAATTGTCCAGTAGGTTTAGGACAATTCTCAAAACTGCATTTTGCTTCGATGTTAGTTGCCACCAAGGCAGGTACAGTGTATTGTACTAAATCAGAGCTGAGTGCCATAAATGGTGCATGATGCATACAGAGGAATGTGGGAATGTGCATCCATACCTTGATGCGTTCTATTGAACAGGACAGTGATTGACAGTGAGAGGCTGGTTACCTGTTCTTAATCATTGGCAAATTGAGAAGATTATGAAGCATACTTAACTTGTAGGTCATTTCTGTCACCTGCTTATTTTGATGTGTGTTAATCTCCCTGTGTTACCACTTATGACCATCACAACAGTGCATTTGTGTAGTTGGCATATGGACACAATGCAGCCTGTTGTGGCCATTTGGCATAGATTTGTTGCTATGCCCACATTTTCCTTTTTTGTCTGCAGAGCCTTTTGTTCATAGCATTGTCAGTCATTCTGTTTTCCATATCAGTAGCAAATTTAGGACCATGCACAACTTGACAGCTTAAAATCTGCAGAAATTGGAGACATGTGTCTTTAAGATTAAATGTTAAATGTCTATGTCATGGCTATTGCATGTATGTATGGTTTTGCATTCTGACCATGTGCAGTGTGTTTATTTTCCTGTAGTACTGGTATTTTATGTATGCAAATTCTAATAGTTTTTCAGGAATCAGGCATTCTTGAGTTTGTTGTCCACATTTATCACACATTTGCCCACATTTATGCATTGCATATGGTATTTTATGTATGCAGATTCTAGTAATTTTTCAGGAGTCTGACATTCTTTAGTTTATTTTCCACATTTATACATCGCATATGAGGGCTACTGCAGTGTTGGAAACCTGGTTTTTCTTCCTGGTGTCAGAACACAAATTGTTATTGGAGTATAAAATGTTCTGCATTTATGTGAAAAACATGGACTAACTAGGTGCTTTGCAAGCATATGTGGCCAGCAGGGGTAGATCCAGTGACTCCATTGGGGGGGGGGGCAAACCAGTTTCCTGGGTCTACATGGTAGGTCAGCGGAGTCATTGACTGGGTGGAGGGGATGGAAGGCAACTGGTTGTGAGTTCAGAGTGTACTTCAGCAGCTGAGTATGGATGGTAAACCATCAACTGGTGAGAGGGACACTGGGCAATTTTGAACTGTTGGGGAGTGGGCAAATGACCTTTGGAGTGCAAAATTTTTCTTGGAGTACAACTTTTGGTGCTCCTTGACACCAGAAAATGACAGCTTTTCCAAAACTGGGCTGTGGCATATCTGAATATCTCTATCCTGTAATATTTGGGTGTTACTCTGTTCCCAAGGGTAAGACTCAGGCGAATACAGGGACAGAAATGTGGTGAAAAACACCGTGCTAAATGGATGTGTCCATTTAGCCCCGTCAACCACATACATTTTCATGCAGGTTATGTCCATGAATTTAAGTGTCTAATTCTTTTTCATGCTTAATTTCTTGTCAGTACCATTGTGGTGTAACACATTTTATGTGGAATGGAAATGGAATGAAACATTTTTGGTAGAGTTATGCTCATTAATTCAAGTGCTTAATTCACTTCCATGCTAAATCTCACTGCCATCAGTTCATCATACATGCACCATTGCTGGTGCAGTCTGCAGTAGCTTGTATATTGGTTAAGGAAACAGTATATCATATTATCTACAGAGTATTGGTCATATCACCGTGTTCATTCGTGCGGTCCCGTGTTCACGGCCGTAACGCTGCCCCCGCCCCCAGTTATCGGTACTGCAAGAACAAGCCGTACCCCAAGTCCCGGTTCTGCCGCGGTGTGCCGGACCCCAAGATCCGCATCTATGACCTAGGCCGGAAGCGCGCCTCGGTCGAGGACTTCCCGTGCTGCGTGCACATGGTCTCGGACGAGATCGAACAGCTGAGCGCCGAGGCGCTGGAGGCGGCCCGCATCTGCGCCAACAAGGTCAGCGGCGGCGGCCGGAAGCGACGGGTGAAATGGTTCAGTGGGTTTTGGTCGGGTGTGGTTGTACCGCTAGCTTCGGGCTCGTTTTTGGCCTGGGACATGGTTCGGTTACGTGGGATGCAGGATTATTGACGCCAGCTTAGTCTGTTTCTGACAATTTTGCTCGTGGCTGTTCACGTTGAAGGGAAGGGGCCCACGTGGTCCTTCGTTGGAACCAGACTGTCTTGATTTGGAACATTTCGGCATCTTCTCATAGCATGTACGCTGTATCAAACTCCGCTCTCCACTGGTGAGCGGGCAGCGCCATTTTGAGAAAGGACTGCGGCCCTGCTGCCGCCGTCTTGGTTACAGATGGCGACAGTGACGCCGGCCGGCCGGCGGCCTGTCGGTCTCCTCCGACTGACGGGGCCCGCCGGCGCGGCCCGACACCCCGGCTGTGCTGCCGCCGGGGGGGGGGGGTCTTTTCATTGTCCGCCCTGCCTTGGGCTGGGCTTTGGTGTTGGGTTTAAACATAATTGCATTCTGGTTGCTCATGTCTTGGCTAATCATTTATGTGAACTTCCAGGGGATGATTGGTTTTGAGTGTCAGTTGAAAGGTTGCGCTGAATATCCGTTTTTGCGTACGCGACTCGTGCATAGTGCAGGACTAACGATGTGATGATGTTTCAGTACTTGGTGAAGAACTGCGGAAAGGACGCGTTCCATATCCGCATCAGGACTCACCCCTTCCACGTCAACCGCATCAACAAAATGTTGTCGTGCGCCGGAGCTGATAGGTGAGACTGGAGTCCGATGTTTCGTGTGACTTACATTTAAGTTCCGTCGGGCTTGTGCCATGGTGGATGTTCCAGTGCTTAAGTTCGTGGACGTTGTGTGACCTTGATATCGGTACCCTGTGAAGTCTGGCCGACCTCCCAATTATGCTCCACCCATTGTGTTTTGTGAATATGATTTTGTCCTTGCCTGTGACCTTGGGCCTTCAGCTATTCAGTCATTAACATTTTTGTCATTGTGTCGAATGTTTCGGCGAAGGGCTAATGAACTCATTCCATCACGACACGGTGTGCAGCTGATCTCACCACACGGGAATCTTTTCGAAAGATGTGTGCAATATCACAAGCTGGGCCAGTATTCCCCTTCCCTGTTTATATTTGGGAGTGGCGCCGTACCGTGGGGCCACGCTCAGGCAAAAACAGGAACAGAGACCCGTTGGGAAATACCGTGCTGGACGGACGTAGTGTGTCCGACTGGCCCCGTCAACCACCCACAGAATTCGGCGACCGTCAGTCGTGTTGTCTAAACTGCAAACGTTTCACGTGGTTTTGACTCGCCTCATTGCACCACCGTTACGGACGTCGATAAAGCTTTTACGTGAATTTTAGGCATTACCCGAATGGGCAATTTTATCATGACGGAGTGGTATTGGTGGGCAGTCGGAAAATTGTCGGCTAGTATATTGTTAGATTCCCTTTGCAACCGTGGCGTGCCAAGGTCGTGGTCCCCGGGGGTCTAGAACAGGCCGGATTTGCTTCCGCTGTGTGTTCCACAATGTGATCGGAGGGAGTCGGGACTGTTTGAACTCGAAATGCGGGAGAAGCGCCCAGACCCCGGACCGATTGTGTCGTGCTTGTGACGAACGCTAAGATAATGCAGCTCGATGTTATTGGCCGCCTGGCGGTGGTTGGGGGTTTGTGCAGGCCCAGCCTGCAGTCCACGAACGTGCCGGCAAGAAGCACTCCAACCTTTGTGATGCCAGCCGGGTAAAAGGGTGACCCAGTGCGCCAGACCACCCTTGTTATGCCATGTGGTTGAAGAAGCTCCAGTGCGTAAGGTGTCGTCCGTAGCCGGGCGGACGGTGAGCGCTGTTGCCGGCGGTCGTCCCCGGTGGCCCGTGTTTGACCGGCTACGGCCGCGTCCACAGGCTTCAGACGGGAATGCGCGGCGCGTTCGGCAAGCCGCAGGGCCTGGTGGCGCGCGTGAAGATCGGCCAGCCCATCATCTCGATCCGCACCTCGGACAAGCTCGAGGCGCACGTGGTGGAGGCGCTGCGCCGCGCCAAGTTCAAGTTCCCCGGCCGCCAGAAGGTGAGAGCGCCGCTCGGCAGGGGAGGGCCCTGCTATATTTGGGCGCGTCGCCGACCCGTGGCGGCCGTGCTCAGGCGTAAGCAGGAAAAGAGAGCCCGGGGTGAATACCGTGCTGGACGGACGCCGCGTGGCCGTCCGGCCCCGTCAACCCCGGACAGTGGATCAGGGTCGAAAAGGCGTTTGCGGCGATCCTCGCATTGCCGTCGCTACGGGCATTTCAAAACCGTTGCGTTTGTAGGGTTCTGGGTCTGTGTGAGAGGGGAGCCTATCTATGCCTTTTCTGGGATTTGCTTCCAGATGTGTGTTAGCTACATTCAAGGCAACAGTTGACCTCACATTTTGGATGCTCGTGGGATTTACGCGTGTCGTGGAGCACCCGAGACTGGAGGGCCGTCCGCGCTGTTCTGCCAGCCTAACACCGCCTCGTCCGCCCGCCGCAGATCTTCATCTCGCGCAAGTGGGGCTTCACCAAGTTCGACCGGGACCGGTACGAGGAGCTGCGCGCCCAGCACCGCCTGCGCAACGACGGCGTCAACGTCCAGTACATCCGCGAGCACGGCCCGCTCAAGACGTGGAAGAAGCTGCGCGTGGCGCTGGAGGAGTCTGACTAGACGCCCGCACCGCCGCCTGGCGGCCAATATACGAGACGCGCTCGGTATGCGTTTGAGTTGACGATGTCTGAGTTGGCGATGTTGAGGACGGAAAGCGGTGATGTGAGGGATACAAAGCGACGAAGGAACGGGTGGGAGCTGTGGCCGAGGAGAGACGGCAGGAGAATGCTTCGGTTTAAACGGGACGTAAGGGACCTGCAAAGCTGACGTTTGTAACATTACCCCCCGGCTGATGCCATGCGGGGTATGTTGACCGTGTCCGGCCCGCGAAAAAGCCCGATGGCGAAGGGATCGACGACATACTGACGAAATTATTGAGAGCGCGACACGTACGGGTCTCCATGTACACGTCTTATTTCCCTACCCTGAGTGCAGACGGCGACGGTCACGCGCACACCGCGCTCGTGCGGGATCAGTGCCAACAGCCCCACCGCACACAGCAGGGTAGCGGGTCTGGTTACATGAACAAACGCTAGATGGCAGTGCGAGCCGAACGGGAACACGAGGCATTGCAAACAATGCCCTTGTGTGTACACCGGGATAACGCTCGTTCAAGGTTTCATCCCCAAGTGTGCTGGCTGCTTGCGGTACTTTCCGAGTGATAAAAGTCCGCTATGAGTCCAAAGCCAATGAACAAGCTCCGTTAAACGATGACCAGCGCGGCATTTGACGGGGCCAAGTCCTGTCGCAGAATTGGAAAGCTAATGGCTTTCAGTCGTCCGGACAAGAATCAGTCGTTTCCGACAGGAAAAAAACACCTGTGCCTGTCGGCCGAGGCGTGATCTGTGTCACGGCCTCCGAATGCGAGAAAGTAGGGGAGGGTGCGCAGGGAGATGCGGTCAACTTTTCGAGCAACTCTGTAAGGCCCATGTCAAAAAGGCAAGAGGCCGAGGCCCACCCTCCCTTCCTACCATTCCAAGACATCACGGCAATCGGTCAACAAACAATGCCGGGGGCGTCACATCTGTTCTGTACCGACCGGACACGATGCCCTGGGCGTCAAAACTTACGTCCCGGACTTCGATATCACGAACGCAATCAGAAAAAGGCCACATCAATGACAATGTATTTCACAGACTTCAGGCATTTCACGTGTTACTTAATCACACACTATTCTTCCACGGCATCCACGTTCTGAAAAAGAACGGAACGAACGTAAATCGCAGAACGCGAAAAGTACTGCACCATGCCATATTCCGAACTGCATCGTACCGTTTCAACGGCTAGAATGGCAATTGTTCGCGGAAACGTCTTCCGGCTTTACAGTGTGGCTCCCAGTTTAAGCCAAGCCATTATGAACCTCATCGGTGTTTCAAACGTGTGAATTAAAAAAAACTATCATACCGCAAATAAACTATATGACTCGGTAATAAACTGAAACATGGCTACCTTTTAAGATGGTCACGATTCTTCCTCATCCTTGAACTTTTGGTTGTAGTAGGGGATGTACCGGCAGACGACCTTCCAGTCCGTAAGGTACACCAATGTAAGGGCCCCAACACCTCCAAATCCAGCTAAGGTTGGGATCCTGTGGGAAAGGCTGAGTCAGCAGAAAGACAACAATGAGACAGTTCATCACTGCTTGATGTGATGTTTTATATCTTATGAAAGGTACCAGTTAAAACAACATGTTAACACAATGCATTGCAACATGCAAGACAGACACCACATCTAAACAGGAATAAAAGAAATGTGTGCTGATTACTTAAAGGATTTCCACGTTTATTTTCAGCATTGCCATGCCTTTATTAACCTTTTTCTGAGGGCTAGCAAAAGCCTATACAACAAATACATCAACATCATCGACAGGACACAAAACCTAAATGTATGGAAGATGAAAGTGCAAGCCATTTTACAAAACCATCAAAGCCATACACAACAATATAACTGATGAGTTCTCACTCACCAGTTCTTGAGCTGGGAGAACTGTCTTGGACCAAAGGACATCATCATGCTGACTCTTCCAACCAAAATGGGAAAACCCTTCAGCAGTTGCTGCAAGACCAAAAGCTCCAGGTAATCTTCAATCTACAATAGATACTAGGAACTAGACTGTTGTATAGCATGGGTGCTGGCGAGGAAAATTAATTCCAGGCAAGGATCACTTTCAAATCTGGCACTATATTACATCTGTTTTTGTGTGCCAGTTTTCTATACAAGTGCTCATTATTCAGGACTGAATTTCCTTATGAAAACACTGACGGGTCTTCTGTTCTGCTGACAATGCATGACTGTTTTTGGGATAAAAATCATGCCTGGAGATACAATGACCAGGGATGTAAGAATATGGGTACAATGAAAAATGGGGGAGCCATTCATACAGGGATGCCAACCTCCATTGGGGCATTGACCTCCAGCAGGGGCAACATGTATTTAGAATGAAACTGGTAGTTTACTTATGTACTTATTGGTTTCAAGGCACATATATCAATGTATTTTTTATTTAGGTACACATACAAGTCCCATACAATCTGTAGCTGGAACATCAGGTATATCAGGGGTTCCTGAGATGGGAGATGTTAGCCTCAAAAGGG
This sequence comes from Capitulum mitella, assembly GCA_030062745.1. Classification (NCBI taxonomy): domain Eukaryota; kingdom Metazoa; phylum Arthropoda; class Thecostraca; order Pollicipedomorpha; family Pollicipedidae; genus Capitulum; species Capitulum mitella. The sequence continues at coordinate 18,144,393 of CP099851.1, read as the reverse complement.
GCACCTGCATTGTGGACATGTCTGGTCTGTTAGGTGTGCTGTATGAGTACCTGGCTTGTAGGGGGGAGGGCCAAATATGAGGGTCACCTAGTGCATACAGAGCACCTTGCTTGCCAAGGGCCCCAAGCCTGATCAGCACAAGGGGTGCCTGGCCTCTAAGGGGCAGCTACATCATGCATGTGTCAGTCTTTGAGGTGTCCTATAAAGGTATCTGGTCAGTAGGGGGGCCACTGAGTATATGAGGGGTGTCTGATGTGTATGGGGCACCTTGCTCACCACAAGCACTGAGCCCCAAGTAATGCCTGATGCATCATTCACCAAACTCCCAAGGGGCATCTTATCTACATGGTGGCATCTGGCCTGTATGGAGTGCCTGCATCATAGATGTGTCTGATCTGTTAGGTGAGCAAAATTCTTTAGACATCTCTCTGTACAACAGGGTCCCTGGCTTGGTTGGTTATTGGGGCTTAGGGGCGCACCAAGTGCACGGTCATTCGGAGCCCAGGGTCCCTGACTTGAGTAGGGTGCTGAGCATTTAAGAGTTACCGGGCCTTTATGAGAGCACTTATCTGTATCAGGTCTCATGTGCATGAAGAGTAGCTGATCAATGTATGAAGGGTGCCTGGAGGCTGACAGTTGCTTAAGATTTAAAAAGGCCCCCTTTCAACAAGATAAAAATGAAAAGAGAACTCCCTGGATTTAGTAATTATCAGGCATTGGGTTAAAAACATTTTTCTAATTTCCTCTGAAGCTTCTTTTTTGCTCTGACATAAAGGGGGTGCCCAGGAGCTTCAGTTTCTGTAAATGATTGGGGGGGCTGAGCCATGGGCCCAACAACCTAATCTCCCCTTCCCAAATGTGGGTTTTTGAATGGATTTTAATGGAATTTAATGGAATGAAAAATTAATTATATATATATATAGAAAAAAAATAAAATGGAATTTAGCCTACCTTGTTTGCATATATTAATATATAAATAAATTATATATATATATAAATATATATATATATATATAAAAAAAAATAAACAAAATGGAATTTAGCCTACCTTGTTTGCACCCCACCTTATTCTGATCAATGGAAAATTTTGAGTTTTTTGTCACTATTATTTAAAGAAATGCATATACCCCACATAGATAAATACATATGTGTACAAATATGTCTATACAGAAGACAGAAAGATAGATAGATACATCACTTTATGCCTTATTGTATACTTTCTGCCCATCTTTTATCTATTGCAGCCATTTCCTTTGTTATTTTTGCCCAGTTCCCTTTAAAACTGGCAGAAGATATTGGAGGGGCCCAAGCCAACAATGGAGGGGCCCAAATCAACACTGGGTGGGCCAGGGCCCCCTCAAAAGAATACAAATCAACACCCTTGGGGGTGCCCACATCATGGACAAAAAATGGAGGACATGTCCCCACCCCCCCACCAATTATGCCCATGTTAATGACCACTTGCTTTGCATTCCTTATACCTGCATATTTAACATGAGTATGGTTACTACCTGTGTTCACATTTGCTGCTGCCACAATATTTTGTCAGGAAAATGCAGCTGGTGGGAGTACTAGATGCAGCTGAAAACACATCCTTTTTCTGATGACAACACCACAAGTCTTACAAAGATTATGCACGATTTAGAGAAACAGGTGTTCCCCATTGGCACCACCCAAAAAAAGAAGCCACATACATTTTTGGAGAGCACATAATTATGACACACTCAAAGTCACTTGCACGCAACATCACATCATCCACGATTAAAAGGCAAATGCAAAAGGCAGTGGAAACCGAGTACAAATGGGGGGGGGGGAGTTGGCACCACGACATGTCGAAAGTTTAACAGTGCGCCTAAGAGCATTGACTGGGAAGAATCTGTCCATAACCTGCTGATCTGAAATCATGAATGAGTAGCGAGCAGTACCATTTGGCCCTTCAATCATTTTGCAAAAACTCCACTCCTGCATGTACCTGCAACTCCAAGATGCACGAGTCCCCAAACCACTGCCGCCTACGAGAGATGGACTTCTAAGGCCTTGCGAAAGAGGACGTTCCAAGACGTTCGTGCGCTTGAGCGCTACGTTTGGCTTTTTTCAGCTGCGCCGTTATAGCCGCGTTGTTCCCAGATGTAGTGCAACTAATTTGCGTCTTCGTCGGCCATAATTCCGCACTGTTGAGCATGAGACCGTTTCAGAAATAATGAACGTGCAGATATCGATTTAGGGCTTGTTCTTTCCATGCTGTCTCCATTTCGCCTGCGATTGTTTTCCTTCGTTTATTCAGCCAGAGAAAATTATCATAACATTGAAACTTTCGTCCCATATGTTCGGAGGCGGATCGCCTTTGACACCATGCATTGGCTATGACCTGTCGAGCAACTTGTAATGACGAAAGAAGCAAGCATATGTGGCGGCGTGGAGCGCTGAGTGGTAAGTCTGCAGTTTCAGCTTATCTGCGATACGACGTCGGTGATAGCTCATGTGAGTTCGAAGCTGCGTTCAAACCAGAGAATACCAGTTTAGCAGGCGCGTGTCCGCCAGATGAGCTGGGTAATTGCCATTGCAAGTGATTCAAAGGTCTGTTTCAACGTTCAGCGAGTGGCTCATGTCAACTTCACCGTGACCATAAGAACAGACAACCTGCCATCCCAATGCCATGTATTCCTGGTTACACGCATGGAATGTTGAGCAGACAGACATACACATGGACGCTGGTGCTGGTGCTTAGGCGTCCGATTTAAAAGATCTCTCACTAGTTTGCACTCAGTATTGATAACTGGCCATAAGGTACCCACAAACGGACATAAACAATGAATGCAAGGTCACACAAGTGGCGGACAACACCAATATCAAGTTAACCAGGGCTAGGACAGTGAAATCAAACAATTGCGCTACACGGAAACCCAAGCCACTGCTACGATCACAATTTCCTCACCGATGGTGAGCCGTTGATAAGTGGTGTGCCAAATCGCCCCTCTGACAAATCACAAATCAAACAACTAAAGCCGCTTAACTGGCCAACGGCCAACGCGCCGGCGCTTCCAAAACGAATTCGCCGTAACGGACGACAAAACAAAGCAGGCGTTTTCCACGAACCATGCAGCCAAGTCGCCTCCCCCACACCACTTCACCTCGACGTAACAAGAAACAGTTCCAGCTGGTGTCACCAGCACCGGGTAGCGGGGTATAACCAATGGGCACGTCGCAGCCGAGACCCATTGACCGGTCAACCCCATCCATTACCAAACGGGACATTCTAGGCAAAGGCAATGACATTGTGTATCACATCTGGAATCATTTTCTATCTAACAGAATTAAGTTATCGGCAACAAAAATATTCATTCATGTTTCGTAACCGTCAAGGGCGGGCCCTTCGATATCCTGCGGGTGCGCAGGGATCTACAGTGAAATCAGGTCGCCCCCTGCAAATACCCCTGCTTCTAAATACCTGAAATTCGTACCAAATAAGTCACGTGTGTCGGACCCCAGGGCAGGTAGCGCAGGTGGGGACGCAGGCGCACCAGCCCTGGCAAAATGGGCGTAAGCCCTATGTTTCATGGGAAAAAATATCCTCAAAAATACCTCCCAAAACCAAACATGCAGTTTCGCCTATGATGAAATCGCTGGAAAGAAATTCAGAGGTTAAAAGGCACGTTAACCCTATTCCCGGAGGGCTAGACGGTATGGCCGATTCCCGGCAGGGGGGGCGGATTCGGCCCCCCCCCCTGAGATCTCGAGAACTACTTGTCCGATTTCATCGCAACAAACGGCAATCGATTCGCCGTGACGTCAACTACATTTTTATAAAAAGAAATTTTCAAAATTTCGAAATTTGTGGATACAGGGGGGCAAAAAGGTCAAAATGAGGGGTACTTTTGGACTTCTTATAACTCCCTTGTTTATGGACCGATTTCGATGAAACTGGCATCAATCGAGAGATTATAGATAGGGGGTTTTTACCATGGGTCCCCAAATGTGAAATTTTGAGAAAATTCATGGGAGTTCACAGGGTTTCAAAAATAGGAGGATTAGTTTTCTAACAACTGAATGAACAAAAGAGGCAAACACCCTTTTTTGGCTTCTGATAGTCATGTTATACTAAAGAAGTACAAATCGCATTACAATGTTTGCATAGTGTTAGCATAGGCGGTGCCAGGGATATGAAAAAGGGGGAACTGTCACGGTCACACGTTTCCGATATCAAGCTGAAACTTGGTACACAAGCAGAGGGCACCCTTCTACGCCATATATATTCCGGGTTTTGCATTTGAAAAATGGCGCCGAAATTATTGCGAAAAAACAAATTTTAACTTTTGACCTTGACCTGACCTTGTTAAATGACCTCAGATAAACAAAATTACATCTGCATATTGCCCAACTATTTAGCTATACATCCATATAAAGTTTTAAGTTCTAGCTTTAAAACTCTGTTTTTGGCAGACATTTTCCTTTTACCCTTAACATGGCCAAAATGGCGTGAGGTGTGTCCCAAAAACGTTGCCTGGCTCCGCCCCTGAGCAAAATAGAATTTTGAAATTTTGTCACAGCACGTAGAAAGAATAGCTAGGAAAAGTGACCAAGTTTGGTGAAGCTGCGTTAAAAAGCCTGGAATTGGCAAGCAAAAAACCCGAGGGGGGGGCGGATTCCGCCCCCCCCTGCCGGGAATAGGGTTAAGCTTACTTTGTCAATTGAGGCATGACTTTTGTATCAAGTGACAGAAAGGTTCATAGGCGCGGGAGCCATGAGGCTGTGGGCCTGGTGGGGCTTCGGCCCCCCAACTTTTTGGGAATTTAACAATGACCCTACGGACGCCGACAGGAAAGAATTAAACCAAAATGCTTCTCCCCCCCCCCCGAATGAAGAGGAGTTCCCGTGCCCCTGGAAGGGTTAAAGAAAAGATTACCGTTTTTTTTTATTTCTACCATGGTTTTGTTCCTAGGCGCCAGCATATCCAGCCACTGAAACAATCACTGTTTTCTCTAAGCATCGGTGTGGGAGGCTTATACTCATATGCGCCAAAAATAAAACAGGACTATAGACGAATACTCGTGCCTTCAGTACCACAGTATGGAAAATTTACCTGAAGACTATAATGATCCCACCTGTCTGTAGGTCCGGTGCGTCACATTATTACTCCAGAAGAGAAAAAAATTCTTCTATGCACCCCATCCCAGAATCACCTTAGTACTGCATGCGAGAACCACAGCTATGGTGACTTCCGAAGCCCATTGAACCCACTTCGAAATCCTGGTGACGACCATGCGTCTAAATTCCCCACGCGGATCCACGATTTGCAGCGTCCGTTTAAATCCTTGATGTTTATCCCAAGCATTACGAGCTTTGTAATGCAACATGCCTGCCACATATTTTTGAAAGAAACACTTCAAAGAAACATCGCACGCCAAATGGTTTCGGCAGTTTATGCTACGTGACCAAAGATGCTGCAAACAGCCACAATTAATCTGCTAGAAGCAATTAAAACTCGCCCTTTTTAAGTAGTTCTTAGTAAGTGCCAAGCGCAAAATGACACAGAGAACGGAGTTGTGTGGCCAGAACAACGTCAATCACCCACAGCCTGGCCAGATCACCGCCCTGCCCACCCCTCCAGACAAAGGCCTCATCTTGTTTCCTGGAGCGGTCAAGTCAAGACATGCCAAGTCAACCCAAGTCAATCACTGCTGAAACTTGGTAACATGACAGCAAATACCACCTTCTGCCAGACAGTCTCCAAGAACGTGCAGCAATACAAGTCGACGGACTTTTAGCAGGTAGCAGGTTCTAACCGGTCTGAGAACATCCAGGTAAGTTGCCTGGCGCTGTGGAGTAAACTAGTTTGTTGCCATGACGACGGAGACCATTACAGCAACTCAACTCTTGGCGAAAACCGTGCGGGGCCCATAAAATGATCATGAAGCTGGGTGCCCGTTAACGACAAAATCTCTGGATGCTGGTAAATTTACGGCAGTGATGATCTGCGAGCAGTTTATGCGGACGAAACAACCTGTGAACCCTCCCCTCCCCATCTCTCCGAACGATTTATCTAGAAATCACGCCATGCAACGCTGGGCACGTGACCCTACCCGTCCCCACCTGCGTGGCTAAACCTGGAGGCGGACAGGTGACAGTGGCCGTCCCCATCCGCGTCAGCTCCCGATGCTGCGATGTGCCGTTCGCTGACCCTCGACGTCTCCTAAGGACGGCGGTCGGCGGCCAGCGGCCGGCCGCCGTCCGCATCGCGCCAGACAGCCGGCCGATCACATGGTCTCGGGAAGGTCGCCCAGCCGCTGGGCGTCCAGCAGGAAGAGGCGGCGGCAGAGCAGCGCCGCGATCGCCGCCACCAGCACCACGATCAGCGTGCTGCTCGCCCAGGAGGCTTCCTCGCCGGCCGGCCGCTGCGGCGCCGCCGCCGGCGGCCGCGCGGACTCGGGCTGCGGCCGCCGCTCCAGAGATGGCGCCACCAGCTCCGGCTCAGGTTCCGCCGGTGCTGCGGCAGCCTCGGGAGCGGCGTCGGCATTCTGCGGGGAGCTGGCCTCCTTGGGCTTTTCTCCCTGTAAAACAGCAACCAGGTAACTGAAAATGTCATTCTGTTATCCTTCCGAAAACAGCTCATCAAATGCTGATGTGCCTGACTTTTCTGCCACTTATGCATTTTATCTCTTACAGGACTCCGGTATTCCACTTAGTATAAATGCTATTAGGAGTCCCTGTTAAAGTTTCCTAGCCCATTTCTGTCTCTAGCGAATGGATTCCAACATCACACAGTGAACTTTGTCGTAAATGCGTTTTGAACCAGATCCTGATATAAAGCACCCTTGCCTCACATGCAAAACAAGAAAGCTGCAATTCATATCTCAGCAACAAAGACCCTTTCCTTCTTCTCTCCGCCTCGCACACCACCACCAAAACTCACCGCCACACCACAATCCCTACATATCTCCTCTACCCACAGCCAATCCCTACCACTCCTCTCACCCCAGCATGAAACTTTGTACAATGGACAGGTGGTGCCTGCTCATCCATTATCTTGGGGACTCCAAAGCATTGTAGGCGCCCATCTCATACGGCAGCGCGCAAAATTCACAATTCTCCGGTCAGTGCTGAAACTTCCAGAAGTCGCAGCATCCTTCTAGAAATCCGAAAGAGAAATACAATGACAGCTCGACCAATACAAGGGGTGCCAAAGCACCCACAAAAGAGCGGATCCCCTCTCGCCCGCACCTGGAAGTCGACCTCGGCGGCGAGTCGGCGCGCCTCGAGCAGGCGGCTGTCGTGGCCGGGCCGGTCGTCGGCGCCGTCGCGCAGCAGCAGCGGCGGCGGCCCGCAGGCCGGGCACCGCCAGCGCAGCGAGGCGGCCGCCAGCGCGCGACGCTCGGCCTCGCCGTATTCGAGGCTGGCGATGGCGCCGCCGGCCGGCGTCGGCAGGAAGCCGATGATGGCCATCAGCGCGGTGCGGATCGACCAGCTGGGCCGCCACGACTCCGGGTGATGGCCGGAGATCGACAGGCAGATCTTCTTGCCCGTCTCGAAGCGGCCGTTCGGCTGCGGCGGCGCGGGACGTTCAGCGGCGGCAGGAGGCGGACGGAATCCGACTAAACGTCGCACAACATACTCGTATGGTGAGTTGTAGCTGTGATTCATCATTCAATGTCCTTCAACCAAACGATGTTGCTGCCAGATGCTGGGTACTGGGAGCGATAGGTGGGATGGTGGAGTTTCGGTCTAAAACGATCATCAAATGGTACAACACGCCTCCCAGAAATCACTGCTGGGCGACAAAGAAGATCTACATTTCATGTGATTTGCAAAAATGAATACCTACGACATACCAACAAGGCCCCCTTCGGATCCGCCAGAGAGAATGCGCGATATAAAGCACCAATGGACGACTCTGCCCATTTTCCGAAACACAGTTCAGCTACGTCAGCCCCTGTCCGCGCGCCAACTCCGCCGGCATCCATAAAGCACCGCGTCCCACCGTCCCTAACCCAGCTTCCAGCCCTGCCCCGCCCCGGTCCGTCCCCAGCCCCGCCCACCGTGAGCAGGATGATGCTGGGCGGCTTCATGGGGTACTCGGCCGGCAGCAGGATGCGGCCGTGGTAGACACCGCCCTCAAACGGCGTCTCGTCCGGGCCGCGCACCGTGAAGTGCCACTCGAACAGGTTGTCCTCCAGTGGCTGGGCGAAGAAGTCGGCCGTCGGCTCGTGCAGCTCCTTCGCCTCGCGCATCAGTCGCTTCACCGCTGGAACGGAACGGAAAGGTTCGTCAGATGCGTCACGCTCGGAAGGGAGAGGGCTGCCAGCTGTCTCGCGGCTGAAACAGATTAGAACAGTATCAGCTGTTTGCTGGAATGGAGGGAATGACAGATCAGCTACTTCAAAGCCATAATGGGTCAGTGGGACTTGTGTTGCATTCTGTTCCATCCAGACTGGACCAGAATGCATGGGCAGGTCAGCTGCTTCACCATCAGAACTGAATAGCAAGTCAGCTGCCTCACAGCTGAAAAAAAATGAGAAAGGAAAGGTGCATCAGTTGCTTTTACAGCTGGAAAAGGACAAATGTCTGAATGCATCCACACTAGAATGAAGCCATGGAATCAACTGCCTCTGCAGTTAGATTGAACTGGGTTGGATTGTACTCACTGACCACCAATACATGCAACTTCTTATTTTGCATACCAGCAGGCAGCATCTGTTTACAGCACTGCAAAACCTGCCTTAATGTGAAACTAGACTGCAAAACTAGATGGCACAGGCAAATTGTAGTAAAACAATACTGCAGTCAGATGCCCCATATTCAAACAGTGATGTGATGTATGTTGCTATCAATGTCCAATACCACTGCAGAGTCAACTGCTTCAATATAGAGCAGTACACTGGCTAACCAAACTTTGCTTTCTGGCAGCAGAACATAACAGACCTGCATTCTGTTCTGCTGCCAGAGAACAAAGTTTGGCTGTCCAATTTACTAAAAATAGCGATGTGGCATCAGTTCAGTTCAAATGACAAACAATATGCTTGCTTTGTTGGTCAGTTTACTAACAAATGGTGATGTGATGTCAGCTGCTTTCAGTTAGCTGTCAATCAGGTCTGTGGTGCCAATTGGTTTCCTGTCAAACAAATATATGGCACAGACTCAGGTGCCAGGTCAGGGGGTTACCAATCATCCCTGTTTCCAAGTCAATGTACCATTTGACAATGCTGGCCCCCCTAATGTGTATGATGCACCCATGTTCGGCAATCCTTTAGAAGCGCACGCCATAAACCAAGCACACTGGATGACACATATACGGCGCGCGTGGCAAAAGGAGACGTCAGCTGTTGCAAGAAAAAACAACATTATGCACTTGAACTCCAGGTCGTAGATCACCTACTATTCGCTCTTGTTTTACACAGTAGGTTAGGTTAGGTTAGGTTAGGTTAGGTTAGGTAAGGTTAGGTTAGGTTAGGTTAGCGAATAGTAGGTGATCCACGACCCTGGAGCTCCAGTGCATAATGTTGTTGTTTCTCGCAACAGCTGACGTCTCCTTTTGCCACGCGCGCCGTATATGTGTCATCCAGTGTGCTTGGTTTATGGTGCACGCTTCTAAAGGATTACCCCCATGTTCTGTGGTGCCAGCCAGTCCTCCCCCAAAAGTTCTGGTGCCACAATTCCTCATTACCATCAAATGGTAACACAGGACTGCATGGCCAGCTAAATAACATTTCATTGCAAACACTTTCAAAATAAATGAAACAACAAAGTTAGCCACTGCTGAAATCAAAGCAATGTGAATGCCATGTTCTGAGCAAAGTAAACTGAACCCTAAAAATTTAAGTTTTTGAATAAATAAGCATTAAGGCAGTATCAGCTGCTTTCAGTTTTGCAGTGAATGCAGTGTGCTGAATCTGCTGCTCTGCACTGCCTTGTTACCAACTGCTGCAAGTATTCTTAGCCAGTGAACCTGAGATCATTGCACTTGGTATTTCACATAGCATGGAAGAATCTATTTGTTTTCTGACAGCAACAGTACCTTTAAGGACAAGCTCTTGCAATTTGCATTCCATTTCTTAAAGCAAGGGCTGCTTTCAGTATCAGCAATCAGGTGAACTGCAATGCCATATTTTCTACAACTTAACCAAAGGGCACCGAAAATCAAAACAGCATATACATCCTGTCGCCCAAAAACGACTGCTTGCCAAATCGACCATGGATTCCAGAATGCAGATGGCAGCCTACCTGGACTTTTCGTGTTGTACTTTGCTTCCATGCTGATGTCAGTTTAAGGGCGAAGATGCCACACCACGAAACCCGAAACCTCGCCGCGCACTCCCGCAATAAACCAAGCCCCCAAACTGCGCTGTTTACGCCTGTTTACTTGAACACCCTGTCCGTTAACGCCCGCCCCGTCTCTTGTGAGACGTGACCGGTGAAAGCTTTGAGCAGGATTTGCGGACACGCTACGTACACAAAATCGTCAGCTGATTAACGGACTGTAAGGAAAAAGAAAAAAGTAAAGTGAACAGTTGTAACAAGAATTAGAAGCAAACCAAAGAGTTACACGATTGGTTTGGGGTCAAAATCGAAGCCATGCATCACACGCAGAATTACACACCCGCTAAGCATCAGCATTGCCCCTATGAGACGACATCTGCTGCCAGGGGCGCGGGAACCCTTCCTCAGTTGGAGGGGGGGGGGCAAGGAGTTTTTTTGGGTCAGTTATTTCCATTCAGTATACAAATTCAAAAAGAAATTACAAGAAGCTGCCACTGCCCCCTTCCCCGCCTCCCGCGTCCCTTCCTACCGTTCTCGCCATACAGTTAGCAATGAATCGCGCATGTTCCCGCAAACGGATCTCAAGTCCAACAATCAGGTGCACGCTCACATGGGCGACATTTTGTCAGTGATGCCCAAGTCTTGCTCGTCATAGACGGCGTTTGTGACTTCGCGGCTCACCACAAAATTTGGCGCCTCCAGCACCAGCGACTCTCAAATCAAACGTCTGAATGGCTAACGGGTAGGGGAAGGTGGGGTAAGACGGCCCACTGGGGTAAGACGAACCACCAGCCTTCCCGGCTGAACCGCTGCTGCCATCTGCTACACTATACACTAACTACCTTTGTTTTCCTTCGCGCCAGTCGCCATCTTGGGTTAATGGTTCCAGGACGCACGGATATTGAGTTATTGAGTAAAATGGTCTTTTTCGTCGCGCTGATCTAAGGTAAGAGGTCTAAGAATGATTAAATTTAGACGCGTTTTTGCATCATTAATTTTTCTTTGTATTTTGCTGTGAAGAGCAATGATAGAAGCGCAAGTTATGGCAGGCAAGTTTTCGCAATGTTGGGCTATTTAGTATCTACGTCATGATGTTTCCAAAATTTAGGTTTGGGGTAAGACGGACCACTAGTGGTCCGTCTTACCCCGTGGTGGTCCATTTTACCCCACAGATACAAAACCTCAGTAAAACACTGTGACTTGTTTAAAGTACCTATGTATCTACAAATTTCAATAGGCTAATTTTTTAATATTTTTGCAGATGCCGCGCAAGTACGAACGTAAAACCGATCGTGGAAGTTGGGACGAGGAGAAAATGGCATTAGCCATTGAAGCTGTGAAATCAAAATCGATGGGTTTTTTGGAAGCTGCCAGAGCATTCAGCGTCCCCAAGACAACCCTGAAGCGAAGGGTGAAAAATCAAAACAAATGTGCCAAGGGGACTGATAAGCTGTTAGGCTCCAGGATGACTGTGTTTAGCCCAGCGCAGGAGAAGGAGCTGGTAAACCACATCCTTATGATGGAGAGCAAGTTTTTCGGACTAACAACCAAAGACGTGCGATACCTGGCCTTTCATATGGCGGAAAAGAACAACATAACTCACAACTTCAACAAGGAGAGCGGTCTCGCCGGAAAAGACTGGTTGGCCGGATTCCAGCGCAGGCATCCGGAGGTGGCGTTTCGTGTGCCTGAGGCGATATCGGCAGCCCGTGCCAGGGCATTTAATCGAGTGAACGTGGGGAAGTTTTTTGATCTTCTAGAGCATGAGATGGACATAACAAAGTTTCCGGCTCACCGCATCTTCAACTGTGACGAGACGGGGCTGACGACTGTCCAGACAAAGTCGACCAAAGTCTTCGCACGCAAAGGGAAGTCTCAGGTCGGCACCCTGACCTCAGCGGAGCGTGGTATCCTCACAACGGCCGTGGTCTGTATGGCTGCAGGAGGCAACTACATCCCACCGTTTCTGATCTTCCCACGGGTTCGGATGAAACCTGAATTGCTGGATGGCTGTCCACCTGGAACCGGACACGTCTGCCATCCGTCGGGCTGGATGCAGACCGACATTTTTACCCAGTGGTTCCGCCATTTCTTAAGCCATGCTAAACCTTCCGAGGAGGATCCGGTTCTCCTGATCCTGGACGGTCACGTGACCCACACGAAGAACCTGGATGTCATCGAGCTGGCTAGAGCGAACTACGTGACCATGATCGTGCTGCCCCCGCACTGCACGCACAAGATGCAGCCTCTGGATGTGGGCTTCATGCTTCCACTGAACACATTCTATGGCCAAGCAGTGGAGAAATGGCTCAGAAATAACCCCGGCAGAGTGGTGACTTTTTACCAGGTTGGCCAGTTGTTCGGAGAGGCCTATCTCCGGGCTGCAGTTCCAACGACTGCCATCAACGCATTCCGCCGGACTGGCATCTTCCCGTGCAACCGTGACGTCTTCGGGGAGGAAGATTTCGCTGCGGCAGAAGTCACAGAGAGACTGGATGAGGACGTCGGTCCAGCGACTGCCTTAACCAGTTCAGAGCAGCCGCGCAGCCAACCCCCTGCTGCTGGTCCATCAACGGCTTCAACCAGCTCAGGGCAGCCGCGCAGCGAGCTCCCTGCTGCTAGTCCAGCAACGATTTCAGCCAGCTCAGGGCAGACGCATCACCAGCTCCCTACATCTGAGGCAGAAGACTCATCCAGTAAAGATGAACCCTTGCCAAGCAACAGCCACGAGGGTCTCGCTGTCTCACCTCATCACATCATCCCGGTTCCGAGAGCATCCCGCCAAGCGCAGAACGGCAAAACGAAGAGGCGTCGCATAACGGGAGCATGTGCAGTGCTAACAAGCTCTCCGTACAAAAAGATGCTGCAAGAAGAAAAAGAACAGGCCAAGGCGCCCACGAAAAAGAGGAATGCACACAGCAAAGAAAAGAAATCCAAAAAGAACCGTAAGCCTAAAGTACGCGACCATGTCTTATCAAGTGACGAGGATGAAGATCCTGACACACTCTGTCTTTACTGCAATGACAGCTTCACGCGCGCTTCACTTCAATGAGCGCTCAGTATCAGAGGAGGGATGGGTGCGCTGCAGCGTTTGCAAAAAATGGGCGCATGATATGTGTGCGGGAATCGGGGAGGAAGATGAGTGGTTCGCATGTGAACTATGCGTCTAAGTGCTGAGCTGACATGCATTTTATACCAAACGATAGTATCAACACGCACCTTTTTTGTTTTTAGTTCATTTTCTATCACATATCTGAGTACAAAATAAACGTTTATTGTGTTATTTCATCGCTCTTTTTCCTTTGGTTTACAAGAGTATAGAAGTTATACAAACATAAATGGATAGCAGGCACTGCTGGGGTAAGACGGACCACTTGTGGTCCATCTTACCCCGCGTTTTTTCTTGTCGCTGATTTTGACTAGTCCCCCTTTAAGAGCAAGCACCATCTAAATTTCTTGAATTTCAAATCCAGCGTCTGCACGTATCAAAAGAGGAAAGAATCAACATTCAGAAGACTATGAACAATGTGAGGTTGGATAGCATGGTAGCGAGAAATGTGACTTCAAACCTTAGCTGGTCCGTCTTACCCCACCTTCCCCTACAGCTCAGCACGTGCGTCTCATACACACCAGGCTGAAGCTATTGGCATGCAAAACAGCCACATGCATCGAGTGTCACGTAACACGTGCTCCTGCCCGCCAATTTTCGGCAATCCCAGCGTCCATACTTTTGCGGCAATGAAGGAGGAGTGTTAATTTCCAGGTACCTCGCGCCCCACGTGCGAGATGCACCCCCGTTTCGACCTGAATCCATCGACATTGATCGCCCAGCTGTCCGTCCGCGTTTCCAAGCCATCATCGCACCAAACTGCGTCGTTGGCGTCCCGGCAATTAGCCCATATGAAAAACAGGGGTGTCAGAAGAGGCGCACGCTCGCTGCACAAGATCCGTTGCACCCTTCCCTAGACTTTCTACCCACTAAATTTCAGCCGCCTAGGCCACTGCTTTTGGCACTTGGAGGCAGGGACGTAGAACTGGAGGAGGGGCAGGGGGCGGCTGCCCCTACGAACTTAATGGGTACTCAGCCATAGAAGCAACCGGAAGTTCGAGCTGGATGTCACTCAACGATCCAGCATAACCTTAACCTGGACTGACCTAAATGACCTTGCATAACCTTAAGATTTACATGTATACTATTATATATACGAAAGACAACCATCAATATCAACATCAGCATCCACATCAACAAAATCAACATAATGACAGCACTTGGAAATATTCTCAGTGTGCCTCACCCTCGCTTTGAACTCTGTGATTCGCCGGTGTGTTTGACTTTATAGGTCATTAACTTTCAAACTGTTCGAGTCATTTCGACTCTTTTTTAACAACGCGCTGTTCATTTATTGGAAGGTAGACAAAAATAGGCCTGCATGTGTCTGCGTTTGAGTCAGTCCAGCGACGGCGGAAAAGGGGGGGCAGGAGGGGCGGCCGCCCCCCAGCCGTCAGGCTGGGGGGCAAAACTATGTTTTTGCCCCCCAGGAAATTTCGGTCACTGCACCAAGCAAAATCGTGAAAAATCAGCCTTACGCTTCAAAAAAAAATCGATGTACGAATCGAAAGAAAACGTACTCCGAATATACAAGAAGGCTTTGTGCTATGAAGAGAGGCCCGTGGTCTGAATGAGCGTTTAGAGGCCCCTGTTAGCTTGTAGGGGAATTCACAGCTAGTTTCAGGAGGGCCCCCTGTAGACCCATAAAGGACCCCTGCCAGCCTCTGAAGGGACCTCCTTTCGGTCTGGAAATAGGGCCCTGCCCCTGCCTCCAGAGGTCGACATGAGCCCTTAACAGACAGATAGAATGCCCCCTACAGATAGGCAGTGGTTCCCCTTGGCCAACAGGTGCCCCTAAACGATCGTTCAGGAGCCCCTGCTTTCCTGTACAGATGCCTCTGCCGACCTGTAACAGGCACCCGCCAGATCGCCAGGAATGTCTTTACAGGTGAGCATGGGCCCGTTTACACTTCAGCGAGGTACCTTTACAAACCGACAGTAATTTTAACTATATGGGGTCCCATCCCACTCATTACGAAGGCCAGACGCGGATCCAAAGGGGGAGCAATTGGGGTGGCCGCCCCCTCTCCTTGAGTACTGAGAAGGGGCCCCTGTCAGACTGAAAAGGAAGCCGGAAGGGGCCCGTATGAACTTCACGGGGCCTCTATAAAAACCTGACATGCTCTTGATGCAGTCAGAGAGGCCTCCTGGACGGCTAGATGACCTCTGAGACGCACTGAGGGTCCCTGAAGCTCCCAAAGGGCCTCTGAGACCACAACAGGGTCCCAGTACGGCAGACTGTTCCCGAGATCGCCAGATGGCTCATAGGGCCCCTGAGACGGCCAAGATGAGGACTGAGTCCCTAGGGGACCCCTGTGAGTGAAAAGCTGAAGGTTCTTGATGTAGTCAGAGGGCCTCCGGGAGGGTTAATGAGACCCTGACACAGTAAGATGGCCCCTAAGATAGAAAGAAGAGTCCTTGAAACTCTTCGAGGGCTCCTGGGACTGCAAGGGGCCCCAACACGGCAAAGGGTCCATGAGACTGCTAACATTGCCAGGGAGGCACTTGAGACGGAAAGAACTTCAGATGGTGCCTGGCACGGCATAAGGAGACCCTGGCCAGCCAGAGGGGCCCACTGAACGGGGATTTGTCGATAACCTACTCAGTCTCGAGAGGAGCCACAAATGGGCTACATTGGCCTTTTTGAAACCTTTGGGGTTCTTGATGCTGTCAGGGGTCCCCGGGAAGGCCAGGTGGTTTCTAGGACGGCAAGATGGGCCTGTACACCGCAGATGACCCCTGAGAACGCCAAAAAGGTCGCAGGACCCCTGCGAGACAATGACGATAAGAGTGCCTCTGAGACGGTATTTGGGCTTTATGGGGGCGCTGGGCGGACAGAGGGTCCCCGAATGTAACAAGCGGGCTCCTGGCACGGGCAAGATCCCTCTGAGACTGCCAGCGAGGCCCATGAAGCGCCAACAAAACGGCTAGGGTTGTCACGGCTAGAGGGGTCCTAAAAGACTGCCAGATATACCTCATGTAACAGAGGAAGACCCCTGACACAGCCATAGGGACCACCGGACACGTTCAGAGGGTCTATGACAGTGCACAGGGGCCCTGGAATTGCCAAAAGGTGTTTTGTAACTGCCAGAGGGCCCCTGAGATGGCAAAAATGTTTCCCAGACACGATAAGAGGGGTATCCAGGACCGCAGGGGGTCCACTGAGACTGCTAGAGAGGGACCTTTGAGACTGCTAACTAAAAGTCTCTAGCAATAGGGGCCACTGAGACGACCATAGGGGCCCCTGAAAATACTAGACCTTGAGACGTCCAGACTGCTCGTGAAACGGCCAAAGGACTTAGACGGTTGCAAGAGGCAACCCTGTCACAGCAGAGAGAGGCTTACACAGGGCCCTTTTTAGTGCCTGAGGGGCTCATTAGACGGCAAAAACGTCTCAGGGACAACACGAAGGAATCCGAGATGGTTTAAGCGTCCCTGAAACTACTAGATGGGAAACTTCCAAAGGAGCGCCTGAGACGTCCCGCGGGACACGTGAATTTGTAAAAGGAACCTGAGACCACTGGAGGATCGTGGCACGGCAGACGCCCCGAGACCACCAAAAGTGCCCCTGTAATTGCAAGAGGGAACCTAAACTAAGCTGACCTAAACTGAACTAAACTAAACTAAACTAACCTAAACTAAAAAAATCCAGAAGCTACGGGATTGGGGAGGGGACAGACGGGCTCCTGAACCAGATACAGACACGACATTTCAAATGAAGGGAGGGACGGAGCCGCCTAAAATCTCGCCGTTTTTGTCATATTTCGGGCACTGTGTTCGGAAATAAAACGCAGAGTTTTCTCGAATAAGATGACGCGTTCGATTTTTTTGGTCACCTTATATCGTAAAAAGCAGAATTACATCATCTTCCATATCTGGGAGGCAAAAAATGGGGCCCCGCGCTGACCATTTGCCTCCACCCCCGCCTTCGCGAAATCTTGGATCCACCCTTGGCAAGGGCTCCCATTGGTTTCGAGAGTCCCCTTGATCCGATTTGCCCTCCCACCTGGGCGGAATCCTGGCTATGCCCCTGATCCATTATGTGAGAGATTTGGCGCAGGCATTGTCACGTTATGTGTGTGTGGGGGACAGGCAAGGCTGCTTTGGCAAGTGCTTGAGATAATGATTTCGTTCTCGTATGACAGTCTATAAGAGCTTTGTTACTAAGCGTCGAGTTATAATTTAATGTTGTGGGAGGAAACTGCCTTTCAACCGTTTACAAATGCATTTCATAATGATGTTGAATTCGTGATGTAAATGCAAACAAAATAACAAGCAGAAGTTTGCATCATTCTCCGTTTTGAAGATGGATGCCCAAAGTCAAAGACCTGAAAAAATGGCAATGGGTACAGACCTGAACAGAAAAATGGACGCATGTTGGAGAACACAAGTATGCACTAGCGCCGAAACCTGGAAAAAAGGTTTGCTTATTTAAAGAAAAATTGGGCGATAGCAAAAATAACAAAGTTCAGTTGTTTTTTTTCGGGATGGGAGAAGAAGGTAACCCAAGTGAGGTTGGCTGTTGATCCGACAGAGCTCGCCCCCCCAGCCGAAATTGCAATCTGCCGTCCCTGAGTCAGTCACAAAAAACCAAAGGGAGGGGCGAATTCCCCCTCCCCTTCCATTGCGCGTGCTAACCAAGATTTGAGTAGACGTTTGGATACCATTCAGCTAACGCTTGGATACTCTGCACGATGGCAGAATAGTTCCATGCCAAATGTGCTGTGTTGGTCCTGTGTCGGTCGTGTGCCGGTGCCGCCTAAGACCGTCTAAGAGGCCCTTGGAGGCCCAAACAATTTCCGTTGTTTGACATTCAAGGCGGCGATCGGTAAGCACTGTTGTATGAAGCCATACGTGGAAATACATATCTACTCGTACTTTCCGTGCTGTTTTGTTTTGCATTCGACGGCGGTTCTGGTTATTGTAAATACAGTACTGGGCTGAGAAGATTGTAAAGAATCGAATAACTTGAAAGAACGAGCAAAAAGGAAAGTAACGGACATCGTCAAGTTGCTCCTGCGGTATAGGTACACGGCGTACCTGGGGAGAACCTTGCAGCGTCTTGGATTACCTCGGATGAAGTATGCAGCATTAGCATTAACATCATGTCAGGTTCTCAAAAGGCTATCAAGATTAAAACCAGAAGAAGTTTCAGAGATGTTACAAACCACAACATTGTTTTTTATACTGTCTGGCGCTGTCTCCATCGGTTCTTGTACCGTCATCTTTAAGACAACCATGTGCTCTCAAAGGCAGCGCAGCCAGAATCGAATAGAAATCTCGCAGCTCGCATAAGCAAGTAATTTGTCTATGAGATTACGTGGCATTATAAATGTACCAGGTGCGTCAGATACGTATGTTGTAGGGAGCCATAACAGAAAACTGACTTGTTTCTTTTCCACGGCTTAACCCGTCCCCGACTGGGGGGTGACAGTTGACTGCCCCCCTGAGGTTTTTCTAGAACTGCGAGAGAACCAACAAACACAGAGTCACGAAACTTTGTGTACCTTTTTCTTCATCAATTTTACATCTCGTGTCAAAATTTTGACCTCAGGTCAGGTCAGGTGCCTGACCTAGGTCAGGTCAAACAGACCTATGTCCAAAAACGTTTAGCGCCCTCTAACTTTTTCGCAAAACAAGATATCTCAATAATACTTTCAGGGATTAGTGATCGTGATAGATGCAACAAAGCTGCTATCTCAGATTCTTTGGAATTTTCCGGGTCATTGACGTAAGGTCAAGCCCATTTTTAAGATATATCGTCGTTTTTTTCGGAAATTGACGGAATATTTCATAACATTTTTAGTGTGGAGTGAAGTAGACATCTAGTTATCGTCATTGGGCAAAGTATCAATGACTTGCAGCCATTGACCTGAGGTCAGGTCACGAATAACTGTAGTGAGCCAAAATGTACCACCGTCAAAATCGACGATGAATTACTCAGACTGGGTAGAAAATGGCAGAACTAGCTTGCACAGACGTAAGTAATACCAGGAACCTCAAAAAGTTTGAAAAATTGCATATTTTAGAAAAAACAGGCTCTCGCGAATAAAGCTGCGCCAATTTTGTAGATTGGTAACTAATGAATTTTTCCGAAATTTAAGCATGAAAAGCCATCACAAGAACCTCTAAAATCAATAAAATATACATCGATCGTCTTTTTTTGCGAAAATAAAGGAGCGCTAAAATTCGTTCCCGTCAATTTGTTAGTGCATACGGCAGCAGCGCACTCCTAGCAGCTGGCGCGAGAAATGTCGTGTCTTTAACTCAATGTTTCGGCGTATATATTGAACAAATCTGGGGAATTAGACTGTATCGGCATCCGCGGACCTTTACTTGTGCGGTGGTGCCTTTACCTATGCGTTTTTGGTCAAAGCCCTTGAGATTCAGGCCATTTCTCGGTCTCATGCAGTCGGCTATGAGAAAACATATATAGGGCGTAAATTGCTTACATATGATTTAAAAGTAAAAATGAGACCAGTTTCGAGCTCTACTCGTCACAAGCTTTCCAACGGTGTGCTTGTTTTTATGGTGCGACCAACCGTTCGTGAGTTAAAGGGGCGGCCAACTGCCCCCCTCCCAGTCGCCCATGTTTGAAACGGACCGCCGGTCGTGCGCGGGAATTCAGATCTCTCACCAACAGACATCAGTCTTAGACTTATCTTTCATCTCCTGCAAGAATGAAGAAATAAGCAGTTCTAATGACATGTTTTCACAGTGCACCAAAACTCTGCTCTTTTCGGCAAAACGAGAAGAGCCTGCTGTCGAAATCCACATACAGCTTGCTGCTATTTATGGGGGCTATGCCATAAGGGATTAAATTGTGCGGTAATACACACGGATGTTGAAAGACATGATAGAGAGCGCACAAGACCTGGCACGCCCTTGACCGGAGGTCAAGGGCGTGCCAGGTCAAGGGCGTTATATTTAGGTCAAGGGCGTTATAGTTATTACAGTCAAGGGCGTTATATTTATTAAATATGTTTATATTTATATTTATACGTTGGACCGTATCGTTTACGACCTGGAGGCCGGAAACGATAGCAGCGGACCCTAACGCCACCCAAGTGGAGGAGATAGTAATGGCCGACCGTCGTAGTCCCATTAATGAAATAGCAGAACGTCTCAACTTTAGCTCCGGTACAATTCACGCCATTATCCATGACCATTTGAACATGTACAAGATGGCATCAAGCTGGGTTCCAAAAAAAGCTAACAGATGACCAAAAAACGGCCAGAGTCAGGATGTCTCAAAGTTACCTTCAGCGATAAGGAGAGCAAGGAGACGCTTTCCTGGATGCATCGTGACGAAGGGCGAGAGCTGGTTTCCGCTCTTCAGCGCCGAGAGCAAGAGGCAGTCCATGCAGTGCAAGCACAAAGATCCGCCGACCCCCAGGAAATGGCGCGCTCTGGACTCTCAAAAAAGATGCTGTATGCTATATTCTGGGACACCGAACGGATATCCTGTCCTGGCATATCTGTCCCAAAAAGAGCCACAATTACTGGCGAGACATACTCAGAAATAATCAAGGGTCATCTTCTGTCAGCCATCGCCCAGCGCCGCCCAGAAAAAGCACAAGGTCGATTCGCCCTCCACCACGACAACGCAACGCGCCATTCCATCCTGCCTCCGTGGTGACGGCCGCTGTTGACGAAAACGACATCAACTTCCCAAGCGCCCTGCCTGCTCGTCCGATCTGGCACCCAGCGGCCACTGGCTGTTTTCAGCAATGAAGAATCACCCACGAGGGCGAAGGTTTCGCTCGCGGTCGACGCTGAGATCCGCCGTGTGGAAGGATGGCGAAAGGACTTCTGCTCAGAGCTTCCGACTTTATTCACTCTTTTGAATATGCCGAATGGATGCGAACATTTGTTTTGTTGCGTCCGGTGGCGGTAGTAACTGGGGCTCGTGGAGGTACGCTTCCTATCCTTACCGTTCATATGAACTGTTCTGCGTAGCAATTTGATAGGAAGCTGTTTTGATGTTCGTGAAATGCGTTCGATGTTGCTGCTTTCTTGCGTACCTTTGCTTTAGTTACCTGCCAACTCAGTGTGTCATAACACCAGAAAATATCAATTGTCCATTTTTTCTCGAACTGAACAGTAAGCTGGATGTTTCTGTAGACACTGTTCAGGACATAATTGGGTCCCTTGATTGATATCTTTTAAAATAAAAATGCACTTTTTGAGCTTAGCTGCACTGTCAGTCGGATGACCTTACTGATAAAACTGCTGACGCTCTCTTTCTGTATTGTTCTGTTTCTCTGAAGCATTACAAGCACGGGACTTAAGCGAGAACTTAACTGTACAAGATTTGAAACGTTATGGCGTTTATTTCGAGACATTTCGCATAGTGATTGGCATTAACTAGTTCGATGTACGCAAGAGCTCCTTGAAAAGAGAGAGGAAAGGGAGGGGTGTAGAGAGAAAGAGAGAAGGGGTTCAGTGACCAAATGTCTGGATGTATTCTTGATCGCGTCACTGATTTCCGAGGCTGCCCCCCCCCCCCGCCTGCCCAACTCCGAAATCGTCCCTGTGCCCCTGATCTCCACCCATGATTGTACATATCAGCGGCGGCGTTAGTGGTGCGTAAAGCTTATATAGGACGTCTGAGATGTTAAATTTGCCTTGGAGTAAAGAGCAGAGAAACTCCAATAAAGGCCACCGTCAGATATTTAAGTTACTCAAGTAATGAATCGAACGAGGGGCCACGCGATTTGCGGACACTGTCGGAGTTAAAGCCGAGCGTGGGAGAAAGTCGCACTGCGCTGCGCTGTGGACCGAGCGCTTAAGCTAACGCTGCTGGATCGCGGACATCGACAAAAATTTCGAGACCCACGTCCTGCATCACACTGGCGGGCGTTTTAAGAACCAAAGCCAGGTGGGCAAGGGCAATGGTCGGCGGGAGATCCTCGAGTGTGCTTTGTGGAATGACGTTTTAGCAGCGGTCGGGCGCTGCTATGACGCGGCTGACAACAGACTCCGCCCGTCGTTGTTCACGATGCCGTGAGAATGGACTTCGCCCCGTTCCAGTTTCACTTCGGACCCTGCATCGTGCAGCTGTCGCTCGTGTTTCGGGCTTCGTCGGGAAGGAAGTAACTATAGCCCGTTGGCTATCAAGGAGCAGACTCATTAGTCAAACCCAGAGTATGATACCGCCAGACAGACAACGAACACTCGGTAGAAACATGTTTGTACGCAGAGGATAGGCCGGAATACGCAAAAACCAGCGTACAGCAGTATCTGAGCCTATACTATTGAAAAACATGCCGTAGATCGTAAAGCTTTAATTAGCTAAATACGCAACAAGATTAATATTGCTGCATTACTATATATTCATAAATGGCACTTGGTTTTGGTGGTAAGTTCGATTGTCGTAAAATTCCAGCTCGATTGTGTTAAACCCTCGCCAGCCAATGTTAGTGAAGTCGTAATTGTACCAAGGTACGATAATACAGTTGTCTGCATCAGAAACCAGCGGGGGGGGAGCAAAAGGGCAGCCGCTTCCCTGCCCCGTTTCGCATTTTGGCGTCCTTACCTGCAGAACGCGGGAAAGAGCATGGAAGCCATTCACGGACGAATGTTGTTCGTGGATAGAAAAGCACCAGTAAACAGCGTACATTAGACATCGTGCACCGTTGTGGACATGGGCGCCCTTATATTTAAAAAACTGTAAAACAGAGGAAGCAGCCATAACATGGCTCACGTGAATCCCGTGCTTTAAAAGGTACCTTTAACACAGGCTTATGTAACAAAGACAGGACGCAGCGGACACAGAACCGCCCTGGGACTGAAAAGGCGCCAATCAATTTGGCGCCCTTTCGACGAGATTTTGACGCGCTTTCGGTGTGATTTTGATACCCCCAAAAATCGTGTGGAAAAAATAGCACCAGCTAGCAAAACCAGGGTTCCGTCCCTGGTTTGCAATGCGCGAACGTACGCAGTTTTCTGAGTCACATGCCCAATGAAAATTGTCAAGCGGGGCCATGTGGCATACACAGACGGACAGCAGCATGAAAACAGAACAAAAACAGATTGAGATCAAAACGGAATAAGCTCGTGTCGTGAGGATGAGCTGCATGGACGGCTTGTGCTTTCTGTCGACCTCGGCGCATGCGCGGGGCTCTTTTCGTCCTCCGTGTGGCGGTCGCTGGGGCAAGACGGCCGGGCAGGCCTTAGGTGCACGGGACGGGGCCACCGGCGCGATCCGCCGAGGGGACCGATAATCCTTCACAACACCGCATGTTCAAAAGTCCTGCTTTCCTTCCTGCGCCGCACAAGACTTAACCGCAAGTCGTCAGAATCAATCGCGGATTCAAGCGCTTGAAAACACCCACGTTGTCTGTACCATTTTCGTACCCAAAACGCAGTGCGTGCCAAATGCGTTTGTATTAACCAGCACGCGCACTGATTACAGAGAACGTCAGATCCTTCGCAACGACGAGAGCCTGTCAAATCGATCAACGCACGCGCAGACACCGCCGTTTATTAAATAGACATCCGGCAAGAGAATGTCAGCACTGGGGTAATTGTCGACTCTTGGATCCGAACGAAACATGCGAGGAATACTTTTGCGGGCACTTCGTGCAGCCACACACGTCCTCTTCGTGCTGACACAGGACACTCAACGGCACCGGGCTTACCAAACATCAATGAGAGACACAGGTTTCACAGAAGGCCGAAAAGCGAACATGCACAAAGAGATCCCCGCCTTCGCGTTTTGCCACGTCGTATGCTACAGGTGTAGCGGTCACGAAGTTGGCTACTGGCTTTCGCTTTCACTTTTCATCGTGCTTCTTGCGACCGCCAAACATCACTTTCTCCTCATACGTACGTCAGCCACACATGGCTAGAAAAATGCTGCACTGTCATTTGCTTCCACGCCCTCAAACAGCAGTACCAAGTGACGTCACAGAGGAAGACTAAGGCACCCTACCGATTTCGGCCACCAGAACACTCGCAGAACATTCCCTGTATGTATGGCCTGCAGTCACACGGCTCGCGTTCCTCCTGCCTACCGTCAAAGAACAGCACTGAACCCTGCCGAATTGGGCACCGAATACCCTGCATTGTCATCACCACAGGTGTCGTTTGTGACCACACGTATAGCCCAGACGCCTCGCCCTGCCCGTCAACCGTCCCCACTGACCGTATCCACGTGTCATCAGAACGCCCGTTGCAAAGACTGTCTCCGAACTCAACATCATAGTCTTCCATATCGCTTGACGAACCAGAGACGGACTCTGAAACTAGCTTGGGCCAGAAGACGAACAATGATCGCTAAGTTTTCTCGCGTGCCCAAGTAGGACGGTCAACAGTCTGGGGGTTTAAGGATGCGGAATGCATTGCACGGTGTGGACCTGTTTATATAACTGCAAATTATGTACATGTTCCACATGGCTAACTACGTGGGCAGTTAATCACACCGATGGAGCCCCGAAAATTCACACTCGCGCACCGCAAATGCCACTCAGTCAACACATTCGTCGCCCCTCGCTCCAGCACGGCGAGGGATTCACTCCTTCACATTCGCCACAAATATCGGTACACAGTGAGCAGATTCGTCGCCACGTTGGCTTCGCTTGTCTGAGCGGGCTCATCGCTGGCAAACGCCGTCGGAACTCTCTCCAGAGAACACGCCGGGCCCGTCTGCCACCGTTTCCATGGAAACGGCCTCGAAGCCGCAGGGCGGTGCCGACAGCTTACGAGTACAGGCGCTCAATCACCTGGGCGTACTTCTTGTGGATGACCGGGCGCTTCATCTTCATGGTGGGACCTGAGGAACAGACGTACCGGATTTGCATTTTCCATGTTGCTGGCCCAGCAGCAGCAGTCACAGTCAACGGACGCTGCCGCTGCAGGCAAGGAAAGCTGCACTGCACTCGACTGCCTGTATAAATCACAGCCTGCACAGCCTGCACAGCCGAAACCAGCGGTACTAACCTAAACCGTCGGCGACAACCTGAGTACCACAACTGTGTTCAGCCATGGCCAATTTTCCTTTCCCTTGGCGTCCGCTTAATATCAACTGGTAAGGAATTCCCAATTACGTTCCACGCCACATTACCATATATCCTAGCCAGAGAACACACGAAGTCAGCGCACAAACCACACCCTCCAGTGACCGCCCATACAACTCCCCATCAACACGACCGAGAGCCCATCTGCCTGCCGGCTTTCGTACCGATCTCGCCGCCCGGGATGGAGAAGTCCACTGGCAGGATGGTCCACTTCTGCACGCGCTGGGCGGCGGAGCAGGCGCGGCTGTTGGCCCTGTCCAGGCCGCGCTGGATGGCCGCCATCACCTGCGGCGGCGGCGCAGGGTGTCAGGCGCCGCTCGCTCGTGTCAGAGTGTCAGGTGTCGGTCAGTGACCTCAGCTGACTCCGATCATCTCGTGAGTCCTGCTGATGCACTGTTCCACTTCTTACCCTGTTACATTTGCCGATGTGGCAATGAGCTCGCCGATCCGGCATCGACCCCACCGACAGCAGCGACGACCGACGTCACCGACGGTCCTACGCCGCAGAACCTTAACTGACCCAGCACTGACCACTGGTACCGACCTCACTGACCTCTGGGTCGTGTCCAGGAACTGACCTGGTCACTTACCAAGTTATCTTAGTGCGTCAAAACGTCATTGGGGAACAAGGTAAACTTTTCGAAAAGATATAAACGGAAATGCAACCTTGCTACGAAGTGAGGTTGCTACTGCAGTAAGGGAGTACATGATGGCCTTGTAATAAGTGACGTTCGCCAGTTTATGAACGTTGCTCTGATGACCTGGTACTGATCTGTAATACTGATACATGGTACTGACCCGTAGTGATCAAGAACTGACCACTGCTGACCTGGTAATGCCCCCGTACTGACCGGGTACTGATCACGCACTGACCCCTGCTGACCTGGTACTGACCCCTGATGACCCGGTACTGACCCCTGCTGACCCGGTACTGACCCCTGATGACCCGGTACTGACCTTGTCGTCCGGTCCGTCCAGCACGTCCTGGACGGTGCGCGCAGTCGAGCCGACCGAGCGGCAGAAGTCCAGCGCCGGCTGGCTCAGCTGATTGGTCGGTTCCAGCGTGTCCATGTCCACCACCACCTGGCGGCGGACGGGCCGCGTCACCAAACGCCGCACGCGCACCGCTGCACGCCGCGTTCGCGTTTACGTTCGCGACCCGGGCCTCCGGTGACCGTTCTGCCCAGTTCGGTTCCAGATTCTGACACTAGATGTCAGTCGCTTCGGACACGCGGGACGACCCAGCAAGCGAGGGTCGGACCGGCGGCGGTAGACAACGTTCCAAACTACGAAAACCGTTAGAGGCAGCTCCACCGTCCATCGATCACTTGTGGAAAAGATCGCATCGGATCTCGGTGACAGAAGCATCGGCTGCGACGGTCCCTCTGATAAGAACGAGAGGCTCGCCCATCAGATCTGGGCCAGTGCTCCACGCCGACCACCGACATCGACAAACACCACACGGAAGCACCACGGACAGTTCTCGCCCGGGCCTCACCTTGAGCGTCATGAGCATGCTGAGGAACTTGCGCTTGTCGCCGATGAGGCAGCAGTTGCTGATGAGGCTCAGCTCCTTCATCACCTCGTCCTCGATCAGCACTGGCGGGATGTTCTCTCCGCCAGCGGTGATAATCAGCTCCTGGTGGGAGAGGGCGCGGAATGAGTGCTGGCGATGGCCATCATCGTGAAACCCATGGTAAAATACTGAAGGGGGCTTAAGCCATCTTAAGTGGTGAAATTATGTACCTCCAAACAGTCCGTAGAAAAATGCGACAATAGACAATGATGTTACGTCAGGTCAAGGATGTTTTAAACTGCAGACGGCCCAAAAGTCCAGAGGCGCAAAGTGGAATTATCGGAGTTCACTGGAGACAAACCTGACGCAGCCAGCTAGTCAAAGCTCATCCCTGAAGACCAACAAAGTTTCGACGGAACTGGCGACTCCACGGCAGGTACAACGCAAGACGTGGCACACGACAGCACCGAGCAAGCGCAGCCAAAACGGCCCAAACCGTCGGGCCGACACCGCCCTGCTCCTGCCGCTGTCCCTGTCCCGTTAGTCGCCGCACCTTGCTGCGTCCGGTGATGGTAACGAGACCGCGGCTGTCGATGACGCCCAGGTCCCCGGAGTGAAGCCAGCCGTCGGCGTCCACCGTCTCCTCGGTCTTGTCGGGCAGGTTCAGGTAGCCCATGAACACGTGCCGGCCGCCCATGCAGATCTCGCCCTGGCCGTCGTCGTCCGGCTTGTCCAGGCGCGTGCAGCAGCCGTCGATGGTGGGGCCGACCGAGCCGACCCGGTCCATCGTCAGCGTGCACGCCGTGTGAGGTCCCGTGCACTCGCTCATGCCGTAAAGCTGCCGAACAGTGAGGAGGCGGGTTCGGGTCTTGTCGAAGACGGATTTTGTTTCGTACAGCGATGGAACACAAATTTTCAGGCATTAAATGCCGTCTTATGCGACGTGAAACCAACGAAACAAAGAAAACATAGGACATCGAAAATGTTCTGCGGCGAACCATGATGTCCCACTAATACCCAAAAACAGCCGAGGCATTTTGTGCAAAACCACCAAACGGCGCGGACGAGAATACAACCTTTCCTTTCCAAAGGCCGGACTTATCACTGACCACAACAATAACCGCTTTTTTGGGAACCCTACGTTGGCCGGCGTCTGGAACGAGACGGATTAAGCGTCGTCCAGTGTCCACCGCAAGACGATCCCCAAAATCCGCCTCTAATGACGAATGGCCCGGCGAGAGCAGTACTAACCTGAAGCAGCGGCAGGTCCAGGGAGTGGAAGAAGCCCAGCGTCTCCTTGGAGAGCGGGGCGGCCGCCGAGTACATGAGGTGCACGCGGTCCAGGCCCACCAGACGGTGGATCTTGCTCAGCACCAGGCGGCGAGCGAGGCCGTATCCGAATGGCTTGCTGGCCGACCTGGATGGCGTGGAAGGGTTAGGGATTAGAACACGGGAATTCGGAAGCCTCGCCACGCGTTACGCCCAATCGGGAGTCAAAATGAAGGCATTGCAGCATCCTCCCTACGTAAAAAAATATCAAATCGTCATTCTGTAGTAAGACACACAGGAGTTGCAGTAGCGGGATAACGGAATGCCGTACAAGCACTTTGTTATGGGTACAGCCACATGTTTTCCGCAGAACTGCTAACGATTTGTCTAGATTACCTTGAAAGCTGGCCATTACTACAAAAATACAAGCATGCAGTAAAAAGGTGGTTTAGTCTTAACAAGCAATCGCCTTCTGATGGTTGGTGGTCTACCGATGATGCGGTACCAGACCAGAAATCGGGTTTCCGAATTCAGGACCAGCAGGAGGTCATCGGCACCCCTTGATGTACACCCAGCAATGTACCCCTTGATCCTGTTGTTCTGAGAGCGCCTGCCCCGCTCCAGCGCCCAGTCGAGCAGGGAGCGGCGCAGACCCTTGGACTGGCCGGCCTTCGTCTCGAAGCCCTCCTTGATCTTCTCGAAGACGCGCGGCACGCCGATGAACGCCGTGGGCCGCGCCTCGCACAGCGTCTGGCCCAGCGTGCCCTGCAACAAACGGCGGCGGTACAACAAACAATGCACGCCTCGCACAGCGTCTGGCCCAGCGTGCCCTGCAGCAAACCGCCGCGGTACAGCAAACAGTCCGCGCCTCGCACAGCGTCTGGCCTAGCGTGCGCTGTAACAAACCGCGGCGGTACTACAAACAGTCGGCGCCTTGCACAGCGTCTGGCCTAGCGCGCCCTGCAACAAACCGCGGCGGTACCACAAACAATGCCACTAATTAATCTGCAAAGAACTAAAGACGACGGCCACGTCAAACTACCCTCTCCATTTATAGACGCACGGACAGAAGGGAGCGAAGGGTTTACTGACCCTAGGTTTTGTCAGTCCTAACATAAAAGCTATGCGTTGCAAGGAGAGTTTCACATCAACATCTCTCTACCCTCTTCTTATTTTTTCCATTGCCCCACAAAGCTCTGCGTTTGCCAACATTAATCTGAACGGATATGGCAGTGAAACAGGAACGAAATGACCAACGGGCCAAATGAGACGGTGGATATCACGCAGGCACTGTGCAGACGCAGCGCGAGCAAGGAGATAATCCAACTGCAACAACCACCACAAAACGTCGCTCAAACTTCCCAGACGCGACCCTGCCACCGCCAACGAACACCGACAACAAACGTCAAACCCGCCAATCGGTCTCCTCGCCCCCGAATCCCCGGCCGCTCACCTTGAGCGCGCTCTTGTCGGCGAACCACACCGTGCCGCCGGACGCCAGCGGCAGGTAGATGTCGGCCAACATGGCGGCCACGTGGCTCAGCGGCAGGTACGAGACCATGTGCTCCAGGCCGTCGCGCAGGTCGAACTGGGCGATCGCGTTCATCGCCGTGAACGTGATGTTGTCGTGGCTGAGCATGACGCCCTTGGGCGGGCCAGTGGTGCCCGAGGTGTAGATGAGCGCGGCAGCCTGGTTCACGGCAACCTGGGGGGGGGGGGGGGTGAGGGGGCACCAGATGTCAGCCGCGGCAAAGGAAGCGAGTATGGGTCTGTGGTGCGAAAGCGATGCGAGTTCGAAGCCTTAGAGTTTTTGCGCAAATCACGCCACTTTCCACGAAGAAGTTTAGTAATGTAATGATGCGTATGCGGTTCGTTCTGACGTGGGCACATTTCCTGAAGGCTCACGCCTCGCTTCCCATTCCCATTACCTTATTTAGATACAAGAAAGACGTCCTCTTCACCAACTTTAGTGCCCACATGATGAGAACGCATCCGACAAAATTCGACATCCATCAGACCTAGCCTCAGCTCGCAGCTCATTCGACGACATCCTCCCCATCAGCCGGGCAAACGTTTCCAACCACCTCCAACCTGGCCACAGCTGGCGGCGGCCGTCCCCTTCCCTCAGACCATCTCGCAGCCTGGCCAGCGCCCACCTGTCTGATGCGGCGTTCCAGCTCCTCGGAGCCCTCGCGGGCGCCCATCTCGACCAGCTGCGCCCAGCTGATGACGCCCGGCGCCGCCGGCTCGCCGGCGAACTGCACCACGGCGCGCAGGCTGGGCACCTTGTCGCGGAACTGCAGCACCTTGGCCAGCTGCTTTTCGTCCTCCACGACGAAGATGTTGCAGTGCGAGTCGGCCGCGCAGTGGTAGCACGCCTCCGTGTTGTTGGTCGTGTACACGCCTGGAGGTGGAGGGGCAACGGTGATGGCTGCGGTTATGGCGGCTCAGAGCTGCCTCATACTGTTCACCGACGGCTGGCGTTGGTCTTTCCGCTGGCGTGGCGTTGGCGTTGGCGTTAACGGACATTACGAGGTTGAAAAGGGATGTTCGCGGTGGCTGGCGTTATGACGTTCGCGGTCATTCACCGGGACGGACGGCCTACACAACAAAGCAGCCCCTATTGTTTGACCAGCTTCCACCGCCAGCGTATGATTTATCACGCCCGCAGACAATCCCTCACGGCACCATCATCCACGCTGCAACTCTTTCACCCCGGCAAGTACGAGCTCGTTAGCTCACCTGCCGACAGTCCCCCGGCATAGATGGCAGCCAGCGAGGAGACGAACCACTCGGTGCAGTTGAAGCCCAGGATGCAGACGGAGCCCTTGGGCTCGAGGCCGAGCTTGATGAAGGCGCGCGCCACGCACTGCACCTGCTCCAGGTACGTCTTGTACGTGATGCTCTGCCAGACGCCGTCGCGCTTCGTGCGCAGCGCCGTCAGGTGGCCGAACCTGGAAACAGCGGCGGTCAGCCGAGCCGCCAGCTGCGCGGACAGCGGGGCCGTGTCCGCCCGACATGGCCCCGCTTCGCCAGCTCGAGGCTGGCGGGAGGGGCAGGAAGTGCCGGTGCGGTGACCAAGAGACGTCCGGAAAAGGGTGTGCCGCTCAGCCCGAGTTCGTAAGTAGGGCGGGGAATGATGCGGAAATGGCGCATCAGAAACGCAGCGCAAAACGGGCCGTCTGCTGACGAAGGGTGGAGACGGTGGGACGAACTGAGCCCGCTGCAGGCAACGCCGATGGTGGTGACGAGTGCACGACTGGGCTCTGAGTGTCCACGGCGGACCAGGCAGAGGGAAACGGACCGACTGGTGACCGGTTGCGGTGGATTGACTAATCAGGGTTTCCCGCAACCGGATACCCATTATGCAAGCCGAACGGATCGCGCCATTAGCAGTTCACATTTAAATGGTTCGACTTCCAGACACTGCCGAGAACTGCGGTCACTAATGGGTGCCGAGGTGGGCTGTTACGATAAAGGAACGAGCAAAGGTAAAGTGAATGATGAAAGCACATGGCCAAAGCTCGTGAAGCTGCCAAACAACATTCCAGCATGGAACAGTTGAGTTAAAAAAAGGGCGCGACATTGGACAAGGCAGTTGGAAGCAAAGGCCAAGGGAAACCTTTTGTGAGCAGTGAAGAGAAAATGCCTTTTCTACGAGGGCAAACCAACTTAATGATTCGAATCAGACTACATGGATCGTTTTCAACAAACGGCCGGTTACACTGACTAGCAGACCCCGAGGAACGTGTGAACCCACAAGCAGCGTTTAACACAGCGCTCCGGTGTTAGTCCTGTGTTCCTGGCCCTCCGGCTTCACCGCCTACCTGTTGGCGGCGCGGCGCAGCAGGCTGTGGACGGACATGGGCGGGATAGATGAGGCGCCCTTGGCCCCGATCTTCAGCTTGACCGCGCCAAACCTGTCCGTGGTCTGTAGGTTCTCGGCCGGCACCACCTGGTCCGGACCTGCGGGCACGGCGGAACGCTCAGCGAGGGCGCTCCGACTGGAAGATCGTGGGTTCGATCCTGGCCCACCGCATATTTCGCTTACCGGCATTTGCCCGTTAGCTAAATGTAAAGCGGAACAGCAACCGGAAAGAGGCTGCTCGGATGTGGAAAACACGGGACCTTGAATGTTCATACTGTAAGGATACAGTCATTCTGGACAACACATTACCAATCAACGGACTTCTGTTTTAATCGGTATAACGGTATCTTATAACCGGTAACCGGAGCCGTGACAAACAAGGAGCCTAGTCATCACCGTTCACATCCTACATGGACCCCATTCCAGTCCCAAATGGTTCCCTCACAGCACAACCAGCTAAGCTTGGCCGCAGACAGGCTTAGCTAGGCTGCAGGAACGCAGGGCCCGCAGGCTGAGCTCGGCCACAGGCCCGCAGGCTGAACTACGCAGCCCTCAGACCGGCCGGCGCCGGCCGCCCAGTCACGTGACCACAGCGCCGGACCGCAGAGCGACCACGAGCGAAGACGATTTGGTGCGGTCGCTGTCTGCCGACGGCGTGGGAACGACCCAAGCTGCACCAGCAGAGAGGGGAGGGAAGGTTCGTGCGGCTTGCGGCGCGCAGCCCAAACACAATGCAGTCCAGCGGGGGCCTCCGTCAGCCGACCGGTGCACGTGGAATGGAGACGGAAAACGGCCTTTCAGTTTGGATCAAGCCATTGATAAGGAAATGGCAAGATCGGTTGCAAGAAGGCGAAGCTTATTGTTTGCTGACGATACCGAAATATGGAAAGTCACTAAAAAATCTTGCTTCAAAATGATCGTGACTGTGTAAAGCTCCGAACTGAACAATGTCGGCCAGGGGAAAAATGCCGTCCAGAACACAGTTCTGTCGGTTAATCCACTCTTGCAATTTACCTCCAATGCCTCCTCACATCAAAACAGCCAATGACGCTATCCCGACAATGAAACACGTCAGGACAATTTCGCCGAAGGCGTTATTTTTATGGCCAGTGCACACAACTGCTTCTGTAAGGGCCACTTCATTCTTTCATTAAAAATGTTTTCTCTAACACACCGCAATGTCCATCAGTCACCAGCGGAGACATCAAAGAACGATACGGCAAACATGTGATGTCAAAACATTAACATGACATGTTACAGTTTCTGGATGAGTAAAGACGGTCATTATCTACCATGAAGCACAAATTAAACACAGTCGGCAGAAAAACACGCCAAAGGTCCGTTGTAAATCAACTCAACGATAACCGCTTTTTTTTTACAAAATGCCAGCTTCCTCGCCAGGAGCCATTGAAGTCATTTACTGTTCTATGTCATATGGAATAAAGAATCACTCGCATGGACAACTCGGAATCTGTCCTAGAAAGTCTCTGTAAGCATATGTTTTCGTGCCATTCAAACAACCATCGCCGATGATTTTTTATTCAATCCGTTCGAAAAAGCACCCGGACGTCCTTCTGCGAACCACACGAAACGACCCCTGCAGCGTGTTCAGGTTTTTAAAATAAATTTAAAAGTGGTTACGATGAGCGTTTTCAAGCAATGATATTGCACTTTACAAATGAAATACCATTATCACTATTGTATTTTACGGCTTTTCACGATGCAACGGCTACAAGGTCCATCGCACTCTCCTGCAGGAGAGATCACAACGGGAAGTTAAAGCAAACGGAAAATAATTTAAATAACTTATCCCTGATTCAAAATCGCGACGACAAAACATCTTTTTTCCCACAGCTAGGAACAATTTTTAACCAACCGACATTAAGTCCGGGAGCGGAGAGTGGAGCAGCAGGGATGATCTGGTCTATTGAAAGGGACCAGACCTTCACTTACGCCTTCAGAGGACGACATCACGTGCCTTGGAGCAAAGCAGTGTAGTGGTACGCTGCAGTCCGCGAGCGAAAAAATTCCGGACCAATCCCAGGTCTTGGACGATAAACATCAAGCACACAAAACAGCAGGAATTCCACAAGTTTGCTGACTGCAGCCTCCCAACTGCACATCCGTGACTGGCGCACGACCATGACCGGAGGTCACCGAGAACATTTAAAAACGCCACCAGGAACATTAAAATTCACAGCACTGCGCAGCACGCCGGCGCTGGTGACACTCACAAACAGAATGCAAATTCTAACACGCCAGAACTTCTGGGCTTCAGGGAATGGGGAACGCTCCGAGAAGCAGGGCTATCAAAGGAATGAGTTGAGGGAAAAAGGACGTTCAAGGGTGACCAAGGTTTCGTAAAAGGGTTTTGTTTCTGATTCTAGAGATAAAGTTTCATTTTTTAAATAAAGAAACTGCTGTAAAAAGGCACATATGCAAAATTCAGCAGGTTTCTTAAAAAAAATAACTGTTCCCATCCCACAAACGTGGTCGAAACAAAACGGCTTGGCCCTTCCCAAGGCAGTCCCGAGACAACCGCCACCGGCGGTCGTCCAGATCCCTCAATTACACCCGAACGTGCTATGGCACCGGGTCCCGTGGCCCGACACAGACCGGCGCACAGCCTTCGAAGCGGGGGCCAAAAACAGGCGTGCTTGGTGACCCGGCGCCAGGCGGTGACGCAACGGCACCGGGCCCGTCCCTTACAACACCGGCTGGCGGCGTCTCGGAGCCGCGGCCAGCCACCGCCGGCCGCCTGCTGACTTCAGGCCCGAACAGGAGCCGACTTCAGGGCCCGAACAAGAGAGGAATTCAGGCCCGAGCAGGAGCGGGCTTCAGGACCCGAGCAGGAACGGACTTCGGGGCCCGAACAGGAGAGTCCAAACAAGAGCCGGCTTCAGGGTCCGAACAAGAGCCGGGAAAGCCCGACGCTAGGAACACAGTAGCTGGGAAAGCCCCGGGTGTTTCAGACCGCAGGGCGGCGCGGCCCGGGACGCCGGCGGTCCCGCTGCAGCCGGCGAACGGCCGGGTCATTTCGCCAGAGGCACTGATCGCCGTCGTGCTACGGAGAGATCGATCGCTGGTTTTTGTCGGACTGTCCGGATCGCCGATTGCAAGAGCAGCCGCACGGACGCGATGCAGTGCAGCGCCGGAGCGATGTGAACCGATTAATGAATGAATCGTGAAGCCCAAAACCACAAGCATCGCTGGCCGCCACCTGTATTCTTCGAATCTCAGACGGGTTTTCCTCTCATGACTGGCTGCTTATAGAGCATTGTTTAATCCACGGCAGATGGGAATGCGCAGCAGTTCCTTATATAATCTCCAACGCTTCTTTGCTGTCGTCCCGTAATCTAAATGCGTTTAATATGATACATTTCAAAGCTGACAGCCAAAACTCGTTTAACTCGGCACTGCCTGGAATGTTTTTGTACCAGCGACCGCCTGGGGGTGTCAAAAAAGGCACCTCCTGTTATCTTAGGATCTAACCGTCGGATGTAAACCGCGCTATTACCAATCGATGGCCCCGAGTCTTGCGATTCAGAAAATACTATGTTAGCCCTGGCCACATGACTGATGACGCCACAGATCACGTAAAATGAGTAACACGTCGTCGGGAAAGGTGACGCCGGTTCGTACATCACATCACCGGCAATACTGGTCCTAGAGCATTTAACTGGGTATCAAAAGAAAGGTTACGATCGTCTGCATCAGGAGCATGCCAAAATGATGAAAAATGCCGGGTCAAGGTCAACCTAGGTCATGTGAAATACTGGTCTTACTCTACGCGCCAAACATCGATGCTTAATGGCAGCAGTTTTGATCCACGTGACAAAAAGGACGAAAGTGAAACCTTCTGATGATCATTTCTGCATGATCTGCTTTTCATCCAGTGAAGGCCAGTCTAGGTCAGGCCAGACAAGACTGCACTTCTCGTCCTGACCAAGAATAATATTTACTCCCTGGGATTCTTAACTGCGTCAAGTACCGAATCGAAATGACATCTCCAGATAGTTAAATCTGCTGCTCTGTCTGCCTTTTATCGGGTCAAGGTCAAGCCAGGTTAGAACAGGCAGTCAGGCATCTTTTTCAGGCATCAGACATCTTTTTCTTACTAGGAACAATAATTGCTCTCTGCTCCTATATACTAAACGATCTTCCGCAGACAATGTATTTCATTTCGTATTGACATATATGACGTGACCTGACGTGACCTCATGATGGATTTGATGAAACTTGCTAAGAGGCACGTATGAATTTGCTTGTCTGGCTCGAACGATGGGAAAGGTCAGCGGCAATCACTCCTATTACCCACAATGCAACGCACTCCAAATGTCATAATGCACGTGATATAGCATGACCACCTCTAATGTAAACGTGTCACAGTTTTATGTCGTTTTTCTGACCGTGTCCTATGTAAATCCAAATAATCCATGCATTACATTCGCGAATACTTGAAAAAAACGAAGCATGTTCGTCCCACCGCCCTAAGAGGAGAAAACATACTTGCAAGGGTTCACTTGTGGCCTAATATCTTCATGACCTAATCTAGCATGGAAATGATTTTGATGTCAGAATATGTCGAATTGACTGATGAACAGGTACTGAAAGTCTGGTTGGGCTGGCACTAACGGTTCAGAAACTATTCGCGAAAAACCGGGGGGGGGAGTACCCCATCTGACACCACCAGGCGGTGCCGGGTTAATCCACTATTCACGTGTCTCTGATTCCCAACCAATGCCCAGCCTAAAAGAGAAAATGCCCAGGCTACGATGTCAACTCAGTAAAGCCTGCAAAGATTTCACTACCACCACGAGCCAATTTCCCCTCATCCCAGTGCACCTCGTCCTGCCGCTCATCGGCGATCCGTACCGCCGGCGCCGTACCGTCATTATGCTGGGGCCGGGCCGGCGGCGGCTCCGGGGCGCCCTGCAGCTCGCGCTCCTGCGACTGGCCACGCTCGGTGACCGCCTGGTGGAGCTGCTGGTCCAGGCGGGTCACCAGCTCGCCCGGCGAGCCGGTCGACTTGGTGTGCACGCTGGGCGTGCTGCCCGCACTCGACGGCGACGACGCCGAGCCGCTGGAGCTCTGCCGGCCGGGTCAGGTCAAGTCAGGCCAGGTCAGGCCAGGAGTCAGGTGTCAGGTCACTTCAGTTCAGATCAGGTCAGACCAGGCCGGGTTGGGTCTGACCTGGCCGGGCCGAGTCAGGCCGGGTCGGGTCGTGTCAGGTCGGGTCAGGCCAGATCAGGTCAGGTCACTTCAGGCCGATGCGTTTTGATGATGGTGCGTCACAAACCAGGTTAACCCACGATGTACGCAAGTTGTCGTGTCGAGTTAACTCAGGTCAAACTAGACCAGTCAAACGGACAGAATAGATTACTGATGTCACATCACTGTAATCAATTCATCTCCGAAGGTTAGGTCAAGTACGATTAATTCAGGTCCTCGTTAAAGATAAATTCGGCAATTTCAGACTGAATGTTCCGAAGAGCCAAGGCACGGCACATCATAAGACAGGTCGGCTCATTGTAGGGCAGCAGCGGTCATGCCAGACTTGGGAGCAGAGGCCAGGGAAACGTCTGTAAATTTCACAATGCTTCGTCACGCCCGTTGATACAACGGAGCAACACAATCGTCTAAGAGGTCACATTATAAACTCGAATGGCTTGGGACTAATATCTGGATCAGTCATTTCTCAGTTCGTGGACCAAGGCATTACAAACATATCGCAATGTACCCTGGAGTTAGTGGCAAGCTTGAAGGGAATTAAAACAGCATAAGCCATCGTAAGGAACAATGGTCTACAAAAGACTCAGAAGGCAATGGAGCATGCAAACCTTTCTACGTCGCACCTTTTCAAACAATGACCGCACAATGGACTTAATTATGCCCCCTCCCCCATACGGCATACGCCATTTGCATCGTGCCTAGTACACAGCCCTCGCCAACAATACCCGGCCGGCGGCGTATCTCGCTTAGGAAAGTCGGCGCCGTGGGCCAAGACATCCACCCACAGACCTCGCATCTCGCCATCCAAGAAAACCCTACCTCCTTTGGCAGCACGCAAAGACGCTACAAGGCAACATCCCGCAAGTCCTGCATTCTCCTCCCACCGGACTCGTCGCCCTCCAGACCTCCGAAAGACTGGAGTTGACCCCAGTTCCCTCTCCTTCCTACAATACGGGATTCACTCACGGACGACTCGAAGGCACGTCCGTTAGCGCGCTCCGTCCTGATTGTGGACAGCTCGGTGGTGTCGTTCTGGTCGTAGTGCACGTTGATGGCGATGCGCGTGCCGGTGATGACGCTGCTGTTATTGGGCATGGTGGTGGCCGCCATCTTGGCGCGCTGGCTCCGGCAAGGTTAGGCAAGGTCGCCTCTGTCTTCTGCAACAGGTGATAAGCGGGGTTAGACCCGTCACGAGGGCCGCATTCGTCTGCGACGCAGTGGAAGACGCAGGCAAACTCAAACAGCCGGTAACACTGTTCGCTCCGAACGACGGTAAGGAAGGCGGCCGCAGGGATGGCAAACTTTCCTCATTGGTCCGTGCATGACTGTGGGACTGACTTTTGGAAGCCAGTCCTCAAAAGTAATCTAAAATATTTTTCTGAGAGACACGGTGAGCTCGCACAAAACACAGCGTCAGTTCTGCCAAACCAGTGTGACCTGGAGAAGAACACGAATATGAAGCCATCATATAATAACTGAAAGACTTACATTCCAGCTTCGCACAAAGCTACTGAGTCAGCATAACTGAATCACCTGCTTGAGCTCGCAAACCAGC
Source organism: Capitulum mitella (assembly GCA_030062745.1). Classification (NCBI taxonomy): domain Eukaryota; kingdom Metazoa; phylum Arthropoda; class Thecostraca; order Pollicipedomorpha; family Pollicipedidae; genus Capitulum; species Capitulum mitella. The sequence continues at coordinate 18,105,573 of CP099851.1, read as the reverse complement.
CGCCAAATCGTCTGACCAGCTGTCCGCTTATAGGCGTCACGCATGTCCGTGGAATCACTAGGGAAACCCATGTTCAAAACCGAATGATGTGGGGGATTCCACACGGCGTCCAGCCGCACTCGCTGCGTCCCGCCAGCTTCAGCAGATGACCTGTTCAGTGGGGCACGGAGGTCACGACGCAAGCGCCTGCTGGCGGTCACGTCGGCCGCATTACGAAACAGCAGCGGCCGAGGCCGCCGCCGGCCGGCCTGCAATCAGTTGATCAGGGGGAGATCCGGAGTTGACCACGGCTACACGACGGGCTCAGACGGCTGAAGGACGCCGGAGAGGTGACGGGCACGGGATGATGGGGTGCGCAGAGGCGTCGAACAGTGTTGTGGACGTCGATGAACGTCTCGCGCGTACAGTGGCCTCGTCGTCAAAAAACCTTCCGGTCATTCGCTATGACGTGCATTTTAAATAAAGCAGGACCGTGAACATCGGCAGGAGGAGATTTCCCACACGGAACCTGTGGATGCATAGTGTTTTCATCACTGTCGATTAAGAATGTATTCTGTCTTACTGATCGCCCCACATTCAGCTAAAATGACAGGTCCATGACAGGTCTACTTAAGGCCTGCGTGAAATAAATGTTAACGATTTCGAAAATCTTTCTTTTTCGACCTCTATAAAATTCAGCTAGCGTGCTCTTTATCAAAGATTCATCATGCTTCTCGACAATCGGATGTCGTTTCAAGCCCAACAACGAGGTCAAGGAGGAACAACACGTGCGGCCGCGCCCTCACTATCCCGGCCCGCGCGCAACACGCACATACGCAATCAGCTTCAGCAGCTCGGAGTGCGCAGTCAGCACGGCCAGGTAACGACCATCGCTCAGCTACAGCCAGGTCCTAATAGCGCCCTCCTCGCCGGCGCGGGTCGCCAGTGCCGAGGTCACCTCAAGGCCAGAGCCGCATTCTCGCAGGCGCAGCCCGCAGTCCCGAGACACAACAGCAACGACAGCCCGGTGGCTCGGCGCATCCGCAGGGGGAATTTCCGCGCCGGAAAACACGCGCGCCGGAATCGCCGCCCGCGGCCGCTGAGAAACTGCGCAGACGGAGCCGAGTGCGGGCGCTGAGGCGCGCCACTACGGACGTCAGATTATCTGGCCGAGCGTGGCTGCGGCCGTGTCGAGCCATTGTGTCCGACGGTGAAAGCGGGTTCGTTCGGTTTGCCGAGAGGAAAACCGATACGGCAGCGGAAAGCCGTGCGACGGGGAAAACGCAGCGAACGGCACGGGTAGCCGGCCACAGAGCCGAAAATCCGGCCCCAGTACTATGGACAGTTACCAGTGGTTAGTTACTACGATCTCGTGCGAGATAACCAGATATGTCACCCGACCAAGCCTTGGAACACGAATGACGCGTCAGAGTAGGCTCTCGTATTTCGAAGCTGCGGGAACTACGATTTGGCGCATGTGCGGCGATAATATGACAATTACGATTTAATCATAAACCAGTTTTGTTCTGTGACATTAATTCCGCGTTTGTTTTTGTAAAGATTACATTTACGACGCCCCTGGGACGAATCATGAGAAATTCAGAGAACAAAAATGACGGAACACCCGTCATGTCGTCACAGCTTTCGTCTGAATTCGGGACGTGCGTAGATATACTTCCAAGCATAGTCAGGCAATCCTCACTGCGGCCCTTGCATCTGTCCTCAGATTCAGACACTTCTTGTGAAGTTGGCTCACGCGGTCTTTACCCCCAGCAAAGTCCAAACGTGACGCGTCACGTCCGCAAAGTGCTGACGTGGCTCGCGTCACTCCTCGCGTGCTGCCGGCGCGTTACCTACCACAAGCCGAGCCGCCGGCGACGCGTGCCTCTCAGAACACCGCCGCAGCACGGGCAGCGGCCGCTCTTCGGAAACCACCGGTCGCACGTGACGGCACGCACCCCGCAGATGGTCGTCGCCACGGGGCGGACCGTAAAACCTTCCGCCTCGCCGTGCGGCAGATGTCCGACGCATAAATTGCTAGAAGTTTTGTGCACGGCGCCGCGTGGCATTGAACTTGCACCTCCACGATTCGGGGGCTGCCGCTGAGGGTGCGGCGGCGGGCCGGCGCCTCTCGTGGGTGCTCCACCAGTCGGCCGTTACGGGTGGGGGTTGGTAATTGACGCCGCGTGTCGCTGTGAGGCCGGAGCGGGACCTTGGTGGTCGCTCCAGGCGGGACCTCTTGCGTCACGACCGTCCCTTTCTCAAGGAGTCAGGGGAAGGACGGACCGTCACGGACCACGGACCAGGGACCAGAGGGAACAGGCATGGGGGGAGAGAGGGAGAGAGAAACGGGGGAACAACTCAAGCTTCAGACAGCTACCGGCCTGTTGAAACTTAGACAAACAATCAATAACCTGAAGGTAGGGGCAACAGCTACAAGGTCGTCGGAGAAACAAAAACATCGCTCAGCAAACGAAAACATCGTTTCTTACAGCGTGCCCGAAGATGAGTACTACGTTCCTCGCAGACAGTATGGCACACGACTAGGTAACATTCCGACTGCACATCCTTCAGTGTCTCAATGTAAGCTGTCTGATGGAAGCACAAATAGCTCCACGTCGCACCCTCGGATCCTTACAACTGCAGTATGCACAAGTAAGTTATCTGCTATAATGACACCTCAGATGGATGAAACAAACCAGACACACTGAACAAGTGCTCCCGCCGTGACTCTCAAAGCCCCAGTCAGTGCATCGAGACCGAACAACAAAGGCAGTCCCACGATCAGCTGTTGCGGCCTTCAGATGTGCTGGGAATCGACTGAGCACAGCTCACTTCTGGCAAATCGCGTCTCCAGAGCGCGTGCGCAGATCACTTCAGTTCAGGCACGTAGCCAGGATTTTCTTGGAGGGGGGGGGGGAATGCCAAATGTCGTCATAGGTGACTGGCATATGGCGGAATTTACGGGATAAAGCAACAATTCTAAGCAACTGACTTCATACTTAACGCACTGGAAAAACACACGTTTGCTTTTGCAGCATATATATGACCACAATTCCGTATTCCTGCGAAATCGCTACATCTTTAGTGTACATCACTTGACTCAGGGGGCGGGGGCATGGACCCAAAGGTCCCCCAACTACATTCCTGATTCAGCTAACCCTGGTCAGAGCCTTTTCGAGGATGTACAACGGAATCACGGAAACAGTAGACCCCGACGACCAAGGCAAGCTGGCTTCCACATCGCCACGTTACGGAAAGAGCGAACAGTCCAGCGCCGGAGCCCTGACCGATCCGGAAATATCCGGACAAATCGGTCCCCTGCGCGGCCGAACCCAAGGTCCCGCGGGCGCCGAGACCGCGGAGAACCGAACCTGTCCATCGCGCGTCCTTCCCCGATCAGACGAGGCCGGCTGCTCTGGGTCGCCGCCTCGACTCGTCAAGGTCCGGCCGCCGCCAGACGGCGGTGACTAACGCCTCGGCGCCAGGCACTGCTCGCCTCGACTCGCTGATAGTCCGGACGCGCCGGTGACTAAGCTGGAGGCCGGCCGAGCGAAAGCCTTTATGGCTCGTCGGGGGCTCGTCTGACATGTTCTGGGGCGGTCGCCACGCAGCCAGGTAACAAATCGCAGACGCCGGAGGATAACACATCGAGTAAACACGACAACAGGCTGCGGAGAAGAGCACGTGAGACGATGTGACTACGTGACTATGTGTCGCATTGAGGGCAATCTCCGTGAACGTTTGTCGGCACGAGACGTTTTTCTCGCGAACGCTCCTACCCTGCCTGCTCCCCGTTCCTATATACATGTACTTCAGTCTCACTTACGCCGCTGGCGTATTTCCAGACCAGTAGCGACACCATGTCACGACGTATTAGGACCACACAGTCACAGGCAAGGCCAGCAGGAGCAAGCGACATTCCCGGCATTTCTTGTCATGCATCGCTCTAGAGGTAATGCTAAATTTCCCCGAACTGGGCGGAGACCTGTCCACCTCCTCCCCCTCCCCCTATGGCGGCGCCTCCGCCCCAAGCACGTGCCCATCCAGTGTCTAGGTCGTCCCAGAAGGGGGTTTTCCAGACCGGCCCGAGAGGTCAGTTGGACCGTCTGCCGGCCGCGCGGCCGGCAGGGCCGCCGCTCAGCCTTGAGGCCGGCGAAGGCGAGAGCGGGCCGCGGGTCGGCGCCGTCCCGCAGCTCGACGCCGCCGACGTGGCGTAATAAACAGAAAACCGGTCCGGCCGCCGCCGGGCACGCCACGGCGCGGCGGCGGCGAACGCAGGGCCGGAGCTGCCACTGTCGATGTGATCTCACGCGGGAGACGCAGCGGCAAATCCGGACACAGACGTCTGGCGAAGCTGCTCAGCGTCGCTGCAGAGCCGATCGTACGGGAAGAAACAGCTAACGCCACACAATGAAGCAGTGGTGCAGCTGGCCACCGAAACCGTGGTGCAGCTGGCCGATGTGTTCACACGGCCATAGGCAGTGGCTGAATTCAGGGACAGGCCGGAAGGCAAAAGCTGTCACGAACTGCACATGGAAAGGAGAGCAGCCGAGAGCAGATGCTGCAGCAGAGATAGATCTGACGAATACCGATTCATCCAAGCGAACCGGCGCCGTGGGTGAACCCAGAGGTAAACCAGGAAGAACAGGCCATTATTTCGACCGTTCATGCCAAGTATTGCAGATAAGGTAATGCGTACCTGCAATACTTGGGAACCAATTGCAGACGCCGGAGGATAACACATTGAGTAAACACGACAACAGGCTGCGAAACACAGAAGACGGTGGCTCGGTGACCACGTGAGACCTGGTCACCGAGGTCTCACGGTGACCTCGTGAGACCTCGGTGCCCCGGAGGCGTTCCCTGTGTGGAACGCCTCCGGGCTCGCCTCTCACGGACGAAAGAGGTGAGCCCTGCCACTTTTCAGCATCAGACTGAGACGGCAACTTTCGAGTTCCAGGAGGCCCCGCAAACACGCCAAGACAGCGGCGAGATGAAGAGCTGGACACTGAAACCAATGACGTAGCTGCGATTTCCCCGCGCGAGCCGAACAGCGACTGAGCCGGCTTCTCTGTGGTCTCCTGGCTCCTGGGGTTCCCTCACACGACCGCAGAGCAGGTACTTAAGTGAATCAGAAGCACGGGCGTACCTCCGCGACCCTCACCGCACTCACCGATGGCTGTTCCCCAGGTCTTCCCTCGAGGTCAGATCATATTTCCGAACGCCACCATTCGCACGCGCCACCGTAGCCGCGACGCCGCTGAATTCGACTGGCCACCGCCGAGCCCCCGATTGTATATGCACAAACCCACTCGACAACGCTACAAACCGGTTTGTCGAGGACCTGGCCTGGTATCGGGCCGGCTTCGCACGCGACTGGCGGCGACGGCCGCGCGCCGCGCACGGCAGCGGCCGCGCCGCCGCGAGATCGGGCCGAGTTTTCTTCCCCGGCGTCTGCGCGTGGCCTGTTTACACCGCCGCGCCGTCGTTAGCGCGGAATTCGTGATCGAATCGGCGCCGGACGGACGACGCGGGGGAGACCCGCAGGCGCGGCGCGGCGGAGGCCCGCCGTGACGGCGTGACGGATTGTGGGGCGGCGTGACGGCCCGACCGGGACGGCGCCGGGTCGCTCCGGAGCGCGCAGCGAAGCCGAAAGTCGGGCTCCGGCTACCGGGCCGCGATGGTGAACGCGGAGGTGCCGCCGCCCAACACAGCGTAAGACCGCTGTCCCGAGAGTTGGGCGTAAAACCAAGCCACGTCGGCTCACGCAGTGCGGTGCGCACTGGGTGAGCCAGTGCGGTAGCCACAGTGCCGAGCCAGTGCGGTACGCACGGCCACCGCCGACGGGCCGGAGCGGTTCACCCAGATGCGCCTCCACCGGGTCAGCCCACAGCCCCGAGTCGGAGCGTAACGCCACGTCACGTCGGTACACAAAGAGGTGCTGCCGATCAATAACACCAGTCAACACAGCGGCGCCCCCGTGACACACAGCTCACGCACCAGGCGGCAGCGGTCAGTGCGGCTGGGCACATCGATGCCCTGTGGTATGGACCAGCGCGGGGACCTCTTCCTGCCGCCGCCGCCGCCGCCGCCGCCGCGTATCAAGGCCTCCGCACTCGAGCATGGCGCCCCGCCGTAGGCACGGCCGGCGGCCGCCGCCCGGAACCGTGTCACCGGCGGCGTCCGGCGCATGCGCGGACGGCGGCGGCGCCGCGCTTCCTGGCTACTCCGGCGTCACGAGCTCCTGCCCTCCCAGTGTCGGCGTCCTAAATCTGTCGGTTCCGGCACCGGCCGGCGGGACAGAGCTTACACGAAAAAGCGACGTCACGCACTGAAGCCCTTCATTACGAACAGCTGCTGCACCAAGCTGCGGCAGCATTCCGTGGGCGAATTCCGAATGCCACGCTCGGAGCGTGCGTCTTTACAACGGAACTGAATCAGCATCTCAAAACGGAACAAAGCAAACGAGTTGTATGATGTCCAGAGATAAGGACATAGCAATTCTGATGACCAGTAAAGTCCCGACGATGATTAAGCATTTAGAAGTCACTAAACTTTAATACAATAAATTGAATGCTATCAGCGTCAAGTAATTGGGTCGCTCGGCAATTATTTACGGCACACTTGTTTCGTGCGTGCTGTCTGAGCCTCAGCTGTCGGACATTCCAGACTTACGTGCCGTGCAGAAATACGTTAGTCCAGGAATTAATCAACCGGAAGCCATATTTGGAAATCTTGCTTGTCATGCCGCGACAACAATTTCCCGCAAATTCCGCATGCCAAAATGAGGACAAATAGTTATCACAGCACATAAAACAGTCGAACAACCGTATTCACGATCACTGTACTTCATTAGCGGCGAATGGTTGAGGTTCTAACAACCTATTTTGGCGCCGTGTGTGAATCACTGCAACCAGGGGCGCAGCAAGCATTTTCTTAAGGGGGGGGGGGAGCTCAGAGTGGACTGAAACCATACAAAAACCGTCTGCTGGGAAGACTGTGCAATGGGCTTCACAAAAATGCGGGCCTAACGGGTGGGGGCGGGCCCACCTTGGCTGCGCCTACGATTGCAACGTTAATATACAGCAAAGTGGAAACTGTAACCGGAATTCATTAAAGTACTAAATTCTCATTAATTTTTACTACATTAATGTTTATTTATATTTAAAACATTCATTAATTTTATTAATTTCATTAATTCCATATAAAACATTCATTAAAGTAAGCGGAGTGACCACCGCGAACGACTGCCCAGGAATCTACCACATCCTCGCCGAATCTGTTGCCCTTTTCCCAAACAGGCGCAGGGAGTTCGACGTCTGGAACAATCACCTGGTACAGGTTTCGACACCTGGAGCCCCGACAACTCGCACCACCGTGGAGCATTTTCACCGCCGGCCGCCCGCAGACCGGAGAACCTTGGGGCAGCCTTGGCGTTCAGATGCCAGCGAACAGCCCGCCTGAACACGACAGGCGGCATTCTGTCACGTGAAATTAAATGAAACATTCCTCATCATATCCGATTTCATTCAAGAACGCTAGTTTTGTGCTTTAAGGAGATACACGGAAAAGAGTGGTTTCTTCTCGCATATTGGATGGAAACGTGCTCATTGAAGGGTACGCTGCCGCTTTTCAATAAGTCCTGGTCAAATTAGGCGTCTCCGGCATTTTACAAGATTGCGCACGAGGAATGTTGATTTTGGGACATCGCACTTCCAGTCACCTTCCAGATACCGAAAACGGCAACCCTGTCAGTTCCATAATCTGACCATGGCGGCGGACCCACCGCCTCCGCCGCAGGCGAGGGCGGGCGCAGAGCAAGACCAAACGATCTACGGTCTGCGCCATTCGTCGAGTCTTCCGCGCGTTTGTGGGGTCCGGACGCCCACAAAACTGAAACCGGTGCCCAATTGTCTTGCTCTGTTGTCCTCAATGACGTGTGAGTGAGCCAATGTTAGCAAATCCCTGACAAAAAGTCGACAATAAATGTCCTGAAGCTTTTACAACTGTCTTACGGTCATTTTTAATACGCCTACCCTTGACAAATTTGTCGGTCCACCTCCGTCGGGCACCTGAAATGATTTACCAAGAGTTCCACCCACGACCTAAACGCCTCCTGAACAGCCCCACTCCGTCCACTCCGCCACCGCGGAGGCGGTTTTCTCCTGTTCGCGGAGGTGGTTTTCTCCTGTTCGCCGCCGCCGCTGACGCCGCCGGCCGGCTCGGGCAGCTTCCGCCCGTCCAGCCGCCGACACGGATAAGGCGATCAGCTTCTCCTCCTCCGCCGCCGCCGCCGCCGGCAGAATGCTGAGAACGAGGCCAGCCGACCGGCCGGCCGCCGACAGGCCGGACAGAGGAGCGCTTATCCGAGTCTGCTGCGGTCCGAACCACGCAGACGGCTCACAGCGGCGCGGCATCAGGGGTTATGTTTGACTGCGTAAATGCCGTAGAAATTACAGTGTGGCGTCTGACGCAGATGTCAAGCCAAATTTGCAATGTATGTGTATGGTCAGATAATGGAACTGACAGGGTTGCCGTTTTGGGTGTCTCGAAGGTGCCTGGAAGTGCGATGTCCCAAAATCAAAACCCCTCGTGCGCAGTCTTGTAAAATGCCGGAGACGCCTAATTTGACTTGGGCTTATTGAAAAGTGTCATCGTACCCTCCAATGAGCAGGTTTCCATCCAATACGCGAAAAGAAACCACTCTTTTCCGTTTATCTCCTTCAAGCACAAAACTAGCGTTCCTGAATGAAATCGGATATGATGAGGAATGTTTCACTTAATTTCGTTTATGGTATCTTCAGTTTCTGTCACAGCTTATAGAACAAGATGTTTTGTGGAAAACACGAAGATCTTTAGACAACATCGGGCCGAACACGGCTAAAACACAAAAAAAACCTCCACTTGAGGCCGTGGAAAAGTGCCAGAGCTTTAGAACATCACCTCATTCAACAAACTAGTTTGCGTTGCGACATCTACCGCAAATGCTCGGACACAGTCGATCGCAGCGCCAGATCTACGATCTCCGATCCGATTCCTTGCATTCCCCGCGGCCGCCCACACGTCGGCGGCGTGCCGACGGCCCAAGTCGTGCACAAGTCAAAGTCCGTGCAAACGCAGAAAAGTGCCGCCCGTGCATCCTGCACGGACCGGCGAAGCAGCGACCGCCAACTGGTACGGAGGTCGTGCCACCGGTCCGGGCAGGTCCACAGCGAAGAGCAACGGGCAGAAGTCAATGAACGGAAGTAAGTCGGAGTTGGCATCGGTGCACGTTCCGACAGATGGCTGCAGCGGCCTTCGTTGGAACGATGGCCTCTTCTGCAAATGTCCAATGGGTGGGTCAACCTATGCTGTCGAGCGTGATTTGCAGCGAAAGACTGATCGACTGACCAGTTCTGTGCAGGACTCACAGCAAGCGCAAATTTCCTGCGCAACGACAGCCTAGCCGGCGAGAGAAATGAGGCGATACATGCTCTACATTCCAGGCCTGACGGAGGACTGGGCAGCTGGAATCCCACTCAGCGTCTCGGTTTCCGGAGAATTTGGAAAACTGGCCACTTTTCACGACAGAGGTACGCAGCTCCGACAGTCGGCGTCTTCCTCTGCTCTTGCCCTCGTTGCGTTACGTCGGGCGGCCGTAAATCTCGCTCAACCCCAATTAGCATAACTTCGTGGAAGGGTGAAGACAACCATCATTAGGATTTCCACGAAGGTCAGCAGGTCGTAACCAGCCGTGAGATGCTGTTCCACGGCAGAATGGGCATCGGGAATCAAGCGGTCGACGAACGGCAAGAAACGCTCCGCAAAACATCCTCGTCTCCACAGAGAGCGTCACCTAGTCAGAAGTCAGCAGAGAACGAAACAGGGGCCCTCCGGAGTCAGAGTTACAGTTTGACGACCCCTTCACCCAGACACGCTCCGAAACCCATCGATGAGGTAACACATGAAAGGGTCTGCCATCTAGATAAACCCCGCGTGACCTTACCCCTGTTCGGGCCCGTCAGCTGGCCACCACACCCAGAACCTGTTCAGAAGGCCTCAGGCGACTGACAGCAACCGAATTCTAAGAGTTCTAAGTTGCGGGCACTGTTTCGGCTGCGGTGCAGCGCCCTAATGAGATGATCCCGGTTGTGTGGGACGGATGATAATGGAACCGGGCTGCTCCATAATGCCTCACAACACCAAAAGAAAATTTAGATGTGTTATTAGCCTGGCTTGAAAGAACCAGCATTCCTGCGACAGCACGAGATCTGCTTTCCTTTTGGTCTTCCATTCTGGCCGTCAGTCCGTACCTCCACGTGTTGCGTGCCAACTGGGCCAAGTCTCATCACGGGTACTTCCGGAATGACAGATAATGTGATTGTCAGAATCTCCAACTCTGTCTGTACGAGCAGACAATCCTAATTATTCCTCAGAGTCTAGACATCCTGCGCACCATCATACGTCAGCTTTTTTGATTATCCCTATTATGGCAACTTGCCTATTGAAAGACTTAAAGTCGAATCAGCACAGATCACAAATTACAAAAGCTAAGCTTTTCATAAGTGGTTATCAAACATAGCAATAACGTTAATCCCTCCAGAATTTCAGACAGCAAATAAGTTCGATGTACTGCAATAACGTTTGCAAGCTTCTTGTGCTACAGTTTGTCAAGAGCCTGTTTTAGCTATTAAATCGCATTTTCCGTTCGTCGATAAGTCTGATATTTTATCGTATAAATTTCTATAAATTTTATCATATAAATTTACTGGAGACACCCACAAAAACAGAGTCCACGACCGATTCAACTGCATGATACTGAAAAATAAATAAATAAATAAATAATGCACTTTCATCAGTACTCTTCAAACCAGAAGTGTGGGTAAGGATATTTTTTGAGAGGCCATGACCCCCTCTCCGATGCGGATCTTGGCCCCTTCAAAGCTGATTTCGGTCCCCCAATATTTCTGCCGGTTTTAACAAGGAGAGTAGGTAATACTAACGAAAGAACGGCTGTAACAGATAAAATATAGACATAAGGTATAGAATAAAACATGACATGATCTAAAACGTTTGGAAGAGGAATACTGAAAGATTCTGTGGTGAAACCGGCACACTACTCTGGGACGTGTTTTTTATAGGCCTGATAGTACTACGGGTATGCCAATATTGATATGACCCTTATTATGCCCTTATGGACATTATCCGTTGCGAAACACGCATTTGTGGGGGGGTATGTATGTAGCCGCAGTTTAGAAATTGGTGGAACAAACTGTGATCGCACTCCACCGAACATGTAGAGCGAGGGGTAGAAATACCCTTTTTCGGGCGTTGTATGACAAACTACGGCTGGCATCCTGTTTGTTAAGATTTGAAGGTTGAAGAAATTGCGTCACCAATAGCAAAAACCTATTTGATACCTTACCAATTAGGGGGGATCTTCACTTCCGGAAAACTGCGGGGAACATGTCCCCCAGCACCCGCAGATTACGCCTTTGGGAGGTGACCTTGTCGGGCCCTCGGCTAACACCTTGCAGTCATTTACACAAAACGACACCCCTGCTTCAAACCTTATCATCCTGCCAGAAGACGCACAAAGTGCACCGTATCAACCACGTCGAATGAAAAGCGATATTCCTGGCAGAGCTGATACACAGAGCCAAGCCCGGTGACGTGCCAAGGTAAGTGCGAACGAGATGTCGGCTAGCCCCCCGCGCGAGTCACATCGCAAACTGACTCGCGCCGGGGAGCGGTGGCCCGTGACCGCCTGGAGAGGTCCAGACCGATGACCACCAATCAAGTGGACCTCTCCCAGTCTGGGGACCAGAGGCCAGGGGATGACGGACATCGGGCATCACAGGACAGCGTACAGAGGGCGACGGACAGAGGACACCAGATATCGGGCAGCGGACATCGGACATCGGACACCGACAGACGGCCACGGCCCCGTGGCTTTCTTCGTCCAGCCGCGCGACCGAATGACATCCGCAGAAACGGACCATCCTCAGAGGACAGCCAACACGCAGCCGTCACCGACACGGCCCTCTCTGGAACCAGCGGCGGCTAGTGGCGCCCATCGGAGACCATTGGAGACTATCGGAGACCAGCGGCCAGGTGTGCCGGCCGCCGCCGCCGCCGCCGCCGCCCATAAACGGCGCTGACCGGCGGCCGCGGCCCGGACGGAGGAATGCGCGGGCCTCCGCGCGCTCGCGGCCGCCGCCTCGCGGAGGTCTGCGGACACCGCCGCACTAAAAACGAGGCCCGTCGGGACACGGCAGGAGTCAGCCGCAGACCGGCACGACGCCGGCGGACGTGAGGCCCGTCGGGACACGGCAGGAGTCAGCCGCAGACCGGCACGACGCCGGCGGACGTGAGGCCCGTCGGGACACGGCAGGAGTCAGCCGCAGACCGGCACGACGCCGGCGGACGTGAGGCCCGTCGGGACACGGCAGGAGTCAGCCGTAGACCGGCACGACGCCGGCGGACGTGAGGCCCGTCGGGACACGGCAGGAGTCAGCCGTAGACCGGCACGACGCCGGCGGACGTGAGGCCCGGCGGTGGCGCGGGTCCCACGGCTGGAGGTCTCACGGGCGGACTGGGTCCCACGGGTGTAGGATTCGCGGACGTGGGAGGGAGGATAGCCGTGTGCTGGGGCAGGCACGATTCGGGCAGTAGTTTGGCTCGCTGGCGCCCGCTGGAGGTCCGGTAGAAGCAGTACGCCTCGCGGGCATTCAGGAACCAAGGCCGTGGGAAGTGCGTGGGCAGCGAGGCAGTTTTACCGGTCCAACGTCAGCCATGGTCGGCGTTTGCTCAGAGCAAAAGCATAAGCTTCAGACGCCCAAATTCCACGCCTTGGCCCTCCCGGAAAGTTCCTGCACCCTGAAGGGCCCCGAACGCGGCGCGCGCGCAGGCAGGTGGGCTTAACGGACGCGGCGCGCTCTTCGGTCGCACGGACGTCCAGGTCAACAACCGAGCCCGGACCGCCGCTGCCCTGAGTGACTCGGGCCGGCTCAGACCGCCCGGGGCCATCGGCCATCGCGCCATCGCAGCCGCCATCAATGAGCGGCGAGGGAGAGCCACGACAGTGGCCGGCGGCCCCTGCGGGCATCGCCAGGTGACATCCGCCTGTGGCGGTGGCTACGCAGCGCCGAGAGGGGACGCAGTCACGTGACGCTCGCCATCCCCGCGGTCCGTCGTGCTTACCTGCGGCGCGGGCGGCGCAGTTCGGGCGCGAATCTGGTGCAGCAGCGCTCCGCAGTGGCGCCTCCGCGCAGCACTTCTCCAGCATTCGACGCCGCCGCCGCCGCCGCGTCTTGTTTTCATCCTCGGCGCGGTCACGTGACCCGGCGGGCGCCGATTCGCCGGCGCAGGGCTGCGCGCAGCGGCCGAAGCCGTAGCCGTCCGCCGGGCCGCGACGGCAGGTGGGCGGGCGCCGCGGCAGGTAGATCCAGGGGTGGCGGACCTGACCAGGGCGGCGCGCAGGGGTGGCGGACCTTCAGGAGTCCAAGGTGCGGCCGGCCCGCCTGCATTGCTGTCCCCGTCAGTTGTGCTCGTTTTTGCTCAGGAGGACAGTTTTAATGGAACGTCACGGGCGTCGAGTGGAAAGATCAAGATATCCAAAACCAGTTTTGAGCAACCGTTCATTTCCATGGCTTTGCTACTCACCGAGCATCTTCAGAAATGTCTTCCGTTCACATTGTGAAAAACCGAAACATCTTCCTACTTTTATCGCTTATGGTAACTAACAAATTTGATTACATTCAGTCGAATTATTGTGTTGGTGGTAGAAAACCGGATTGACAATGAGGATGGATACCTCCGCAAATAGCGCGGACTTCATGATTCTGGCACGAGCGGAAGGTTGACTGAATTCTTTGAATTAAAGTCTTCTCAACCAGTCATAGTTTATATCGGAGGCAAATAACTGATTCTCAATTTCAACAGACGCCCACGACAAATTAGACGACTATCAATATGTTAGACGGAAACAAACTGACTTCTTTAAGCGTGCCTGTCCACTTGCCTTTTTTCAACGAATGCCCGAAGGTTCAAGCTAAATCACGTTTGTCTCCTAATCCTGAGTTCATCATTTTTGAGACTATCAAATCATGTTTCATCGAAATGAATAGCTTGTCAACGTGGTCATACCTGATACCTACATATCGGTATAAACCTTTGCTTAGATCATGTTGACGCACGTTTCAAACGCCAGGATAGGGAGGGGATTTTGAGAAGGGATACTAGCATGTTTCTAGCAATTATTTTCATGTGATGCTAGAAGTTTGTTTTGTTATATGGCTGGGTGGATTCCAATCGCTAATGGATAAAGCAAATCAACAAAAGCCCGGCTGAAACGGTAATATTAGTGAGGACGGCAATAGACAAACCAAAATGTTTCCACTGTTATTTCAGCAGAGTTTTAAAGGTCTGCAATGCCAGTCGAGCTAGAATGAGATGTTTACAAATGTTCTTATTGAGGCGCATCATAAATCTTAGGTTATGAATCTCTGTTGCTGTGTTCACCAGTTGCTAAGTGTGTTAACCCAGTTAAGCCTCTTTTTTAACGTCCTCCCGGCATTCAGTTGACGACAAATTGTCCCGTCAACAGCAAAGCCAGAACTTCTGTAACCGAGTCAGGAGGCTGAAACTGAAAATGCCTTAAAAACGAAACATTAGGCTCCGAAAACCCGTCTAATCGTACCTAAGAAGAAAGTTTATTGGGGGAACTGACCTCACCGATCCCGTTGTGCCTGGTTACGCTTATGGGCTCCATCGCCCAGATCGGAAAACACTTGTCGGCAAGTTGCCCCAGACAAACAAACACCATGTTTATGGGGCGCCCATATCACCGCATAGCGATCGCTGAACTATGCCTGAATCCCCGCAATTCGGCCGGTTCCTGAGGATTTCTACACAACAGCGCTGTTGCCAAGGGAGACGGAATTCGCGGCCCCGCGGCCGAGCTCGGCCGCCATTTTGCGGGCCCACGGCGGTGCCCGGCGCCAGGTCAAAGGTCGGCCCCGGGGCAGGGTGGCGTGACCACTGACGCGGCGCAGAGCTGGTCCAGTGCGTGCGGTCGCGGCGGCCCCGCACCAAAAAACCGCCATTGTGGTGGGTCAGTTTACGTTATGTGCCGGTCCTTCGAATCGCGCATCAAGTGTTCGACGAAGAGGTTTTCTTGTACGCGACTGAAGTGCAGTCGAATCGTTGTACTAGTGCGAGCGATCCGGTGTGACACGACTTCAAAGCTTTTGGTAGTAATCAAAACGTTTTCTTGTTTATACCACCGTACACGTAGCGAATAAAAACCAAAGTCAGCGCTGCATTCCAGGAAGCTTAAACATGGTATTAAATGAAATATTAATCAAAGCTCACTGCCTAAGCAACGGATAAATCATGTTCTTCTTGACACCATTCGAAACAAGAATTCTGTTGGGTGACTTTCCGGTACTTTTCCTCCCGATAACTATTGCTAGCGGGAGGGGGGAGAAACTCCCCCACAGTCGATATGGAAAGAGTCATTGTCGGACATTTCTTTCCAGGCGGCTCCCATGGGATCAACGTTAAATTAATAAAAGGGAGTGAAGCTGCCTCTGCCTCTCCCCGCTTTCCCCTGCTTTCCGTGTCCCTGCTTGCTAGTTAGTGACATGAGTGGCATGGAGTAGATATCGTGAGCAGGTTATCAAATGTCCCATAACATACGACCAGTCAGTGAACTGGCATTGATGAACGTCTTGGACGTGATGTATGTATGTAGTAAAAAGTAAATTGAAGAATTTTTGCTACACATTTTACTGTCATGTGCATTGAGCGAGGAGGTATTCGTATTATTCAGGCAGCCTGTCAGATGGCACGTCGCAAAAAAAATCGGCCGATAATCAAAGCACAGTCTTGAAGATGCAAAAGTTACTTTAAGTGGGGTGGGAGGAATAATTAACAAGACCGCATTAGGAATAAGTTAGGCCAAAAGGAAATTGGCACCGTAGGATGATGAGAAAATTTACGCATCTTTAGCTTTAGATGAATACAGTCTTTAACCCTATTCCCGGCAGGGGGGGGCGGAATCCGCCCCCCCTTGGGTTTTTTGCTTGCCAATTCCAGGCTTTTTAACGCAGCTTCACGAAACTTGGTCACTTTTCCTAGCTATTCTTTCTACGTGCTGTGACAAAATTTCACAATTCTATTTTGCTCAGGGGCGGAGCCAGGCAACGTTTTTGGGAGGCACCTCAGGTCATTTTGGCCATGTTGAGGGTAAAAGGAAAATGTCTGCCAAAAACAGAGTTTTAAAGCTAGAACTTAAAACTTTATATGGATGTATAGCTAAATAGCTGGGCAATGTGCAGATGTAATTTTGTTTATCTGAGGTCATTTTACAAGGTCAGGTCACGGTCAAAAGTCAAAATTTGTTTTTTCGCAATAATTTCGCTGCCGTTTTTTTAAATAACAAAACCGGAATATATATGACGTAGAAAGGTTCCTTCTACTTGTATACCAAGTTTCAGCTTGATATCAGGTGGGGTCACGGAGCTATGACCTAAAATGTCAGTGCGCGTACCTTATATCGCAATAGCCGTAAAATGAAATTTTTGAAATAGAGTGAATTCAAATGATTGAAAATGTTTACAGATAACATTAAATGCGTACGAGATCATTCCAAGTCACCCCAAGGTCACTGGAGGTCATTTAAGGTTAAAGGTCACAAGTTGATCTGAGAAACGTGTGACCATGACAGTTCCCCCTTTTTCATGTCCCTGGCACCGCCTATGCTAACATCATACAAACAATGTAATGCGATTTGTACTTATTTAGTATAACATGACTATCAGAAGCCAAAAAAGGGTGTTTGCCTCTTTTGTTCATTCAGTTGTTAGAAAACTAATCCTCCTATTTTTGAAACCCTGTGAACGCCCATGAATTTTGTCAAAATTTCAGATTTGCGGACCCAGGGTAAAAGCCCTATTCATATTCTATCGATTCATGCCAGTTTCATCGAAATCGGTCCATTAACAACGGAGTTATAAGAAGTCCAAAAGTACCCCCCATTTTGACATTTTTGCCCCCTGTATCCACAAATTTCAAAATTTTGAAAATTTCTTTTTATAAAAATGTAGTTCACGTCACGGCAAATCGATTGCCGTTTGTTGCGATGAAATCGGACAAGTAGTTCTCGAGATCTCAGGGGTGGCCGAATTCGCCCCCCCCCCTGCCGGGAATCGGCCATACCGTCTAGCCCTCCGGGAATAGGGTTAAGCATGAGGAGAAACGTCACATTCGAAATATGCGTGTCGGCAACGTTCCACTAGTAAAAACCACTGGTAGAAATCACAATGAAAGAAATTTTGTTAAGTTTTCAAGAGAATGGCATGCGTTACAGTCCTTTTTTAAAGTTCACGACGCGTGTGTTTCAGCCTCCTATGGAGCCGGGCGGGGCTTTTACCCATTGCAGCACAGCCGGCAGCAAGCCGTGCTGTAATCGGTAGGCATGGTAATGGCTGCGTATGGCTGCGTAATTTGCCTCGTTTCAGATCCTAAATCCGTGCCTCGCAGACATTGTTCATTCTTTCCGTGCTCATGTATATATATATATATATATATATATATATATATATATATATATATATATATATATATATATGTATATATGTATATATATATCACAGGACTGCGCCTCCAGAGAACAAAACGTGGCAGATGCAATGACACGGATGCCATTTTTGGCTGTTCGTAAAGTTCCGCACCTGAGACTTGCGATACGTCACATGTTACATCAATCAATCTAAGAAGTCTAGATTAAAGTGGACTCATTTTTTATTACGATTTGGAATGTCGTGAAAAACCAATGTGCTTTGACATTGTACATTGATGACACCAATGTGGTCTTCTCTAGGCCATCGTTTAGTGAGAGATGAATTATCGTTCAGTGCTGAATCACCAAAATCCGTCCGACGCTTTTCAGAATAGACAGGAAGCCCATCAAGAAGAGAAATATGGCGATACGACTCGGTTAATGCTGGTTCACTGTTTCCTCTCCAGATTATAAAGCACTTTCTTTCCCAATGACAGCCAGCTTCGTGACCCAGTGGATTTTCCCTCCAACATCTTATAAACTAAAATAAGCATTCTTCATCTAGTGCGCACATTTATACGTGACCTCTGTTGTAAAGATGATTCTATGTGGGCCGATTCTAAAGGCTTAAAAAAACTGTCAATAACTCGGAACATTCCACTACGTTAATGGTTTTCACGAAGAGTGGCCCAGTTCATTATGCTCACTTGACCATTCTTTGTTTTTCTTACTCGAAAGCAAAGTGTTTAGGAGGCCAAGTTGACCTTGTTATGATTCGTGGAAATCAAACGCCTTGGTCGACAGCGTATTCTTTGTGTTTGGCCAAGGAGCGGTTCAGGATAGAGCGCAGAGTAACATAGTTTAGAGTCGCTGATGCTTTTTGGATGTTCGGGAGGCTGTGTGTTCATTCCCAGATTGCACCGTTTTTATCCTTGTAGTGCGCTGTTCAGTGCCAGCGGTTGTGACGCCAGCATGATCTAAAGCTAGGCGACCTGGCTAATGACTTTACCGCCAACATTTCCAACGATCGTCGATACTGCAGTACACGTAGCCGTGGTCATGGCCACTAATCACTCTTGCCAGTCCAGCTGTGGTCTTTTGGGGGCCTTGATGAAAAGATGCGCTCTGAAGAAACTCACACGAACTTTTATGGCCACTTTATGAGACGAGTGGTTGAGAACTCGAATCCTAGCATACCTGCAGAGCTCTGGCCTAACATTTGGCTTTAGCTTAAACTCAGGTCTCGCCTAGGACATACAGTCTTAGAGGCAACACCAGTCTTCAGGACTCCTTACATCTGCGAATTTATGGTACGTCGGTGCACTCGTTTCTGTCTGATCCGAATGATTTGATGAGGTAATGTTTGAGAACAAAGCCTATGCTAAACGTAACCATAGGTACGTCTATCCGTAGGGAAAAGTGTCCTAGGTCACCGGGTCTCTTCCCAGATTTACCCCTCTCGCTCTTAACCCGCGCACGACCGTCGGCCCGTCTCGAACATGGGCGACTGGGGGGGGGGCAGTTGGCTGCCCCCTCTAACTCACGAACGGTTGGTCGCACGATAAAAATAAGCACACCATTGAAAAGCCTGTGACGAGTAGAGCTCGAAACTGGTCTCACTTTTAGTTTTATGTAATATATAAGCCAATTTACGCCCCATATATGTTTTCTCATAGCCGACTGCATGAGACCGAGAAATGGCCTGAATCTCAAGGGCTGTGACTAATACCGCATCAGGAAAGGCACCAGCGCACAAGGTCCGCGGATGCCGATACACGTCTAATTTCCCCAGATTTGGTCAATATATACGTCGAAACGTTGAGTTAAAGACACCATAATTCTACCGCCAGCTGTCAGTGTGCGCCGTTGCCGTATGCGGTACCAAATTGACGGGAACTAATTTTAGCGTTCCGTTATTTTTGCGAAAAAAGACGATCTATGCCATTTTTTATTGATCTCTGTGGTTCCTGTGATGGTTTCTCGTGCTTAAATTTTGGAAAAATTGATTAGTTACCAATCTACAAAGTTGGCGGAACTTTATTCGCGAGAGCCTGTTTATTTCCAAAATATGCTACTTTTTCAAATTTTTTGAGGTTCCTGATCTTAATTACGTCTGTGCAAGCTAGTTCTGCCATTTTCTACCCATTCTGAGTAATTTATCGTCGATTTTGACGGTGGCACATTTTGGCCCACTAAAGTTATTGGCGACCTGACCTCAGGTCAATGGCTGGAAGTCATTGATACTTTGCCCAATGACGGTAACTAGATGTCTGCTTCACTCCACACTAAAAATGTTATGGAATATTCCGTCAATTTCCGAATAAACGGTGATATGTCTTAAAAATGGGCTTGACCTTAGGTCAATGACCCGGAAAATTCCGAAAAATCTGAGATAGCAGATTTGTTGCATCTATCACGATCACTAATCCCTGAAAGTATTATTGAGATATCTTCTTTTGCGAAAAATTTAGAGGGTGCTAAACGTTTTTGGACATAGGTCTGTTTGACCTGACCTAGGTCAGGCACCTGACATGACCTGAGGTCAAAATTTTGACACGAGATGTAAAATTGATGGAGCAAAAGGTACACTAAGTTTCGTGACTCTGTGTTTGTTGGTTCTCTCGTAATCCCAGAAAAACCTCGGGGGGGGCAGTCAACTGCCCCCTCAGTCGGGGACGGGTTAAGATAATCACGCTTCAAAAGCCCCTCGCGTATATCGCAGCCCCAGCCCAGGATTTCTCGTTTCGGGGACCTCTGAAACGACGAAAGGTCTTGAAATATACGTCTCTACAAGTCTCCACATGTTGGGTTCACTATGACATCCCGATGAGGTGGCCCATGTCATGCTGTGGAGGCTCATTCTTGTCAGGATTGTTATGTTGTGGTAGCCGCCAAGTGTATTCATTGCCACTGTGTACCGTTTTAATTATTTTAATTATTATTTTTGTTGGAATCATACACTGCAAATGGTAAATCGCCGCTCCTAAAATGACTGAGTGCAATGCAACGGCGTGCATAGTTCCCACTAACCACCAATGTCGTAAGTTTATTCCGCACTGCAAACTTCGGAACTGATTAAACAACGCAATTAGATGGCTTGCATTCGGCCCGTGTCACGCTGATAAAACAACAAACACCCGCCAGCCGACGACACCAAACTTCTGCGAATGGCGCGTCGCCAGCCGGCCGCCGCGCCGCCACCGGCTCGGCCTCCAATCGCGGCGTGATTTCGCGCGCCACCCGCGTGGCGTCGAGGCCCGGCGGGCGCCGCTCGGACACTGCCGGCCGCCCGGCTACAGCCGGCGGCGCCCGGCGCCCGGCGCCCGGCAACACGCCGCCCGGCCGAGGGCCCTGACCGGGATAAACAGGACGGCCAGGCGCCGGCCGCAGGTCCAAGGTGTCGGTGTCGGACGCTGCGGTGACGCCGACCCCGTGGACGTTTCGTCATGCAGCGTCTGGTCTCCGAGGCCGGCGCGGGTGATGGAAATGCTCGCGCGGTTTGCTTGTTGAAAGAATGCGATTCATTAGGTTCGAGCGCAAGTAAGTCGGACTGAGTCGCACGCAGAGAGATTCTAGTGTTGCTTTTGAAACTTTTTCTCTTCAATGGATTTTTTTTCATTTTATGCTTCCATTTAAAGTTTTGGCATTCCTGTGGGCATAATTTGTTTTGCTTACCAACTTATTTCCGGTATCAAAGATATGTGTTACTGAGGTGTACACGACATTCAGTTCATTACTCTTAAGATTCCAACTATCTGAATGAATAACGGCAAAAGATTTCGGGGAGTTGGAAGGGTCTAACCACCCCACACTCCCAACGCACACACACACAGTTTGCAGAGGCTCTGACATGAGGCTTATGACAATGACTAAAAAGAAATGGGCTGAAACCCTATTAAACGCCCCCCCCCCCCCCAATGATTTTAGGAATCCTTCAGCCATGTCTGTAACAGCAAAGGAATGAATGTTGGGGTATGTTGTTGTATGAATACTAGGGTATGTTGTCACTTTCCTCTCGCTGAGAGGGGAAGAGGGGGGAGGGGGCAGGTCAGACGCCCCAGCTGAATAACTACGCAACCAACGGACCGATTTGTCTGACTGAAACATGACCTTTCCTGTCAACATTTTCAACCCCTAGGCATGTCACATTTCTCGACCTCAATATTATAGCTCAGGTCACAGGCCATGCGAAAAGTCAATATTTGACCCAATGTGTAAATGCCATTTTCTGTGCACAAATCGGAGATTCTGGATCTCAAGAGAAATGGTTTTAAAGGCATGCATAAAATATCAATGCATATACCTCCATGAGAAAAATGGCGACACAAACCAAGCAAAGTCATGCAGTACTAAGAGGCAAATGATATGTAATTGTATGCACCTTCGCTTAATACAGCACATAAAGCTTCATAAACGTCATTACTTCATAAATGATCTTAAATATTCGAGCTTGCGCCAGGAGATCTCCAAATGGTTGTCACAACGGGGTCTATGGCGTAAATTGAGACTATGTTTAAAAATCTCAGTTGTATAATTTTGTTCGATGGCGACATGGTTGATGACCTTGTTCAAGAGCATGAATGGCTTGTGTTGACCTCTTATAACACAAGAGCACCTGACGTGCCTTATCGGTCATCTTGGAATACCAGACTGTTGATTGAAATCCAGCAATCTCGAAAAACGGCAAAACCATTTATCAAACATCGTTCTCTTTATGACTCCATTGTGACGTGACTTCAAACAGTCCTGATGTTCCTCTTTACTGTAATGCGCACATGTGATGCACCGAGGGGTACTGAAAGCTTGACGCTGATGTGCCGTTTGGTTACGGAGTTATATGACAGACAAAAAGTGGGAGTGTTTCATCATCCCCCAGGAAGGCATGGTTTAAGACTACACAGTGCACTCGGTAATGCAACCAAGGAGAGGTGTCTTAGCTTTAAATGATACAATGACGTTGATGTGCATTTAGCTGCCTTTTATCTGGCATCGTTTTGGTAATGACAGTTGCCAGTACCTTTGTCTTCGTTCACGATGTTTCCATCAGTTTTCAACATTTCCTTCCTCCGTGCCATAACACATTTGATTTATAAAGAGTTATACGTAGTGTGAGTCTCTCTGAAACTAAGCTGTCGGGTAAACATCACACGTCTTGATGGTCTGTGGGGAACACGATGATATTGAAACGAAGCCAAAACATCTCATACACGGTTGATACCATATGCCAAATACGCTTCGTCGTGAACAAGTTTCATTTATGAGCACTGGAAAACTGTAAACAACTTTAAGGTGTGTCCGAAACAAAACAGTAATGAAAACCGATATACAATGGGTAAATGTAGAAGTCTTGATATACCATGCATGTTTGCACAGCGCTCGAATTATTTCGGGTGAAAAGTTGAAGTTTCAAGTCATCTGTCGAACTCAGCATTGAATTGCTACTCGTTCACAAAATTTCTAATGAGTCGTTAGAGATCTCCGATCTCCAGTCCTGGCAAGACGGGTTTGAGTCACCCCGTGCCCAATATCTGGCCTGTGGGTTCGTTAAGAACTGGCCAATAAAAGATCAGGAGGTTCACATACGATCGTGAGTACCCGTGGCGGTGCTTTAAACGTAAAAAAACAAGTTAAATCTTTGCCTGAAAATTAGTGGTTGCCTGGAATTGCTCGACCAGGCATAAGGGTCGTAGTCTATGCAGCAGGCTAAACTTAGCATGGGCTCCGATCTCTAGCACCACCCCAGCAACCATTCGGGTCGAAATCAGAAAAAAATAGAGGAACTGTTAAGGGGACCGCTTATACAATGCATTTTAACAACTACTTATGTTCTGTGATCAGATGTTTATACCTTTATTATTGTGCTTTGTAATACTTTCGTTGTTCTGTAACAGCTGTATTTCAGTTTTCCGTGCATGTTTTGCAGGTATGCGGAATCCTTTGAATAAATCTTAAAGTGGAAATCAATTTTTGCTAGAGCAAAGGCACACTGGCAGTTCAGGTATGTCAAAAACCTTTTCTGTCTTAGAAGCGTGCACCTCAGGACATAGGATTATGATGTGTTTATGATACAGTTTCACTTTTATTTCAAATTGCGGCACACCCTTGTAGCATATACAAAGGAATGAAAAGAGAGAGGGCAGAGATGGAGCTTCAGAGTTTCTGGAAAGTCTTAGGCTTCTTAAGATATTTGGACTTCTGCAATATTTTGGTGATTAACAGCAGTTTCATGGTAATTTATCACCCTACATTGGGGCCTGAATGCCCAAAGTCAAGTTCCCCCTTCAATCTGATTTGCCATTTTCAAAAGGTCTGCCCCCGGGGAAAGGGTTATGAACCGTAACTTAGCCCACGTTTTGTCAAATCCTGCTGACGTATATGAAAAAAGCACGTTACACCTGCAGTGGTTCTTTCCACTCTACTTTCCCTGGGTTACCATGCCTATGCCGGCGCCTGGTGCCAGGCCAGGCGTGCACGCAGCCCCGATCCTGCCGACGGTG
Organism: Capitulum mitella; assembly: GCA_030062745.1. NCBI lineage: Eukaryota > Metazoa > Arthropoda > Thecostraca > Pollicipedomorpha > Pollicipedidae > Capitulum > Capitulum mitella. Next base: position 18,081,549 of record CP099851.1, on the reverse strand, counting down.
CATGGCACGTGCGCGGCCGGCCAGGGTCCAGCAGTCCGCCAGCACCCCTCTGACCCCTGACCCCAACGGCTGGTGGCAACATAAACACACCCGGCATCACCAGGCGCCCGTCACGTGACTCGCGCCTCACGTGGAGCGCGTGTCACGTGACCGTCACCTGCGGCCCGGCCCGGCGCCGCGGCGGGTCACGTCGGGTCAGCGCGTGAACCTCGGGGGGGGGGGGGGGCAACGACTGCAGACGGTTCCGACCGCCGCCGCGGCAGGCCGGGCTAGTAGCTTGTGTTCTGCTGCAGTCGCCGGCTGACAAGGCGTTGCAGTCTCCGGAAGTGGGCGGGCAGGTGCGTGAACGCAGACGGCCGAGGCATCGCGAACAGGAGGCTAACACCACGCCTGGTGAATCGTTGGACATGGGAAACGAAATGTAGGAAGGACGTGAGAGACTGGAACTGGAGAAACTTGGTGGCATGCTCTGGCCTTGGTCAGGTAGCTGAATGAGACGGTTGTGAGCGAAAACTTTTTCAGAAACACATTCATCTAAACATGCTGTAAGCAATGCGTTAAATGAGAAACAACAACTTTCTTGTCTCCTAGTCAGCAACCATTCCTTAGACAAATTCTGGTCGAGTACGGCAGTTATCTACCCGAATGCAAAGTGACCAGGTTACTAGGAAAGTTAGTCATGCGTTGGTCAGCTGCATCAGTATGATATATGTATATATCTCGCGGCTCCTGGTCTGATGTCTTTGGGAACATCTTAATGAAATTCCACATGTTTTTCGTGTACTTTGATAGGGTGATACTTTGTTCCGCCAAGATAATTGCCAAGGACGTCAGGCAAAAAGCACACACAAATACATCTCATATTTTGCGGATTAGCTGATCAAATTTCAGGGCAAGCCGACAGCGAGATCATGTGACGTCATTGCTTCCGAAAGGAGAAAGTGAGCTACCATCACACACGAGAATCCACACGCCGTGTTGATCACCCGCCCATTATGTCGATCCAAGAGTAGCTCAGTTCAGTTCACAATGCACAACCAAGAGTATGCCTGATCAGGTAGCCTATGGAAACGCGAAACCGTTTGAGTGATGGGCCGACTAATGACATGAGTACCGTGATTTGTACAAATAACGTGTCATAAAACATGCGCACTGCGGTGAGTATTTGCCTTGAGGGAGTGAGTAGACCAGTTTTACGCCAAACATCATTATGCGGGTTTAATGGGAGAAGGTGTCGATATTACGGATGAAGGATTTTTTCGGGACTATCGTCCGACACAACACGAGGACGATGGTCCGAAAAAATCCTCCATTCGTAAACATTATATGAATCTATGAATTATGGTTTTTTCCACTCACCACAGTCATTTCAGGAGGGTGATGGCCCCTTTAGCCTTCAGGGGATTCACTTGTATGCGATTATACGTGGTCCTCATCTACGAACAGTCTCCAGCTTCCTTGACTGTCACGATTACATGAAGTTAATTTTTCCCAGAAATACAGACCTCCATTCGGCTGTTCAGACAAGGCATAAAATGAAATAGCGAATGGTCCCAAAAACATGCATAACTTCAGATGAAGAACAGGTATGACTGACCAATTTCATTTGACGTGACAGTCATTTTTAACCCGATGCTGCGACACAGCAGAAGACGTTCGTCTTTAGCTTTGTGATCCGCGACTGACCCCGCTGACAAGTGTAGAAGTCATGCAGAGAAGTATCAAATCAATTCAAAGCATTTGCCAGTGAGCTGCTTTATGGGCCGCGCTCGGGCTCGTCAGCACGCGCCGTGACGTCAGTCACGTGACGTCAGAAACGTAATACCCATCGTTCTGTGGGCCGTGCGTGGCAGATGTGCGTGAACGGTCGTCCGACACAGCACCCGACCTGCCGAGTCCAGCTCTATTGGAACGCGCTTAAAAGTCGCCGGACACATCATTCGGCCTGTTGAGTCCAGCTTAATCGGGGCGGGTTTGCGGTCGCCTGTCACAGTATTTCTGGTCTGTTTAGCTCAGCTCCACTGGTGCTCGGTTAAAGGTCACCAGATGCGGTCTCGTATCTTGTGATGATGAAGTCCTCGGGTAGGTTTTCCGGACGCCCTACTACTGGCGTTTTTGGTACAAACACGTCGCGCGATTCTGGACGATAATGGGATCTGCATTCCTCAGTTATATGTCAATTTCATTTATCACGGTTCGGTCATTTAAGTCACGCTAAGCTCGGATTACAGGCGGAACACGCCCCAACGTTTGGCCTAGTCTCGGATTTGGCAACAATCGGATGCATTGCTGAAACAAAGTCGTGGAAGATTAAAGAGTATCGTACATTTTTAACGTGTAATTTGAGCTGAAATAGCCACCTGCTGTAGCCTGCGGTCTTCGAGGCCAATTTGTATTATACATTATGTTTCCAGCTCCACATTTACAGAGGATCAAAGGCTTTTCCTGTGTCTTGTTCGGCCGTGTCCCATTTACAGCTGTTCTATGGTATCACGAACGGGCGCAGGCCAATGCACGTTTAGAAAAGACGCATGTTCATTGGACTGTATTGCGTCATATCAGCGAATAACCACAGGCTGTGGTGTTTAATTAATTAAACTTTTTGAAACTTCCAGATCTGTCGCAGAAAAATACGTGCTCAATGAGTGATCGGCGGCATTTTAGACCAGATCTGTCCATGAAAAGTCGACCAAGATGCAACTACCCTTTAACCCACGCACGACCGTCGGTCCGTTTCGAACATGGGCGACTGGGGGGGGGGGGGCAGTTGGCTGCCCCCCTCTAACTCACGAACGGTTGGCCGCACGATAAAAATAAGCATGCCGTTGGAAAGCTTGTGACGAGTAGAGCTCGAAACTGGTCTCATTGTTAGTTTTAGATGATATGTAAACAATTTACGCCCTACATATGTTTTCTCATAGCCGACTGCATGAGACCGAGAAATGGCCTGAATCTCAAGAGCTGTGACTAATAACGCATAGGTAAAGGTACCGGCGCACAAGTAAAGGTCCGCGAATGTCGATACACGTCTGATTTCCCCAGATTTGTTCAATATATACGCCGAAACGTTGAGTTAAAGACACGGCAATTCTCCCGCCAGCTGTCGGGGTGCACCGCTGCCGTATGCGGTACCAAACCGACGGGAACTAATTTTAGCATTCCTTTATTTTTGCGAAAAAAGACAATGTATGTCAATTTTATTGATCTTTGTGGTTCTTGTGATGGTTTCTCATGCTTAAATTTCGGAAAAATTGATTGGTTACCAATTCACAAAGTTGGCGGAACTTTATTCGCGAAAGCCTGTTTATTTCCAAAATATGCTACTTTTTCAAACTTTGTGAGGTTCCTGGTATTGCTTACGTCTGTGCAAGCTAGTTCTGCCATTTTCTACCCATTCTGAGTAATTCATCGTCGATTTTGAAGGTGGTACATTTTGGCTCACTGCAGTTATTCGTGACCTGACCTCAGGTCAATGGCTGGAAGTCATTGATACCTTGTCCAATGACGGTAACTAGATGTCTGCTTCACTCCATACTAAAAATGTTATGAAATATTCCGCCAGTTTCCGAAAAAAACGGCGATATGTCATAAAAATGGGCTTGACCTTAGGTCAATGACCCGGAAAATTCCAAAAATCTGAGATAGCAGATTTGTTGCACTTATCACGATCACTAATCCCTGAAAGTAATATTGAGATATCTTGTTTTCCAAAAAAGTTAGAGGGCGCTTAACTTTTTTGGACATAGGTCAGTTTGACCTGACTTAGGTCAGGCACCGGGCCTGACCTAAAGTCGAAATTTTGACATGAGATGTAGAATTGATGGGGCAAAAGGTACACAAAGTTTTGTTACGCTGTATTTGTTGGTTCTCTCGCAATCCCAGAAAAACCTTAGGGAGGCAGTCAACTGCCCCCCCCCCCAGTCGGGGACGGGTTAAGCCAGCAGTCAGCGGGGCTATTTTCCACCTGTTGCAGGAGAAGCCGGAGGATTCATCCCCAGGTTAGTCTCATTGTGAAGTAGTGGGTACAACATACCTTACAAGGGAGGAGGGGGGGGGAGTAATTTTACATTCCTAATCTTAAGCAAAGACTACTTACTCCCTTTACTGACTTCGCTGGCCAGTGCTAGGTCTGAAGCCAGCGAATATGTACTGGTTTGACGTAACAAGTGTGATACATGACAGGGCGTGCTACATGTACATGAGAAGATAGCGGAGCGGTGCGGTCGCGCGCAGTCATGTGTGAGTCGATCTTCACAGCTCGCTGACGGACACGCCGAACATTCTGTAGTCGACCGAAGGCATCCGATTTCAAATTCTAAATCCTGCTGATATAATCAGTGCCAGTGTGAAAAGGCGCAGGTTTTCATGACTGCAGCGATTGGAATTACATAGCACGCGCAACGTACACTTTTTATTAACCGTCATGGTAACTGCTACCGCTTTCTGGAGATATGCCGCCACGTTTACGCATGGCGGTGACAAAAATAGTTTGCAGATCGTTGTTAAGCTGAGCTTGTACTGAAGAGAAGTCGGCAAACGAAATGTAAGTTCAGTGATCAACGTTCTACATTCTTCGCTATTTCACTGCCATGTCTTGCGCAATAGCCATCACATCGCTGAGTAAAATGTTTAGTTCGTTGCGTTTTACTTTTGCTTTTTGGAGGCATATTGTTTAGCCAGGAGACGGTGACTATGGATGCTAGTGCTCATGACTTGATAGCAGCTGTTAAACCAAATGGATCGTGAACAATATAAGAAAAGTTTAAAAACGGGCTGCGCGTGGCCTGTCCGGTTCAGAACCCGAACGTTGCTCATTGACGGCCGGCCAGTTTTTGTCCTCTCGCCGCGTAAGTCCATGCTATTTGACTTTTTAACAACCAAGTCACACTTGACCCACTGCGATCAAGATAAATCAAAATAACTGATGGCCAGACGGCGATGGCGTTAAGGTGAGAAGAGCAATCCATTGCCTACAGCATCTATTACGCTACGACGCTGTTTAAAAGCAGAAGCGATTACTTAACCACAAAAGCTTACGTGCTATTGGCACGGAAACGCAAGGAAACCGACCTAAGGTGGCCATCTCGTACGTTTTCTTCCCCTGCGGTCATTGCCATTCGCTTCACGACATTCTGTCCTGAATCCGAACGCCTGCAAACCGTGTCACTGCAACGGCAGCCCGATGATCTCCGGTCTTTCACCGCGGATGCTCCGCCTTCCCGCCAGACGCGCTCCGTATATACGTGTATATATTGTATCACTAGGCAAGTATCAATGCAAACGCGCCGCGCGCGGCGGTGACCCGGCGGCTTATGGACAGGTACCACAATACCAACGCTAATATCACAGGTCACGAGACGACACACTGGTAGGCGTCTGTACGCGCTAGGAGGGCGGAGGGGGAGAAAAGTGGGGAGGGGGGGGGGGTCCCGCAGGCCGGGCAAGTGCAGAAGGGAGAGTCAGACAACGCGGCCGGCCTGGAAGACTTAGCACGTTCTGGCCGGCGGCAGCAGAGGACAGGGCGGAACCAGAGGACGCGGTCAGGAGGAGCGATGGGAGGGAGACGGACGCTGGGGCGGCGACAGGGGAACAGGGAGGCACCCGACCGAGGGAGACAAGATCTCGCTGCAGAGAAGGGGGGGGGGTGGCGATGGCGGCGAGGTGCGGTCAGACCGAGTCCGGGCCACACTGCCGGGTCCACAACGTCGGCAGGCGCGGTCACGCCTTCACAGTCCAGGAGCTAGGGGGAGGGGAGGCGGGGAATACGGGGCCACAAGCCTGACGCGGTCAGACTGATGGCCGGGCCGCCGACAGCCGACCCGGCCGGCGGCGGCGACACGGTCGCAGTTGTACTCAAATGAAGTCGGTCGGGTGCGAGTAATATCAGCGGCGGGTCGGTGGCAAAATGTACCGGGAAAACGCGAACACAACGGGCAAACGGTCAACAAACCATCGTTCGGGTTCTTGCCATGCGGTGCAGCGTTTGAAAGGGCAAACACAGGGCCGTCGCGCAAAGAAGCCCGCAAAACCGCCATAAAAGGTATCCGACTGCAATGTCATCCGTTTCTATAGAGCCACTTTGTACTTGAACAACTTATATCTTGGGAACCGAGGCAGCGCACATCTCGCTCTCGCAAAACAAAATAGAAAACCTGGCCGTACGTCTGCTCTCGATATACATATATACATAACAGAATAACAAGTCGCCCCAATATCAAACTACGGCCGTCTGCAGAGACTCTGGACTCGTCACGTGGTGCGTGCACGCCGGAAATCACCGCGCGACCATCCGTCGGGGAGACGGCCCGGCGGGTATGTACAAAGTATATTCGATTCGCGTATGGAGCTCAAGGCGGCGAAGAGGGCCGCGCCGCCGAAGGCCGGCCGCGGGACACAGTAGACTCGGCTATCCAGCGCGTACAGACCGATCCACTTCTAATCGACCGCCGACTAGCGGCGGCGGCGGCGTCTAGTTGTGCGTCTTGGCACTTGAAGTTGTCCGACTGGCCGCTCGGCGGCGCGCTCGGCGCCCGCCCCGCCCGCGCGAGTCGGCCGGCGCCGGTCGCTGCTGCGTCGCGCCCACCACGCCGGCGCGACCGTCGCCACGTGGGCCACGTCTCTGAGATCAATGAAGAAGGGCGGCGCCCGCGCCACACGCGCCGGCGCACGCTCGCGGCCGCTGCGGCCACCGAGTCCTGAGTCCAGAGTCCCGACTCGGCGGCCGGCCGGCGGAGTCCGGTTTCAGCGCCGCCGGCCGACGCCCGCTGCCGCGAGTCCGACGGCCGCCCGCCGCCGCTACAAAACTCCGGGTCCGGGGCCGACGCGCGCGCCACCTGTGGCCGCCCTTTACAGGTAGACCCTGCGGACGCTCCGCGTGGTGGCGTAGCCGTCGCTCATGGGCGGCTCGTGTCTGCCGGCCGGATCCCGCCTGAACGGCAGCTCCTCGCCCAGCCCTGGAACAGCGCAGCGTCACGTCCCAAATGGCGACTAAACGGTGGCGCAGGGCAAAACGAGACGCCATCTTGGTTTGCTGCAGGACAGTAGGCGTGATTTGTCATCGTCATCGTTCGCTGTTGAAATACGCCATCCGCAATGCAGAGCACGAAACGCCGCCGCGTCGTCAATCGTCGTATGTTTACGGCGTACGAGAAACGTCGCATTCATTACATGAGTTCCGTAGCCTCCGCGACGATAAACACTGGTCACAGGCACCGACGTCGCCAGGGGTCCGGACACGTCGTGCCAAGCAACACCAATGCCTGCAGTTTATCGGCCTATAGCACCCGCATGTAGCAACATCCAGGGCTCACCACCACCACAAAAAACAATTCATCCAACCTATCGCCATCCCGACCAGTCGCCTTCAAGTCCGCAATCACGTCCCAATAAATCACAGCCGTTCAGCGGGGTGGGCCCCGGCGAGGACACCGGGACGAGCCCGGACTGGCACGGTCAGGCGCGCATCGCCTGTCCGGCGACCACCGCCGTCTCAGAATAGCCCGCCGACGCCCGACGACGAACGGAGGCCGCCCGCACTCGAGCCGCAGCGCCGCACGCCACCCCGTGACCGGAGACGGGAGGCGGGGGGGGGGGGAGAAGAGAGCATGCTTCCGAGCCATAAACCGCCGACGAGGCAGCGCCCGGCCGGGCAGCGGCGTCGTTTAGATTTAGCTGGGCCGGCCGGGCCGGGCTGCATTTCTGGACCGGCCGCGGGCCGCTGAGCTCCCGCCAAACGCTGCGGCCATGGCCGCCTCCTTTCATAGGGCTGCACGACGGGAACTGCTATGGCGATCGTTAGTCGCCCGTCGGCTGAGTTTTGCGGCTAAACGAAGCGTCGACTGCTGCAGGGATACGCGACGACGGTGCCTCCCGCGGCGGCGGTCAAGGGCGAACGTGGGACCCCGCTACCGGCCGGAAACGAAGCCATAGACTTTGTGGCCCGGAGACGAGCAGGTGCACTTCTGGACTACACAGCCTCCGTCCAAGTTGTTCAACTCATCTGTCTTCCGAACGTTCCAAGCGCTTGCTCCCCAGAGATTCGATAATCTGATCTGAGATCATCTGGTCCTGGTACATCACACACCCGGCTGCACCACCCAAACTTTCCCAAGAGCAGAAGCCATTGTCACCACGACCAGATGCACATCACAAGACGAACTGATATTTATCCGACAAAGCAGAAGCCATTGTCACCACGACCATATGCACATCACAAGACGAGCTGATATTTATCCGACAACATAGACACCTAATGCATTGTCATGTCATCTTATGCTGTTCTGAAACCCGGGAACATTGTCACCACCCGGGCATCTGTACCAGTTTTTCTTCTCAACATTTTGCCCCATGCACTTCGTCGCATCATCTCGTAAAAGACCAGAACTCTTCTCATCCCACTTCATGCATAACCAGTCCACCACATCAGGTAACCCGTCACGACGCCACCAGCGTTCGCACAGTAACACGGTCCGGCCCGACAGCTGCCCAGCTCCAACGGACCACTGCCCGGCTGGCGGCCGTACCTGTGTCCTCCAGCTGCAGCGGCCGGCTGCGCAGCTGGCGGTGCGTGCCGTACATGTCCCCGCGCCGCGGCAGCATCGGACCGTCATACTTGTCTGTCGGGCAGCGCGGGGTGGGGGTGGGGTTAGACAGGACATGGACCACGCAGTACGCCATCCACGGACAGGGCGATCACACGATACAGAGCAGGCAGAGAAGAGGCGGTGGCAGATGGGAGGTGTCGCCGCCTACCCTGCCGTAGCCGTAATGCAGGTACCTGAGTACTGCAGGGGCAGCGTGCTGTCCGTCTGGTTCTTCTTGAGCGTGCCCACCATGCTGTTGGTGGGAATCAGCACCGGTTCCGAGTAGGTCACCTCCTCCCCCAACAGGGTCGGGTCGTGCGCCAGTCTGTCGGCGGGTCAGGTCAGACAAGGTCAGGTCAAATTACGTCAGGTCGCGGCCAATGGACCGCAGAAGTTATCACCTGAATGGTGTAGTGTTTTATGGCAGTTTGAAGGATCTTATATGACAGGTTTATCTACAAAGTATACGGGAGCTGAAGATTGTGTTTGACGGTGATTTTGTCGCCATAAAATAGTAACATGGGACCCAATCTTATTTTATGTGACATAAACGAAAAGCACTAACAAAAACAAAGGGGTCCAGAGACCATAAATGCCGTTATGAAGATTCCCTCCCCCATTTCATACCAAGCAGTCTGAGGGAAAAAATGAAGCAAAAGGAACATCACAACCCAATCCTCAAGACGTTTCCTCCCCTGTGTACCGCTCTATCACGACAGTCACCTTCCAATTTTCAGTCTACAATTTCCCTGCCTCCTACACCGAACCCCGCGGTCCCATCAACCCTCCGGTCCCACCAGCATTCCGGTACCACCAACCCTCCGGTCCCACCGACCCTCCGGCCCCACCGACCCTACGGTCCCACCAAACCTCCAGTCCCATCAAGCCCCGGTCCCATCGCTGTCCGCGCCGGGACGCCGCGCACCTGGTGTTGACGTTCTGCCGCTGGTCGAAGTACGTGTAGTCGGTGTCGGCGTACGGCATGTTCACGTCGTCCTTGTGGCAGCGGCGGGCGCAGCAGTGGCCGGCCGCGAAGCCGAGCACGAGCGCCGCGATCGCCGTCGTCGCCACGGCCACGGCCAGCGTCTCGGCCGTGAACACCTCGTCCGAGACGGTCTCCGTCCGCGCGGGGCCTGGCCGCGAGCGGGCGGCGTTACAACGGGCGACGTCCGACCGGAACACCTCGTCCGAGACGGTCTCCGTCCGCGCGGGGCCTGGCCGCGAGCGGGCGGCGTTACAACGGGCGACGTCCGACCGGAACACCTCGTCCGAGACGGTCTCCGTCCGCGCGGGGCCTGGCCGCGAGCGGGCGGCGTTACAACGGGCGGCACCCGACCGGGCGGCGAGACCCGAAGCTCGCCGGAGGCGCCGGTCGGCTACAACGGCAGCAGCGAGACGGTGGCACGAACGCGGCGACACCTCACAGGCTCAACCTGCTGCAGAACAGCAGAAATACAACGCAGTGGAGCAAACTTTGCACAGCGTGAACCGGCACAAAATGCGACGCAAACAACAGTGAGACGGCATGCGTGGACATCCTCCAGGCGTGCTCCAGTTTGACTGAGTTGTGCCTAGTGTTGTCACATCGGGCCAGCCTGCTCAAGAACCGACATTTCTGCCCGATATCGTTCCGTATGGCTGACGCATGTCATCTGAAGCCTGACATGATCCAGGTCATGACCGACCACAACGCCAATTGGGTCACGACCTAACACCCCGGTCGGTTATGGCCTGGTACCCAGGTCATCCGGGTTGTGACCTAGCTCTCGCTCACTGTCGGCCCGCCCCGGGTCGCTTGGTCCGCGACCTGACCCCAGGTCACCCGGTCCGTGACCCGACCCCAGGTCGGCAGAGCCGTCACCTGACCCAAGGGAGGTCAGCTCGCGGCCCAGCTTCAAGTCTACCTGACCGTGACCCGACCCCAGGTCGGCCGGGACGTGACCTGACCTTGTCCGGCGTCAGCGGGCTGGCCGGCGGCCGGCCGGTCCCGGCGCCGGGAGCCCCACTCCGACTGGAACGTCAGCGGCTGCTCCGAGCCGAACGACGCGCCCAGACTCTTGCCGTCCCGGCCCGGCTGGCTCGGCTTGGTCGCCCCTGCAACGGACGAATCCACTGTCACCGCCGCGGGGAAATACGGAAGATACAGCAGCCTGCAGTAGGAAGGACGAGTCCATCATCAGCGCTGGGGGACATCCGGGACTACTAGTATTATTCTCGGCGGAAGCCCATGGTCTTGAGCCCATTGTCACCACTGGATCAGGTACAATCTGCATGGCCAGCAGTCAGTACAGCACTGCTCCCGACGTCCCTCTGCAAAACAAGAGACCCGGTAACACTGCAGTGGCCGTGGCGGGTTCGGATGGGAGCACACTCTCTGCCCAGGCTCTTACAACTCTCCTGGTGTCTCTGCGCCCCAAAGACATTTGGGGCATGGTCTCTCGGGTCTGACAGACACAGCCGACGACCACAGATATTTGCGCACACGTTTACCCCAGACAGACAACGCCTCTGACCATATCGCTCGCCTTGGCCACCTCCAAAGCATTTGCCGCCCACTAGCAGCACTGCTTGATAAGCAGACGACGGGGGTGGCGCCTAAGTTTGTCAACGTCTCTGCCCAGAAGCCGTACACACCCAAAATTCCCCTCAGTACCCTAGATGCATCAGTATCATAAAAAAGAGCAGATGACGACGCTTGAGGCATAGTCCCGCAGTCCTCCTAAGTTCGGAAGGCTTAAAAGAGCGTTCACCGAAGAGACGAAGTCCAGTTCCCCACATCGTTCGCTTACGCCCTTCCCCCCGTTTGCCAACCGCGTCCGGGACAACACCAAACATCATGCGGCGGCCGAGCTCGCGGATCGCGGCCTGGCGGCGGCGCAAATGTCAGCGGCGCCGAGCCGGCGTCCTGGTCCAAAGGTCGGCACGTCCCGGCGGGGCGGCTTCAAAGAGCCGCCTCCGCGAAAACTTCACAGCGACAGCCGGCATCCCGGCCGTCCCGGGCCAAAAGAACGGGCGCCCGTCACCGCCGAAAGGTTACCGAGTTTCACAGCTCATCTGCAAGTCCGACTCGCGAACTCCTGTCTTTCCGCGAAAATGTATTCATGGGTTATGACTGAACCGGAATCTCCTCGGATGATCGCACCGACGCGAATCCACGGCTCGTTCCGCTACAAATGCGGCCATTCAACCCTCACAGGCGCGTTTAAAGGCGAGGGCGGTTTGACGAACGAAACCCGTTTCGCCCGGGTACAAACGGCCCATCAAAATGCAAATGCGCAAACGAGATGCCGCACGCACAAATCTGCCTTTCCCGTCATTTTATGCAGAGACTGTCGATAGTTCATCCGGTCTCGCGCCAGCGTGTTCCCGTTCAGGGCCACCACAACCTACGACCTACGCCGCAGATCTGACAAATCTGTATGCTAATGCCTGTTCTGTCGGCATCGAATCTGCATGAGATCGCCGGCCGCTCGCCGTCGCTCAGACGCGCAGCGCGGCGGGACGGCGCGGGGGGGGGGGGCGGCGCTAACGTGGCGGGGTCCGCGTGGAGGTAGGGCAGCAGGTTTAGGCAACCGCCGGGGCCACGACGCCCGGGCGGCTGTAAAGCGTCGGAATTCAGCGACAGTCAGGACCGGGACGGACTGGCGGCACAAACAATATCCTCCGTTTCCAAAACTCTTCATTATTTCTTTTTCGCGTGCAGTATTTTGGTGGTCGCTTGTCGCGACATTAGGCCCATACATTTCCTGACATTAGCTCAAAGGTCTGTTCCTGAGTTCTGGCCCCCCTCCCCCAGAAAAAAAAAAACATTTGACTGAAACACGCCAGAGGATGAGTCCTCCCCAGCCTTGATGTGATATTTTTCGCCGCCGATTTCGATATTTTGCCGGACGAGACGGCAAAACTTCTACTGCTCAGCACCAGTTCAACGACAGTTACGTACCCGGCCAACACTGCCTACCACCCAGATGGCATGCCAGATCCCTTCTCTGCCAATCTCGAACACCAATCGGACACCAGAGGTCTTCTCTTCCCCTCTCACTGATTCTCTCCCGGACTGTCAAACAGACTCACACACTGGACATCAGGTAGCCCCTTTCACCTCCTCAACAGCACGCTCTCTGGCAGTCCCAACTCACGCTCAGGACATCGCAGAACCCCTTTCGCCCTGCCACTGACCCTCTCTCACCGGACAGACTCCGACTCACCCTCAGGGCACTCTCTAGACGTCCCCTGGCGCACGTTCTGCACGAACTCCGGCCCAGCGTAGCGCTGCCGGTCCATGAACGTGCAGCGCCGTCGGCGCAGGTCCCAGGCACAGTACGGGTCCTGCAGAGCCACGCACTCCCTGCCGGGGGACAGAGGCGGTCAGAGGGGACACAGAACAGAGCCACGCACTCCCTGCCGGGGGACAGAGGCAGTCAGAGGGGACACAGAACAGAGCCACGCACTCCCTGCCGGGGGACAGAGGCGGTCAGAGGGGACACAGAACAGAGCCACGCACTCCCTGCCGGGGGACAGAGGCAGTCAGAGGGGACACAGAACAGAGGCCACGCACTCCCTGCCGGGGGACAGAGGCAGTCAGAGGGGACACAGAACAGAGCCACGCACTCCCTGCCGGGGGACAGAGGCGGTCAGAGGGGACACAGAACAGAGCCACACACTCCCTGCCGGGGGACAGAGGCAGTCAGAGGGGACACAGAACAGAGCCACGCACTCCCTGCCGGGGGACAGAGGCAGTCAGAGGGGACACAGAACAGAGCCACGCACTCCCTGCCGGGGAGGCAGTCAGAAGAACAGAGCCACGCACCCCTGCCGGGGGACAGAGGCGTTCAGAGGGGACACAGAACAGAGCCACGCACTCCCTGCCGGGGGACAGAGGCGGTCAGAGGGGACACAGAACAGAGCCACCACTCCCTGCCGGGGACAGAGGCGGAGAACAGAGCCACGCACTCCTCCGGGGCAGGGCAGAGGGGACAAAAAAGCAACCAAAGAAAGAAGCTGTCAGAACTGAGGCCACATGGAGAAAACATGTCACCATGAGCAAAACGATCCGACAGTGGCAATGAAGACACATAAGCACATCCTCACAAATCTATCGGAGCGAATAATTCGGTTGTCCCAAACTATACACTACGACACCAAACTACAAAAATGCACATTTGAAGGACATTTACGTTTACTCCGTACATTTCAGCTTCGTGGCTCATAAACTGTTTTCCATTAATCGAGGGCAGAATGAAAGATACATGGCGAGGAAAACGATTTCCTCATACACGGTACGAAAGAGAATTGCAAAAATACGGGTATTCTGATGGAAGTGTGCGAAACCGGGTTAAGCAAACTCCTGGCTGACGCAGGAAGCCACACTACTAGGACTAACTGCGCTAGAACTGTTAACTTCCCCACTTAAAATTCAAGCCAACGCGTTTCTGTTGCAGCCTCATGGATCTAGCTCGCCAGAAACGTGCGGTCCACACGCGTAAAGCTCCAGGGATAGTTTAAGACTGATTCGACGTTCATTTGTCGCAAATGGCCTTCTATAATTACGAAACCAATCGGGTTCCAATCGCCAGAAGCATTAGCACGCACGGACCTCCGCAGCTATCTGTTGGCTGAGAGCCACCAGTCTCAGGGACATTCCATCGGACCATCTTCATTAAGTCTTCATACATCTTCCGAGACTGACACCTTGTCGTTTTCCGCAGTTAGACAGATGTACATGGCACTCGCGCTGTACAGATATCAAAGTGTTTTTGTACCTCTATAATCCCTATCTCTGACTCATTCTGTGTTAATAATTTACACCAACATTGTTTCCTGGCAGATACACAAAATTAGTGTCTTCTGTTAACCATCCTATCTCGCAAGCGACAGCTAATTAAGTTTTTCACTGAGAAAGTGCTCGAAATGAAGACAGCCAAATCTCCCCCAAAAAAGCTGCACACGTATATGCATCAAAGATCACTTATTACGACCCGGCAAGGTCAGCAAAGCTGATTTCCTTACCTATGGAGCCGGCATAATCCTCATTTCACAGCGTCTTGTTTGTTACACATCACCATCGTTACAAGTTTTACGAAACCACATTTCGAACAATGCCGTCCGACACCATCCAACAGCCTGACGTAGACCCGAGTAGATAGCGAACAGACTGTCTGCAACAACAGGTGGCCGTCACTGGTGCATAATTCACGCCCAACTCGTCCGCCTATTAGCAACGTCCTAATTTCGGCCAGGGCGAGGATTTCCTGTCGTTTGATTACCCCGCCTCAGCGCAAAACGCAATTACCAGGAGTCCACGAGTCAGTTTATCGCGGCGCCCGACCGGAACAAACGGATCCAATCGACATATCGAACCAGACGCTCACAACGTAATTACGCTGCAACGCCACGACGTCATCGTCAACAGTACGGGGCTTATTAAAACATGCCTTCCGTCGCGGCACGTTGCATCGAGCGCCGCAAGGCCTGCACTGGCCCCTGGCGAGCTGACACAATCCAAACCAGCCACGCCAGGCTCGTGCACTCAAAGCGGCCACCACGGCGGCGCAACTAAACATCGCCTGCCGTTTACCACCACCTTAACATCCCGGGCAGCTCACACTGACTCAACCAGCACCGTTCCCAGCACCTGCCTGCAGCTGAACATCACCTACCCGTCCGTCGAGCAGCTCATGCTAACTCAATCAACACCAAGAACGTCCGCAGCAGTAGAGGCCGCCTGGGCCACCCAGGCGGACCCCCGGATCTGCCAGGACTGCACGGACGCTGATCCCTCCCCCGACAGGGATGCCCCCGAGACCGGAACCCCCACCATACTGCTGAGCCATCCGGTGATCAGGGCACCAGGTGGCGGCCAGGCCCAGGCGGCGGCGGCGGCGGCGGCGGCGGCGGCGGCGGCGGCTCACCCGCACGCCGCACTCACCCGCAGACGGTGATCTTGTCGGCGTAGCAGCGGTGCAGCGGCAGGCTGATCACCTCCGAGTCGGAGCTGGCCACCAGGCGAGGCTCTCCCGCCCGACTCACGTGCAGGCTGACGGAGCAGGGCACAGCCTTCAGGGGACAGAGTCAGGAGATTGCGGCCGGGAGACAGGGGTCAGGGGAGGGATTCTATGTGTAGTCTGGTCGCGCAGGAGGCAGGGGTCAGGCGACGGACTCCGTATCCAGTTCAACGGAACAGGACACTGCAGTCACACAGTCACACACACAAAACAGCTGACGGGAGGGACTCCATGTGCCGTCTGACGGAGCAGGTGACGGGGCAGGGGCCGAGGAGTCATTCCGAATACGAGTCTGGAGGAGCGTGAGACTGGGGTCACAACACCGATTCCTGGTCTTGTCTAGCAGAACAGGGGACAAGAGTCAGAGAAGGGACTACACGAGAAATCTGATGGAGCAGGAGGCCATAATTGACAAGTTAGGGCAGTGGGGTGCCAACAACAGTCCGATGAGTCGTTCAGACCTTCATAACAGGATCACATTTTGTTTATTGTGATAACCTCGTGCGATTTATTACGTTGAATCACACCAACAGTTTCAGCTTCTGAATTTCACGAATAAGAAAAGACTTAACACCACGCAAAACGCATTTAGCCAAACTATGTCTAGTACATCCGTGGAAACATCAAAGTACTTCGGCACCGGTAAAGCTGCAAGAAAACCTCATCAAACTTTCTGAGCCAAAACGCTACACTCACCCACGCCGGCCAAAAGGCGGTCACACTGTTCGAAACAAGGCCAGATGGTCTATTCCTCTGGAGAGAAAAACTTTTAAATCGACTACCTTTTCCCGCGTGCGAATGGCCAAACTCCCGGCTATCCGCCCGGGAAAACACTGCGAACTGGGAACGGAAGGAAGTACCGCCCCAAGTTGCCGGCAAAGAACTTGAAAACCCAATCCGGCCTTAGTCGGAACTTTCGGGATGTTTCGTTAGATGACTTAATTCTGGAACAACACGCGCAAATGAACTTCCGGGATCCTTCAACTACCGTTGCCAAGAAAGGAGCCAGGCTAACTTTTCAGGCACGTGAGATGTGACAAAGGACGAACGGATCAAATCGGAACAAAGACTATCCCCTGCACGGGGCGGCCCTGGGACAGGAAGGGAAAGCAGTATTGAACACGCGCCACACCATTCAACGCAGCTTATCATCGTCTTTGATCTCAGCGCCCTTTAAGATAAGATGGTCGGTGCGATGTAGCATGTCACCTGCTGGAATAACAAGGACCCGAGGGCAAGCCAGCATTAGAATCTGTTTGTTTTACTGCAAATAGTGCCCCGGCGTAAAACGCACACGAAGAAAATAATCAACAACGTTCTGTTTATCATGAAACCAGGATGAACATGTTTCATCGATTTATTTTACCCATACGTGCACCAACACTCATCAGTCACCCCCCAAAAAAACTGGATAAACGGAACGGGAAAACACACACTCGTATCTGTGTCAATGGCCGAACGACATAACAAGAGGCATGCGGACCATGCTGACTGCAAGGAAAACAGCCAAAGACGACAATAAAAACAGCCAGAAGAACGTGAAATTGCCACGTGAAAGATTCCTGAGCTGGCTGCCTGAAGCAAGAACAGTCCAGATTTGGGTTCACTAAGGCAGGTGGGATAGAGTCTGGACAAAAAGAATTGATGACGTAGAACCTGTTTCAACACCATTCACTGCAAACATTCAGGCCGAATTTTCCAAAACAACATACTTGGTCTCGAAGCATGAACTCGATATCTAAACATTCCTGGCCGTGCGTTTTGTTAATATAAACAAGAGCAACCGTTCTCGTAACGCACAGTGCCTACAACAAACAGCCCTCCACACCGTTGACAACTTCTGCTCGTATCACACAGGGCGACGTTTCAAAGACAACACGGGAAACTACCTTGAATCCCAATCCCCTCTACCAGTCGCCGCGCGCGATGATTCTCACCCTTTGACGGCATCCGTTGACGGGAACGCCTGAATCTCCTCAATCACCACGGGCGCCGCCATCTTGTGATGCGCGTTGAACGCCTTGATTATCCGTCCGTTATCTGCCAGATGAGAGCGCGAGATTCAACGTCGGACACATCCTCTCGCCAGCACAATACCACCACAATATCAGCCCACTCTCTGCCGGCATTCCGCACGCCTCATATCCGATATGAGCTTACTGCGACCCCATTCTTATGGAGACGGCCTCGCTGTTGACAGTCACGTGCGCTATTCACGCGCGCTGCTGAGCCTGGCAGCGGAAGCTCGTCCTTCGCGGGCCCCGGGCGGCCACGGCGGAATGACGAGAAGAGGAAGTAGGGGACGGGAGGGGTTGTTACGGCGTGGCACTCTACGCTGGGCGATAACTCAGAAAGCTCCATAACGCAGTGTCGGGCCGGCCGGGCCCCCGCGCCCTGGTGGTAATGGTCCGGTCCTGTGGCCGTCCGCTGCTGTGAGGCTGAGGGGAACGTCACAATCCTCTCCCCACCAGCACGGTCGCCGACAGGCATCGGCGGATGACAAGCCATGCATTACAATAGTTCGGCGGAAGGTCGGAGATCATATGCGAGCTTCCGTCAACGGCCCAAGAGATCCCGAGTCTTTTGTTCTCACCACGGCAGCCAGTGCAACTTCCGGTTTCACAGAAAATCCAACACCCATGACAGAAGCAGGGCCACACCGACGGCATCAGGTCCTCAGCGCCGGATGCGGGCACAAAACCCCAAAGCCCACGGTGAGAGGTCAGCAGATGACGCAGATTCTTCTTTGCCTCTGATCGGAGACTAAAGACACCGTTCCTCCTTTCATCTCGCCACCGCCAACGATCAGCTGTTGCGTCAGCTGGCGCCTGCTGGCCGCCGTCAAACACAACTACGCTTTCTCAACCCGCGCTTGCCGAACGACAAGAACGAAAAGCGAGTGCCGAACACTCGCTCTACGCTGCCGCCGACGCATTTCACCTCAACCTTAAACCCGAAGCCTAAACCCAAACAGCCGACACCCCGCTAGCGGAGACAGCACCAGCCCCACCGAACCCTGGTCCGAGCTCGCGTCTCGAAGGACGCCACGCCAGCGAGCATTTACGTGACATTAGCCTGCACGGCGCGGGCGGCGGCGGTCGTTCGCGTGCCGCCGCCGTCACGATCGCCGCGAGCGAGACGCCGGGGAGGGGAATCCTCACGGAGCGCCGCCGGTCGCCGCCGGAGGTCAGAGGTCACGATCGCTGCCGCCGGCGGCCTGCGCCTTGGCGGGCCAAGCGCGGCGGGTCAGAAGGTCAAGGTTGTCACGTGGGCATCGGGACAGTGCACTTCCGGCGGTACGTAGGGAAAGTGCTGAAAGGTAGGAGAATCGACAGACACTGTTTTAAACTTTTACTGGTCACCAAGATTTTGGTCGAGCGAACCGGTATATAATTCTGACGATTATGACTTCGACAAACTCTTGCTACTTAGAGAAGCTTGAATTGCTCAAGCTGCCATGAGGCCGATTACATAAATATAATCTCATGTATGAATATTGAATATTGAATATTGAATATTGAATATTGAATATGAATATTCGTTTTAAGGCGTATAGCCATCTCAGCAGCACCTTTGCGGACGAAAACTGTTCATTCTTTCGAACCGTCGTCTGAATGACGTTTCGGCTGACTATTCCGCTGACCATTTGTTCCGGTTCGATTCTTTCCGTCATCTCCTCTCACATTCGTTCCCATACGTCTCTCCCACACAACTTCCCTTCGCCAAGCTTTTCCGTGCAGCAGCCGTCGTCTACAACTACATCTGCCGCTCTGAGCACCCCTCCGAGGTGCAACTCCAGCGTGCGGCGGCTGATCTCCGCCACTAACAGCCGGACCAAACGGCCCTCTGGGTCCGCCGCGCGACCTTCTGTTCGTCTCATGCGACCCGCGGCGAGCCATCCACAGCCGGCCGCCCGGCCCACGGCTCGTAATCACCTCCGCCGCCGGGCGCCACCGCCGTGAACACTGAACACCCGACCAGTGGACACATCCGGGCACTGAGCGCGTCTGGACACCGAACACGTCTGAACAATGAACACGTCGGAACACTGACCACGCTCGGACGCAGAATACGTCTGTACAGTGAACACGTCCCAAAGCCAAACACATCCGGGCTCTGAACATATCAGAGCAACGAATGTGTCGAAACACAGAACCCGTCTGAACACCGAAAACGCCCAAACACCAAACACATCCGGGCACCGAACACGTCGGAACAATGAACACGCCAGAAAACTGAGCACGTCAGATGAACACGCCAGAACAATGAATACGTCCGATAAACACGTAAAAGCACTGGACACGTTTGAAAACTGAACGCGCCAGACGAACACGTCAGAACAATGAACACGTCTGAACAATGAACACGCCTGAACAATGAACGTCAGATGAACACATCAAAGCACTGACCACGTCAGAACACTGAATACGTCTGAAAACCGAGCACGTCAGATGAACGCGTCAGAACACTGTATATGTATGAACACTGAACACGTCAGAACACTGTATATGTATGAACACTGAACACGTCAGAGCACTGCACACGTCCGACCCAGGCCGCCGTCCGCCCAGTGGAGTCGCCGGTCGTGGTCGTTCACGGCCGGATTGGCGCAGCATCGGTTCCGCCGGCCGCCGGCCGACGCCGTACAGATGATAATCACCCATTCAGCGGCGGCGGCGGCGGGGAAGGGCGCTCCGGCGGCCAGCAGCCGTCCAAACACGGACCAGGGGAGGATCAGAGCGACCGCTCAGACGCGGCGGGTGAGCGACCCGTCTGAGATATTGGTCGCCGCGCTATTGGTCGCCGGAGCCCGGCAGACGCCAGGCCAGCTGATCACGTGCTCAGCGTCTTTATGGCCCATCCAGACCGCCCCTCGTCGCTTCCATTTAAAATGATTCCCGACTCTTGAAACCATTCGTGACGGTCCACGACGGGCAGCACATGAAATTATGGTGCGAAAAACAGAGGATACTAAGAACAGCGTTTGTTCTCTTTCTCACAATATGACGAGCGCGTTCTAACACGGTAGCAAACAGCGAGCCCTTTCTAAGGAGTGCCCACGGCCATCCACGGAGCCTCCATTGTTCGGCAGACCCTCTGCCCCATAAGCTGATCAGGTGCCACCTGCCACTCACCTGTGCCCACGAACAGAACGTCCACGTACTGGTGACCCTTGTCCTGCCCGTCGCCGACCAGACGTACCCGCGGGTCCACCGTGATCGCCGAAAATCGGTAACTGAAACAAAGGGTCGCCGTCAAGGTCACGGTCAGCGTCATGGCCAAGGTCATCGAAAAACAGCTGCCGCCTATCATCGATGATCGTTGCCACAACTGCGTTGACATGGTCCAGGTCCTATTTTTGTACGAGAAGGTGAGGGCCCGCAAATGACGTTATTCGAGGCAGAGAAAGTCATCCACGCTGCAAATGTCACATCGTGACCTTAACGTCACGCTAACAATCCCAGGCGACGTACAGTTCGGAGCCTCAAGGCGGGGGGGACCTCTCCTCGGAAATACTAATAATAAAAGGTCATGTCTCGGCCAGTTAAAACGCTCCGCAGTGAGAAGGACTCAGGTTTCCAAGCAAAACGCTTCCGCTGAAACGTGATATAAAATGAAACGAAAGGAGTCGCGGAAAAAGACCATCAGCTCCGCCCGCGAGGAGAGCATCACGTCGGCGGAGCGGGGGCGGCGACAGCTGCAGCGCGCCGCCGCGGCTCCGTCCGCACTTCATCTCGACTGCGATACGCTTGTGCAGCGGGCGGCGGCACAACAACCCACGGGAAACGAGCCGGCCGGCGGCAAACGGCGTCATCGCTCCGCGCGGCGCGGACAACAGCGGCGAAATCGCGCGCCGCAGAGCCCAACGGCGCCGCCCCGCCGCCCTGAGCACCACAACGGATTACGGCGCCTATTCCGGCGGTCAAAACAGCGCGATCGGGCACCGGCGATCGGCCGCAGCGGTCAAAGCGAGTCAACCGCGCGCAGCAGGCGATTCGTCTTCCTGACGGTCGGCTTTGACCTGCGATCGCTGCGTCGGTCAGCGGCGCCGTTCTGCGGCACTGTGGCGCCGGCGGGCAGTTTGGAGCGCACGTTCGATGTTCCATTTAGGGATGAATACCTACGTGATGGTCCTATTAAGAAATTGCTACATGTGGCGATGGAACGCCCCTGGAAATATTCAGCTATTCTCTGATTAAAATGGACGATGATCAACCAAAAGCTCGACGGACAATAGCCTCCAAGGATGTTCGAAGAAAGCGGAGGAAAATTGCAATTTTTACGGACATTGGTAGTCAAAACGGTTGGGTTGGGCAGCTAAGTGGTTGTGCAAAACAGCCGCTCAGCGTATTCCGTCCCATACACCAGAACTGCAGGGGGGAAGGGGGACCCAAGCGTCCCCAGTCGTCCATCGACCACAACTTCCGGTCCGTTAGCGGCGCTGGGAGATCATCCCCTCTGCCTCTCTTTCTCTCTTCCGGTAGCCAAGGAAACGCGTCCAGAGACGCCTCCTCCAGGGGTCAACCCAGACACCGCCAGCCCGCACCCTCAGACATGGCCAGCCCGCACCCTCAGACATGGCCAGCCGGCATTCCAGACACCGCCAACCGGCACCCCCAGACACCGCCAGCCGGCATTCCAGACACCGCCAGCCGGCACCCCCAGACACCACCAGCCGGCATTCCAGACACCGCCAACCGGCACCCCCAGACATGGCCAGCCGGCACCCCCAGACACCGCAAGCCGGCATCCCAGACACCGCCAACCGGCACCCCCAGACACCACCAACCGGCTCCCCCAGACATGGCCAGCCGGCACCCCCAGACACCGCCAGCCGGCATTCCAGACACCGCCAACCGGCTCCCCCAGACATGGCCAGCCGGCACCCCCAGACACCGCCAGCCGGAATCACCCCAGCCCACCCGACCGCCAGCCAGCTCCCCAACACCGCCAGCCGGCACCCCCAGACACCGCCAGCCGGCATCCCAGACACCGCCAACCGGCTCCCCCAGACATGGCCAGCCGGCACCCCCAGACACCGCCAGTCGGCACCCCCCGACACCGCCAGCCGGCACCCCAGACACCGCCAGCCGGCATCCCAGACACCGCCAGCCAGCATCCGAACACATCAGCACCCCAGACACCGCCAGCCGCCCCCCACACGCGCCCCAACACCGCCAGCCCGCACCCCAGACACCGCCAGCCCGCACCCCAGACACCGCCAGCCGGCACCCCAGACACCGCCAGCCGGCATCCCAGACACCGCCAGCCGGCACCCCCCAGACACCGCCAGCCGGCATTCCAGACACCGCCAGCCGGCACCCCAGACACCACAAGATGGCACCCCAGACACCGCCAACCAGCACCCCCAGACACCACCGGCACCCCAGACACGGCCAGCCGGCACCCCCAGACACCGCCAGCCGGCACCCCAGACACCGCCAGCAAGCACTCCGGCGCAGCCGGCCGCCGCCGAACTTCAAACGTTCGATCGCCGCCAGCGGGGTGACCCCGATCTGGCCGGCCGGCGGGCGGCCGCCCGGTGCCTGGCGCGCCCGGGTCCGTGCCGACCCGACCGGCGCGGCCGCCGCGCGCCGCCAGCCGTCCGAGACTGAGAGGAGGGCACCGGGCACGGCCTGTATCGGAGACGGAGAGAGTTGGACCCGGCGGTCCGCTGAGGAGGGACTTATAGAATAAGTCCCGTCCGCTGTGGCATTCGGGTTAGCGATAGCCAGTTTTAACCACTGGGTCACGACTGGAACTATTACATATTTATGTGTAATGATGCAACCACATCGTTGGAAAATTCGAATCGACGCGGGCTCAGACAGAGAATCAAACCAGAGCAATCCGGACGGAATGCTAAGAAGACCCAACCTACCACAGGCATTCGAGCAAAGTGCCGACACGAGACTACGGATCAAAAGACATCTCCGTACCCAGCGGCCGTACCGCTCCGTCTGTTCGCCAGCACGCAGACGCCAATCGCACCCAGGAGCGCCGTCCAGTCTTTCTCAACAACATCATACACACTCTTCCGCCTCGTTTCCCCGAGAGCAGGCGGCGCTCCGGACCATATGTTCGCGACCCGCCATCCGGTCCGGTCCGGTCCGGTCCGGCTCGGTCCGGGCCGGACCGGGCCGGGTCAATACGCAATCAGCGGGCAGCCAGGCGGGCTCGAGAGGCCAGGGTAAAAACCGGTCAAGAGCCGCCGCCGGCCGAGATGAGGACAAATTACGCGGCGGCAGCGCGCCCGGAAACGGACTCGGTGGCGGAAACACGGCCCGAGCGGCGCACTGACGGCGGACAAGCGGACACCGCCGCGGACTGCGGGCGGAGCCACGGCCGAAGCGGCGGACTGACGGCGGACAAGCGGACACGGCCGCGGACTGCGAACGAAGCCACGGTCGGTACGGCGGACTGAGGACGGAACTACCGCAAACTGCGACAAAAAACGCGTTGGTGGCTCGACTGGAATTTTTTTTACAGCTTTTCGTACACGCAACAGTTAGGATGCACCCACTGAGAGTCATTTGTTCTTAACCAAATTTCGTTCGACTCAACGTTGTCCGGTTAATGAACAAGCTTCGCACGCATCCTGGGGTCCCTTACGTGCGAGGTTACCGGTACACTATTGCGACACTCAAACAGTGCGGCGCTGCGCATGACCACCGAACGACAAACGCTGCTGGGACACAGAACTCAGAAAACAGACCTGTAGTACATCTCGTCAAAAGGCCATCGAAGTTCTCAGAAATGTGCATGCCGCTTAATGGGTCAGTGACCTGCAGCTGAACTTGAGACTGTCAACGGTCAAGCGGTCTCACGCACGAAGCACGTGTGCTCAAAACAAGTTTCGTCGGTTTTCTCGGACTGTTTAACAGCACAAGTCACCGCGCGATTAGACGTAGCAATGGAACTCCAGTTAACACCTAGTCAAAAAAGATGAAATGAACGAATACCCCAGAGATCAGTTATTGGACATGACACCACATATAAGTCGTGGTAATCCGTATCAAAGCTGCTGACCATTTTGCAACGTAGCCCATAGCATGCGTCAAGAGCCGGCAGTAATAAACCTCAGGACACTGCGTTTAATTCCGTCCTACGTCAGTTTTCAGCCTCACAGCCAGTAACGACATCCATCATAATCCGGACGACCCCACATAACCGCAGGCCTACACGAGCAGAACACCGCAGTGGACCGCAACTACAAGTCGTCACACCCGGCTGCCGGCGGCCGACGCCGGTGGCTGCGGGTCCGGCGGGCCCGTCCACGGTCTGTCCGCGGCCCGGCCCGGCCCGGCGATCGATTGTTCCAACTGGGCCGGAGCGGCCGCCGGCACCGCCGGGGCCGACCGGGCGGGGAGCTTCAGCACACGGCACGGGCTAGGGCGCCGACCAGCCGGGAGTGACGGAGGAACAACACAGGAAACCACTCCCAACACAGGGCCGCGAGGCGACGTCACAGAGGCGGAGAAACAACACAGGAGACCACGCCTAACACAGGGCCGCCAGGCGCCGAGCGGGGTGGAGTAACGGGACAAGAGAAACGGCTCCTGACTCAAGAGGCGATCGGGCGCCGCCGAGAGAGACAAGGTAGCCAATCAGGCAGAGAGACTGGTGAAGCCACGTCAACATCTTCCGAGAGCGACAACACCGCACCGTCGCCGCCTTAACTTGTGGTACTAGTGAACTTGGCGACAAACAAAGCCTACGGCGCGCCACCGTCCGTGTGAAAGTACGAACACCCGCCGTCCCCGTCCACGAATCACGAGAAGCTCAGCGCCGGTTTCCGGAACGGCGGCCGCAGGCCATCACCGGTCCCAATCGTCCCCACAGCAACTCCCGAGAGCGGCCCATCTGCTGCCCTCCGAACCGACCCCGCCGGCGGCCGCCCTGGAACAGGAATCGTCCGTCCGGCCGCCGGGCGTCGGCCTGCCGGCCGCCAGCACGGCGCAGCTGTCGACACGGGCGCCGGGCGACGTTGGCGACGCCGGCGCGACGGCCGCGCCGCGCGGCAGGGCGCTGCGGTCGCCGTCGGCGACGGGGGCGGCCGTGTGCCCGCCGCCCGCCGCCGCCGACGGCGGCCGGACCACCGTTTCTTTTTCGCTGCGCGCCTGTGGCGGGGTTCAACTCCGGGCCGACTGTCTGGCGCAGAGTTGCAATCCTGATCTAGGAACAAACACTGCAACGCAAACAGCTGACCACGGAACTAGGACGAAGACTTGGGACGCTGCCTGGCCTCGAGCAATGGTCATTAACGAAGGACGACGCTAATCAATACGCCACCACACCAATTCACCGCATACTGGCCACTCAACACCCTGCCATCCGATGACAAGTCACTGAGTAGGTGTAGTCACCATGCACATGAATGGAGGATTACGGCAGATCAATAAGGTCGGTCGTCCGCTGGATTTCACATGCAGAGCCATCGTGTTCGGACGGGGCCATTGGTTCACCAGGCTGGCGCATGATCGAGATCACAGTTTATGCATAATGCCGTGAACCCAACGGCTCATCCAAGAGTCCAACTCAAGTTCAGCTGAATGCCGGCCCGGAAAGAATCGCTTCCATAAGCCGGGGAGGGTTCGCGTTTTATTTCCATTGCAATTTTCAAGGAATTCTCACGCTACGAGTTCAGTTCAAACAACCAGAAGATGCTGTTCAGCTCCTGTTCAGAGGCTTCAGAGAACCGACTGATTGATAACACATGGACTACATTCTAAGCGCACCTCGGCACGCCTTGCGTGACAACGAACGACCGCCTCCTCACAACCTGAGTTCCACTGGCAGTCCCTCCCAAAAGCCTTGGGCAAGCTGGACCCAGAGCGTGGCCAATACACCCATCAAAGACAGGCTAACCCCACAACGTGGCCGGCACTTATCAGAGCCCCCCCCCGCGGTCACCTGAGGCTCGTCCTCGTCAGAATCGGACCTCCGAAGAACGGGCCGACCGCCTCGTCCATGAGGGGGTGCGCCTTGATGAAGGTCAACGTCAGGTCCGGCAGCGTCTTGCTGTTGTTGACGCACTGTCCCGGGCGTGGCTGCGGAACCTGCGGACGAGAACAGACAGGGCGACACGTGAGCAACGGAACGTGGACGTGTACCCCGAACACGACCACTTCATTACAGAGTGACTAAAAATACCAAGCGAAATAATCAGCGTGGATGTTATACGCATTTCTCACAACGCGCATTTTCAAGTAAGGTTCCGCGCGGCGTAATCTTAGGCCCACAAATCAAGCAGGCTTTATCCAAGAGTCCTCGATAAATTGGGGCCGACACAATAAAGTTCTAAGGCCGTGGCAATTCCGTCATTTCGTGGCGTTTAAGAGGGCATTTGCACTGCAATCTGCCGAAACATAAATTCCCTCGCACCCGTTACCGCATTTCCGCCGATTTTCAAAGGATTAGTGCTTCCCCGCCACATCTAGTTAGGGTGCCGAGAGGACATAACGCAGCGAAGGAGTTCGTTAACGGGATAAACACCCCTAATTTACGAGCCAAAACGAGAAAAGCCGCCGACTCTCAGCGACCGCCGGCGACCCCGTCAAACGCGCGCCGAATCTTTGGAACTCCGGCGAGCCGCGACGGGCAGCAAAAAACTCGGCGCTCACCGGCCCGCCGTCCTCTTGAGCCTCTCGGTCTCGCTTTTCACCGGCGGCTGTCGCTCTGAATGCGAGACACGCTCCGGCGTGCCCCATCTCGGCGGCGCCAATGAGCGCACTATTCAATGCCGGCCGAGGACGTCTCATTCCGCCAGTAAATCCCCCGACGGCCGGGGCTGGCGACGCCCGATTGTGCCATTTTTCATTCGGCGATCATTAAAATTTCCACCGCATTGAAGCTGTAGAGTCTGCCGGCGCCTGCAGACGGTGCCGTAGAGTCTGCCCGGTGCCGGTCTTGAAGCGGGGTCGGGACCCATGAGGGCTCTTTATTTTCACGACGTCTTACGATGAAAGCAGCCAACATGGTCGATTGAGCGACAGATTGGATGGTGGTTAGCAACTTTCCCAAAAAACTGGATCCACGCCTTTCCTCAGTATACCTAGCTTCTCAATGAGTTCTGCCAGTTGTCGTTAACACTTCGTCATGGAAACACCCTTTCTGAACCTCGAAATTTAGGCCAAAGGGGATATAATCGCTTAATCCCAATAATCGCTTGAATTTTGATCTTTTTTCTTCTGCTCTCCTGCAAGGCAATTTAGCTCCAACTATCTTCTTCCACGGATTGTAAAAACGATCGGTCTCCCACTGACTGATCGCTGGCTCCGGATGTTCACTCGGCTCCCCTAGTTCACTTCACGCCAAATTTGACTCCAGTTCCCACAATCTGCCATCACATCCCGTTATCACGTGCCCAAAAACTGCCTTCTGACGTAGTTTCTTACCACCTGAAAATTTTTCCTGGCCCTTCCACTCCCACCACACGCTGAATCCCTCCCCCTCCCCCTCTTGCGACGTTCCAGCCTCCTCCCCGCGGAGACCGAGCTACGAGCTCGGCGAGAGACCGTCCCGCCACCTCCGCGCCGCCCGATAAGCCATTAAACAGTCAGCCGACTGCCATTGATTGCTGGCGTGATCCGGCGGCGGCCGGCCCGCCAGCGGCCGGACCAGACGAAGGGGAGCGGCGCGCGCCAAGAGCCGCCGCCAAATGGACGGAGAAATCGCGCGCCCGCCGACAAATTGCGGCAATTCTCGGCGCGAATGAGACGCATCGGCCGGTCGGCGGTATCGGGCTCCGTTCGCCCGGGGCGGGCCGACCGGCGAGGCGCGGCGGCGCCCGGCGAAATTCGGCGACGGCTGCCGACCCGGCGACCGGCCCGCGGACTCAACCAGCCCGAGCCGGAGTCGGTTGGTTATTGTGGATGGTTACCAGGATACGTAACGACGCTCTCCACCGCCACGGGCGTTTCGCGTATAGTGCCGGTGTCCCGGGAGACGACGAAACGTCGCGATTACCCGAATCTGAACCAGAGGCTCTTCGGTCATAAGGCCAGCATGGTAATCGCCAAACTACGCCGCCTCCAAAACTGCGTGAGTGCAGCAGCACTACAGCACGGGTTGGCACCGCCGAGGCACTTCAAAGACGATGTTCCGGCGTCACTGTCCCAATTCAAAGCGCACTAATACAAACTGAATGGGATCAGCCGGTTAAATATTCAGGAACATCAAAGTCAGAGACGGGCGGTTTCCGGCCAGAATGGCCCTATTCGTGCTCGCTAACTTTATTCTCTTAATTAAATCTGTCACAATGATTCATCTTGAACACCATAATGACCTCAAAGCTTCGCGATTTCGCGACACAAGCACGCTATCCAGAACAGCACGCCCCAGAACATACAACCATGCAGACTGTACTGTCTCTATGGACTGCATTTATGCAACGTCACGCTTGTCACACCCTGCACAGCGTGACAATGGTGACAATAAAGCCAGCGTTCAAGCGCAAAATCAGGAAGCAAGAATTGTCTTCCGTCCACAGCGTTGAACAACCTTGTCTACCGTATCCTACACTTTCAATTTTTCATTATAACGGTGGCTACTGAACGTACCGTCTCAACATCAAACAGTAGAGATGGAATTATCCCACATTCTTCAGCCGCAATCTAGTCCAACATTGTGCATCCCGCCTTGCCTTGCACATTCATGTCTTGTCCGATATAACTACACATCAATATATCTTAATAGCATTACAAAGTATTTTGGTCACATCACTTCGCTTACAGTTGGAATGCAGCCCGAAGACTACATACTACACTGAACGAACAGAAGCTCTCAAATGAGCGAATTATGAATTATAAACTGAAAATGTGCCATGACTGTCGGTGGGCTCACCTTGCTGGCCGGCACGGGCAGCCAGTTGGAGTTGAGCGAGGCGCGCTCCTTGAAGGGCCCCGAGAACGCGTCCAGGACGCTCTGCAGGTGGAACGCGCACACGGCCGAGCCGCCGATGGCGTTCGGCGGCGTGCTGAACACGCCGTAAATCAGGTGGTTCTTGGGGCCGCCGTAGCTGCTCTCGACCACGTCCGAGGTCGCCTCTGAGGAGGGCAGCGCGGCAGACGGTTACCGGCGGTTCAGAGCGCACACGGACTGTTACCAGCAGAAGAGTAGCAGAACCGTTACGGGCCGTTCAGAGCGAACACGGACGATTGCTAGCAGCACACGAGTAGAACTGCTGTCGGCGATTCCGTGCAGACGAAAGGGAGCAAGACGAGTTGTCCAACACGTGGGTGATATCAGAGCGCATACGCTGCTAGATCACTTAGTGGTGCGGGGCGGCGGGATGGAGCGGTAAGCGGTGTTTTGCGATACGTGGACCTGCTAGTGCCCAGTGCAGTGTTTCTGATAAGTGATACTGTTTTTCGCCACATGAGCGCAGACAAAAGACGTGAAGAGAACGAGCTTTCAGGCACCGGTGGCCCAAGTGGCAAATGCCAGACAAAGAAAATGGCGCAAATGACACCAAAAGGAATAAGTTATAGCGACAGATCGGCTTCCTATACCCGGCAAAGGACCATGGCTGTCAGGGGTAGCTTTCGGATAACAAAGCACCAAGATTTATACGTATATCTCTGGATGGCAATAAAACTTCGTCTCTGTCTAAAGCGTGGCCTCCCGAGGAGGATTAAACGGCGAGGATAGCCAAAGAGGTCTGCAGATGACAAACAACGTCATTAATAAAGCCATTCCCAGGGAAGAAAGGAACAGGCTCACCGTCGGAAACAGCCCTCAGAAGTACACCAAACACACGGATTAATTAATCACAATTAAGCCGAGAGTGGCGGGAACAAATGGAAACAGAGCTCTCACCGGCCTTACTTCTGGAAAGAGAGCCCCACCGGAAACACGGCATCATCATCACTCAGGGACAGCAGCTGGGTTGGAAGCAGCACGAGCTATCGCCGCGACTAACATGGTTCCCAGACAAAAAGAAAAAAGAACCAGCTGCACGTCTATCGGGAAAGAGAATGGGCTTCCAGACCCTTCCGATCGTCGAGAAGACGGCATCATAAAATATGGGAGACGGACGGGCTTAAGCTGAACGGTTCCCATGCCCAGAGACGACGCTGCGATGTCCGACACCTTCCACAAACGACTAATCTAAGAGACGAACGCCCGCCGCATCATCCAAAGAACGAAGATGCCCTCTTCAAAGAACGACACCACGATGTCGTAACCGTGATCCAAGTGTTCCCCGCGTACCCACAGACGACCTTGAAGGAATGACTACCCATTACAATGGAAGACGCGACGGCAGGCTATAGGTGCCGCTCAGAGGCAATGTGGGTCTGGTGCTTAAGCACCATCCCTCCCCATCCTGACCTCGACAGTCACAGCGGCCCCCCCCCCCCATCTCCGACCGTCCTCCGATCTCCAAAAACGCCAGACGCGCGGCCCCGTCGGTCGCCGCCTACCAGTCCTCGCGCCGGGGGATTTCTCCCAAATTGGGGCGGCGGCGCCCAATTTTGACGGCTGTTTCGCTGTAAAGATGCAGAGGCGCCGATATTGGACGGGGTCCGGCCGATCCGGCAGCCGGCGCTCCCCGGGACGCGAGGGGCGGTGTTCCGGCGACCGCCTGCCGCCGGAGGATTCCGGTCTGGAGTGCGGGGCGCGGCCGGGTCGGCATTCTGAGCAGGTGCGGCTCGGCCGGCGCGGCGTCCTCTTCAGCCGCTCTCCGCGGCCAGATGCCGGCGGCGTCGCGGTCCGAGTGGTCTCGCCGGCGACGGCCGTAATGGGGCCGGCGTGAAGAGGGCGGAGAGCGCGAGACAAACGGGAGGAGGGGGAGACAGGGCTAAAGGTTTGGACCGCGACGCGAGGCGTCACCCACTACAGCAGCGAAAGGTGTGCGCAGGAGAGAGAGGGAGGGCTGCCAGCTCCCGCCCCCGCCGGGACAGGGGGAGGTGGGCGCAGGAGAAGAAGGGGGAGAGGGGGGGTGCCAGTCCGCCCCGCCGGACGGGAGGTGGGCGCAGGAGAGAGCAGGAGAGAGAGGGAGGGCTGCCAGCTCCCGCCCCGCCGGGACAGGGGGAGGTGGGCGCAGGAGAGAGCAGGAGAGAGAGGGAGGGCTGCCAGCTCCCGCCCCGCCGGGACAGGGGGAGGTGGGCGCAGAATGACGGAGTAGGATGCAGAGGTACCGAAGAGGAGACAGACGCGACAGCTCGAATCGCAACGTCACCTCCCTCCCCGGCCGTGGCAGCGAGAGAAGGCAAAGGAGCGGAGAGGAAGCAGAGGCCGGAGTTCGGGTCGCGACCTCAGGCGCGCAGCCGCGCCGGACGCCCGTCATCCCGAGACCGTCGGCAAACAGATGCCGTCCGGCAGGGCAAACACGGAGCCGAACGGCGGTCGATACCGGGCAGCGCGACCCGCCGGCCCCGCTCCTCCCTGCCCGCCGGCACGGGACAGCGAGGTCGTCACACGCAGGACGGGGGAGGTCGTCAGGCACCGCCGCTGCAGGACAGAGGAGGTCGTCAGGCAGCGCCGTTGCAGGACAGGGGAGGTCGTCAGGTAACGCCGCTGCAGGACAGGGGAGGTCGTCAGGCAGCGCCGCTGCAGGACAGGGGAGGTCGTCAGGCAGCCAGGGCACGTCCTCGCGTGGGACGGCGGACTCGACAGACGACGCCCGCTCGATCCGAGACGCAGCCATTTCTCCCCGGTGGCGATCAGGCTCGGTCGGACGAGGACCGACGACTCGCGGGGGACACGGTGACAAACGTGACGCTCATACCGACCACTCTGACGCAGCAGAGGCAGCGGAGGAATCCACATGACGTAGTCGCCCCAGGTCCCCCATGAAAAGCCTTCCGCTTTGTAACAGAAGTCAATGGCGTTCCTATGATCAGTGATGTCAAAAGTTGCGACCACGTCTTTGACATTATTTCCGTCATTTCGTGGAAAAGTTTCTCATCAGTATGTTTCACTGCAAGAATGCACGTCAGCTTATCGTCTGACAAAACTGTCTTTCCACTGAGATCAAACTCAACGGCAATGACAACGTCGCAGAATGAACCACGACCCCGGCCACCTCACGCACGCAACTCACCCTGCCAATTAGCTCCGTGATGCACTGTTCAACAGAGCGCTCCTTATAAAGCTGCTTCTCCGTAATGAGCCGGAATGATTGCCGCGTCCGAAGGGCGCCGAGCGGGCCGGCGCGGCCAACAAATTGAGCCAATCTCTCTCCGGGCGACGTCACGCGCGACAAAGAGACCAGGCGAGGGCCCGGCGCACGACGCCGGCGGACTCTGTCGAGGGGTCGGCGAGGCGGCGGGCGAGCCGCCGGCAGAGACGGCGAAGAACCAGCGAGACGAGGCCAGGATCGAGCGAGTTTCGGGGATGACTCCCTGCTGAATGCCGGCGGCGTACAGGCCCGAAAAGAGAGCAGCACCGTCTGACCGCTGATCGGCCTCACTCGGGGCCTGCAGACGGGCGGACGACTGACGACTGCGGCTCGGGCGGCGCGGAGAGCCGGCCACCACGGGGAGGCGCCAGCGCGGCTGATACGGGGCGGCCCCAGGCGGCCGGCGGCCCGCGGTTAGCGCTGAAACGTTTCAGCGCTAACCACGGGCAGCTCCAGCTGGAGCTAGAGCTGAAGCCTCTGGCGCAGCGCGCCGTCAACTCGGTTGATGGTGACTGACGCTGACATGGGACGAGCTGATGCTGACACCAGGTCAGCCGATGCAATGTGGACTCAGCTGACGTGCCAGCAGCTGCTGACAGCGCACGCCATCACCTCAGCTGGCACAATGTGTCCTCGGGTCCCCCTCACCAGCTCGGCTGACGCAGCTCGCCACCAGAGCGCGGCCGTCGGTCCAGTCGCAGCCGGACGGACCGGCCCGTGGGCCCATCGCCGCCGGCAAAGAAAGCTCGCCGTTCCCGGCCGGCGCGACTCGGCAAACCGAACCACCTCCGGCCGAGAGAGGCAAGCCCACGGAGCCGCACCAGGCAGGGACTCCGGACCGTGCCATACGTCGGCATTCGTGGACCTCTGGGGTGCGATTCCCGAATGAAACATGAAAGAACCCGTGACTCTACCCGTAAAGGACAAAGCTGCTGCGATCAAATATCGGCAACGGGAATCTCTTCCGCGGCGAGCGACTCCTTGGACGGCCTACCAGGAACCGTGCAATCAGGCGCTTCGATGCACACGGACGGACCGCACGTCGCATCTCGGACACGTCGCTAACCGAGATGTGACAGGTGATCTGTCATGACCGAGACGTGACATGTGATGCGTCATGACCGAAATGTGACACGTGACCGCGGGCCTCCGCCAGCGCGGCCGGCGCGGGCACTCACGGATCTCGTCGAAGTAGAAGGGGAAGTCGCCGCTGACGGAGCAGTTGAGGCGCGTCTTCACGAACGACGTCCAGGTCTGCTTGAAGCGGTTTGGCCAGCCCAGGTCCTTCTTGCAGACGCGAGCCACGCGGGAGTACACCCGCTGAAACGGAGGGGGGCCCGCCACATCAGCACGTGTCATTACATGATGTGCTTGGCTACAAAAGCCACAAGCGCGGCAGGCTTCCACATCGTGTGTCCCACTGGGCGGGTTAATATGCATCTGGTGAAGCTAATATGCCACTGGGCGGGTTAATACGCCCCTGGTGAAACTAATATGCTACTGGGCGGGTTAATATGCGGTTGGTAAGGCTAATATGCTACTGGGCGGGTTTATACGCATCTGGTGAACCTAATATGCTGCTGGACGGGTTAATATGCAGCTGGTGAAGCTAATATACCACTGGGCGGGTTAATACGCACCTCGTGAAGCTAATATGCTAACAATGAAGACCGAACGCGAACCTTCAAGAGCGGACTGGTGTTCTAGCGTCTGGCATGACGACTGCACCCGATGGAACTACGTACATGCGTCACAAATGGATCCTGTTACAAAACACACACGCCGCGGTACTTGAATAACACACTCGGCAAAGATTGCGTGCGCCGGAAAATAAATGATTGAGATGCCGCCAGACGCAACGCTGGTGGCGAGTGACAGGAAGTAAACAAATGAGTGCGTGACAAAGATGAAGCGATACGGGGCGACGTAATGCATACTAATGGGTGCTAAACGGACGGCCGCCAACCGCAACCCTCTCGGCCAGCGTTTCCGTCCAATCCTCCGGCTGGAATTTCGCAACGTGCACAGCGCAGCGCCCACATCTTCGCCTGCAATCCCGCCACGACATGTCGCCATCAAATCCGCCAGCCGGCCCGGCGGCTCGACACGCCGCCAGCCAAAACAGCCCGGAAGTATACGACCGGGCGGCGAGCACTAAAACAGCGCCGTCAAATTACCGCGGCCGCCGGGCGCCGCCGCACGCACGGCGGCGCCCGGCGGCCCGCCACGCGCCTCGCGGCCCGGCGCGCCGGCGACGCCGCGGCGCGGCACAAGCGCGCCACTAATGCCGTAATTCGGACGGCGAGACAATTTCATTAGCCGGCCGCCGGCCGTCGGCGGCCGCGGCTAATTGGAGGAGCGTCCACGAGAGGGGGAGGGGGGTGGGCTCAGGTATACGGCGCTCCACGACACCCTCCCTGGACAACAGAGGATAACCGCAGAACTCGTCCCACGAGAGGGGAGATGCGACGGGCTCAGGAAAGGAGGGACGACCGACACGCTCGGCGTTTCCTGCAGCTCGCCGGGACCTGGCCAGTCTGAAGAGCCAGCGGCCGCCGCGGCAGCAGCAGGTCCGCTGCTGAACATTCGTTCACGGTTTCTAATTTTAGCGACCGGAAATGACAGGCCCGCTGGCGCCATGAACGGCGCGCCGTGACTGGCCACAGGCGGCGGCCTGATCCGCCCGAGGCGCGCTGCGACCTGGACTGACCTCGTCCTCACCCACGGGTAGAGGCGAAGGGGACCATGGTCCCTTTGCGCTTGAAAATTTAACGTTTTGCGGCATTTTCTCATGCACGAAAGCCGGAAATCCCAAACTTAGAAACAAAGTGGTCGAAATCCAAAAGGTTTCCAGTTTCGACGGGATACGGTTTGGTCTAGCCCATCTTGGGCGAGTTCCTGGCTACGCCCCCGCCGCGACCTCGCCGTGACCTCGACCTGACCTGGCGAGCACAGCCCGGCGCGACAGCAGGAAATAACCGACGGAAATTTCGCAGGCCGGGTGAGTCCACAACCAAACCAGGCCCTCGTGGCAGGACCGACTGGTTTTGCACGAGCGACAGGCCGGCGCGCCGCCTGCACCGCCGACAGAGAGACGCCTCAGCCTCGATAGAGAGAGGCCTCAGCCTCGACAGAGAGACGCGCGGCCGACGGTCGGGAAGCTGGCGGTGCTGGGAGCAATAACCGGCTCCGGGACCCACTGACGCCAGTGGCGATCAGACCGCCCAAGCCGCCGGGCAGCGCCGGGCGGATGCACGCGTCAGGGAGCTGTCGACTCTCGGAAGCTCGGCCAGGTTCCGGCTGGTAAGTCAGCGCCCGTGGAATCGGTGATGGAGTCGCAGGGGAGGGGGTCGTTTGGACGGGAACCGCTGTTGCTGATCCCTCACTTTAAGACGCACCCATGGTGATTTCAACGGCTCTAGGCATTAGTTTCAACGCGCGAACGACGTATTTGCTTTCACCTGGTGTGAATGCCAACAAAGCATTTGCGTTCCCGTGAACAAGCAGCGGAAATTATACCGCCTGTAGTTACAGATGTCAGTCTCCGAGCAGATTTAGCTATAATCACTTCGTTTTGTAAAACGGAATGGTTTGTTTTTTCTTTAAGGTCACGAAAACTCATTCCGTGCATTTTATACTAGACAGATATGCGAGGCCAAGACAAACATTAATCACGTGTTTCCATTTACCCCAAAAAATCGAGGAAGCATTGATATTCTGAATGTACTAAAGCAAGCACGTTAAAAACACGCACGCAGAAAAACATTATCCTACAGCGAACGGCATGACGGCAGAAAACACCCATGAAACGGTCCAATTCGAATACAGTAAACACTGAAAGCACCACCTAAAGGACCCTGAGAAAAGCCTATTCCATAAAGCAAACTTCAAAGTGACTATCAGTTCCGCAATAAGTACCTCTCATCCGCATC
The DNA here is from genome assembly GCA_030062745.1 of Capitulum mitella. Classification (NCBI taxonomy): domain Eukaryota; kingdom Metazoa; phylum Arthropoda; class Thecostraca; order Pollicipedomorpha; family Pollicipedidae; genus Capitulum; species Capitulum mitella. The sequence continues at coordinate 18,044,906 of CP099851.1, read as the reverse complement.
AGGATTACTACTTCTTGGGGCGTTTAGCAGTCACCACTTTTGAGGCCGTAAGCTTGCTTTCACTCAGCGGGAAGTATTACGCACCCCGGGTTTGATGGACATCGGCGGTTGATCAGGAGGCGACACGATGACAAACAGGTCCTTGGTAATTCCGGCTACGATCGTGCAGCGAATGAAAGTAACGACCAAGGGCGAAAAACGAAGAACAGAACAATTTACCGAGACACTGCCTTTCCGTTTTCCCATACAATCGAACGACAACGCAACCCGCTTAACCGTCTCCGGCATCGGAAACACCCGCCACACAGGTACGGTGATCCAGCGGGGACACCTGAGGCAGACGGGGGATGCAGGGGCAAGGCCCCAGATCCAGAGGGGAGACGTGTGGTGCAGGGCCGAGGGCCCCGGTGCAGAGGCGGGAGGGGTCGATGGGTGCGAGACCGAGGCCTCAGGGTCTCAGGGAAACGGTGGATGCGAGGCAAGGCGTCAGACTCAAAGGAACGGGGACGGTGGGTGCGGGGTCGAGGACCCAGGTGTAGTGGGGGAAAGCGCTGTACATGAGACCGAGGCCTTAGTGTCTGAGGGAAACGGTGAATGCGGAGCAAGGCGTCAGACTCAAAGGAAGGGGGGGGGGGCGGTGGGTGCGGGGTCGAGGCCCCATCGTTCTGCAGTGAGCGGCACGCGGTCCCGCCGTCGTCCCCGATATTGCGGCGGCCCGGCCGCCACGTGCGCCGAACGGCCCGTATCAACGGCCGGCTTCCCAGAGACCGCCGAGCCTGCGCGACGCCTCAAGAGCCATGACTCGCGGCGGAAGGGCTCGGCCGAGGCCGGCGACGCGGTGGGAGGACTCGGCCGAGGCCGGCGGCGTCGCTACCGAGGACTGCGTTTGCCCTGGAAATCGGTGTAAATGGGCCGGCAGAGATTAAGGAGGGTCGTGCCGCTGGTCAGACGCCAAGCCTAGACGGAAGTCAAGATAGTTCGTGTCTGACGCTCCAGGATGCCGCCTCGTAAGCAACGAGGCCAACATCAATCATCAAAGAGCGTTGACTTCAAAGTGCAAGGACGAGGAACTCTTGAAATTTGATGGCTGGTCGTTAAGGAAGCTGAAGAGTCTTTAAGGATAAATATGATGAGCTCTTCACTTAAGTGTAATAAACCTCTTTCGCGCGAAAGCTTAATTACCACCCAGCCCAAGCAGCCAAAACATTTTGACAAGGTCATCGGCCGTCTCGGAAACCGATGTAAAAGAGCCTGTCTTAGATTAAATGTAAAAATTCCGAAAGTCCATTGTAATCCGTTTCAGAGTATTCTTGGCCCATTCACTGTACAGACATGCTTTCCGATTTCAGCCGGTTTCACAAAGCGCGAAAAAGTCCTTAACAGCTGCTGTCCTATAACGCAAACTGGGATCTCAAATCGGATCTGTCCTGTCGCAGTCAACACCTGGAAACATCGCATCAGCAAAGGGCCTGAAACCTGCCATAAATCGTGCAATTATGAAGACCCATCAAATGAAAAGTTCGATCAACGCAGGACACGTATTTTAGCACCTCAAAAATATGAGGAATGTAAATCCCATATGCCGTGGGCGACGGTAAAGCCAACTTACACAACACTTGGTCCTTTAACACCAAGACAAATTCCACTGCGTTTTTTTTTTTTTGTTCTCTTCTGGTCCGATCACTGCGAAACGTGCGCTTTATTCACAAGCCGCAGTGTAAGTTGCAAACGTCCAGTCCCTCGGGACCACTACAAGACGCGTGTTCGTTGCTAGCGAAAGCCGGGAACAGCCATTATCGAACGCCGCGACGCAAACGGCGTCCGCGGCGTCCGCGGGAGGCCATTAATTCCAAAAATAAGACCCATAACCATTCAGGTGTGCCGCCTTGCTAATGTACGCTCAACGGGCCCTCCACGAGACAGGAAGCCCTCGCCGTGTTGCGGCCTTGCAGTGCCGCGAGGCGAGTCCACTCATAAAGTGCCCTCAAACGGCACGTACAATGTTCAGCACCAGCCCATTAAGCGCAGGCACGAGAGGCAATCAGGAACGCCAAACAAATGCGCCGCAAAAATGGGCCGCCATTACCCTAAGTGTGTGTGCACGTGCAGCATGAGTTGCTGCGCCATGCCGACACCAGCTGACGCCGCCCGAGTGAAGCGCGCATTCCGCACACGTTCCCGCCGCCGTCCGCTCAGCGACAGCCCCGACAAATGACGTCATTCGCGATTTTATCACGTCAAATAAAAGACTGAATGGGGCTATGCAGGCCCGATCGCGTTAGAAATATGGCTCCCCGAGGCGGCAATTCATAATGGGCGTGATCAATGGTCTTTGTAATCTAGTTGGAACATTGGACGGCATTCATTAAGGCGTTGGCCCATTTGCCCTCTTCGTTATACTCGACCGGCGGCGAAATTCCTGGCGCTTTTAATGCTTTTAATTCGAGTCTGATGAATTGCACTATCAAAATTCAGCACTTATTGCTCTAGAAAAAGAGCACACAACTGGCAAGCCTGATTTGACCCAATTCACGAAGAGCAATTCGTCACGTCTAAAATGTCGATCGATATCCCAGCAAAGGTCACGTGACACGCTCACCTTGCCGCAGTTGATGTACTCAACAGCCGTTTCTCGGAAGAAGAAATACACGTGGTCGCCCAGGGCGAAGGAGTTGACAAAATCCGGGTCTGCAACAAACAACGCGGAAACGTCATCACAAAACCGATACAGGACCCGCCTCAACAAAGCAATAAAACTACCATCCACATCAACTTCATGGCCAATATAGCCGGTTACGGCCTGTCAAAGACGACAGGCCAACCTTTAGCCATTGCTTCAAACGCTACACAGTCCGTTGGAACGACTTTGCGGCCGGCAATCAGGACAGCTGTGCGATGAACTCGGCCGGAAATTCAGTAGCCTCCACCGAGGCACGCGGGTCCCTGAACACCGGCAAAATGAACGAGCATACCACAAAGTATGGCATGTCGGGAAGTCTAATACTCTTTCCCGAGTATGTTTGCGGGGGAAACCAGCATCAGTTATATAACTGCGACAAATATGGAAGGTATTCCCCATCGTACGTCGGACGGCAAGGCTAGTACCTGGTGGTGCCGTGATGCGCTGTGACGAACTGGAACTGTGCTGTAGCGGTGCTGTGACAGTGTCATGGTAGTGCTGTCATGGATGGCATGGCATGCGGGTATTCAGTGCATGGTGCTGCGGCGTGCCGTTGACGTGGAGTCACGGCGTCACGTTTTTTTTTTCCTCTTTTTCCGGTGCCAGCTCAAAGGCAGCCGAAAAACAGGCTGATCGCTGGTTGCGTCATGGGGCGGCCGCATGCGTGGAACACAAGAGAGCAGGGTTGTAAATTTTATTTTTGTTCTTGGTGTTGAAGTATAATTTTTGTTTTGGAGTACAGAATTTTCCAAAGAGTAATACTGGTTAAAACTGGCATCCCTGGCGTAAGTCAGTTATGACATCATATATACTTCCTACTGAATGGAGACAGTCACTTGCTTGCAGAATCCGAAATTCGCCAACATGACTGTAATGCGGCTTTTTGATGGGGGTAGAAAATGTCTTTTGGAGTATAAAATGTTTCTGGAACGCACATTTGTTGGTGTTCTTCAACACCAACAAACAATACCTTTTCCAACTCTGCAAGAGAGTCAGCCGAAACGTCAGCAGTCAGCCAGTCAAAGAGTCAGCAGGGCTACGGGGGGAGGAAGTGGGAACCGAACGAAAATAGGGAGCAACACAAAAAGATAGTCTGAAAAGATGAACTTAAGCAAACGGACGACGAAGCGTAGCGAAACGAAGGTGCGATGTCGCCGAAAGGGACGAAAGGCACCGTGAGAAGAATTACAGGCACGAACCCCGCGAAAATCACGCACGTAAATGAGGGGACGGAATAAGAGATCCAAGCTGGCGGGGGGGGGGGGTAAAGGAGGAAAACCATGCCTAAGGCAGCGAAAAAATATGCTACTGTTACCCTGACGGTAGTCCAACCATTTTGGGCGCTTCTGACGGCAGCAATAGCAACTGCGAAGACGATGCGAGACCAGGGCAAACCAAAAGCAAAGAAAAGACGAAGGTAGAGAAACAGCGAGGACCGGGAAAAAGAGAGCGCGACGAGTCCAAACCCCTGACAGCCACCATGCCACCAATTCTTACGCTGTCTTCGCAAATGCCGCGACAACTTCCTGAATCGCGCCAAGTTTTCCCATATTCCGCATACGGCGTCGGTCGCCAGCCTGAACAGGCTCCGCGACGGCGAAGAAACTGCCGGTCCCGGAGACGGCGCAGCGGTGAAAACCTTAGCGGCCGCCTCCGTCCGACGGAACTCGCAGCGGATTTCCGGCTACGCGGCGTCCCAAGACGGCCGCGTCATCACGATAAGGCTGATAGCCATTATCAGGATAAGGCTGGATTACACAGGCGGCGGGCTGGCGATATCACGCTGGCGGTGATTATGGCAGGGTCCTAAAACGATGGTCAAAATGGCCGAAAATTACACTGTCCTGGGTGTCGGCCAGTGTCGGGAATTAACAGGACGACCCGCTTTCCCGAATGAACTGGAATTTCTGCGCATGGTTTTTGAGTGGAGTTGGCTGAATTCAAAGCCGTGAGGAACATGGTGGACACCTTAAACGAACTTCAAGTCGTCCGATCTCAACCAGAGTAAACCAGACTAAATTCACTTTAATTTAGAAACTTTATTGCTCTTCGTTTCCTTCCTACAGCCATGGACAACACAGGACTTTCAAAAACTGATTTTTTTAGCGAGCTATTTTTCCGAGGGATGAAAAATGTTTTTTTGGCAGTTATTTTCTCAAGGGACGTAGGATCACCCACTCGGCGTAAAACGGTGTTTCCGTGGTAGGCCCCAGCCTCACCATCGAAGTGATTCCCACAATGGGACAACTCTGTCCTACCTTCTGAGCTAATTGGAACTAAGTAAGTTTCGTCGTGTCAAGCAACTCAACGGCGGAAACCGCCTGGCTGAATTTTTCAATCCTTTTAAGAAAACACCACTTCTGCGTTGATTTCCACGCAACTGACGGAAATTCCACACAGAACCACAGGAAGGCCGCGGGGTTCAGCGGCAGAGTTGGTCGCTTAATTTCATCGAGGATGCGTTAAATCGGGGCCGAGAAGTACGAAGCAACTTCCGGCGCTGATTAACAGCTGCGAATATCCAGGATCGGTGAATAAGTTTGGAGGCGGCTGATACGTGCCGACCGAACGTTGGAATAAAAAGAACGGAAGCTCGAACAAGTGGCAGCTGTCAAAGTTTGCGACGATGTGTTATTTTCACATCGACTTGAAGAGTGCAAAAGCTGAGCATTCAGTGGTTTACTTTGGTGAGGCGCTGATCTGCAGAAGAAAAGAACCGCAGCTAACTCATCGGATTTGATGTTCGACGCCTGTCGGCAAAAACGTCCTCCATCAGCCGAGGACGCACGAAATCCAACGGCGCGCCTGAAACCGCGCCAAACGACGCCCAAAGACCCCGCCTCCCCGGGAACCGACGGGCTGTTTTCGCCTGCCTCCCATTCGGCTTCAGCGCACGCGACGCCACCCGCTTCCCGCCGCGGCCGGCCGACTTTCCCGGACGCCGGCCCGTCTTCTGGCCGTCCCCCTCCCCCTGGCACCGCGCCCGACCCGGCCGGACCGAGCGGGCCGCGCCGCCGCCGATAAACAATGGGATGAAAGCCACCGACGAATTTGTTGACGGCTCGCCGGCGCGCGCCGCCGCGGGCGAAAAACACAGATTGAAACAACATTGAGGCCGACGGGCCATCGGCGCCTGACCGGGCCGTCCGCGTCACCCGTCCGGCGCGCCACCCCCCCTCCCCCACCTCTGCGCCGCCGACGACGGAGGGGACGGCCGCCGTTCGTATCAGCGGCCGTCGGCGGTGCCGCCGCCGGCGCAGCCGCCCATTCCCGTAATCCTATTCGGCGTTATAATGATGCTGTTACATGGCGGTCGGCGGTCGATGCCCGGTCGGATGACGCGGTGCGGGGGGAGGGGGGGGAGCGTTCTCCGAGTCATCCCGGACACAGCGCACGCCCCGCGGTGGGCGGGCCGCCGGTCGCCCGAAGTCGATGAAGACGGCGGGGACGGCGGTGAGTGCGTCCTTGGACGCGGACTCCGCGGCGTGCGACGACAGATGCGGTCAGGCGGTGGAGACAGTCGCTCCTCAACGTGTTTTACCCGCGGCGACAAAAGGGAACACTCCGGGCGGATTCTGCCGCGGACAGAGCGGAAGAGCCATCAAGGCGATGATGAGCGATGGGAGAAGGAAATGTTCGAGACTAAATCCACCACGTTTATGGACGACAGCCAAGACTGCTCGGAAGCGTGCTGTTTCACTCTGGCCGCCCCATTGCCGATTGGCGGGCCGCAAATCCACGCGACCGCCGTATCACCCCCCCTCCCCCAGCGACCAGTCGCGAACGACGACGCAACGGGGCTCGGCGGCGGCGACTCGACGGCGGTTTGTCTGCATAATACAGCCGCCAGGCCGCCATTCGATCACATAAAGTGCCGCCGGCCCTGCAAAGGAGCCGCGCCGTCCCCGGGGAGAGTGGCCGCGCCCGCCGGTCGGCCCGCCGCGGCGTATCCGACCACGCCGTCGAGCACGACGCGGCGTGCTCCCCGATTCGGCGGGGTGCGGCTGATCCTCTCCGCCCCCGCGTCCGGGTCGTCGCGTCGGCGGCGACGGGGCGGGCGGCGGGGGAGGGAACAGGGGTCCTGTGTTCGTCATCCTCGACTGTCGCGGGATAACGATGATATCGTTATAATAATCATAATTACAATCGTTGTGATACCGTCAGATCCGATCCACTTTGCCATCGCGCTCTGCGCAGGAGGCGGGCGGATTTCCACGTTTACCCATGACGACGTCAGAACGTAGTCTCATGGAGCCTTCATCAAAGAGAACCAGCGCTGGCGAATGGGGTCCCGCCCAGACTGCCGCTGCACAATGACCCCCGCGTCCCCCAGATGCCACAATCCCACCGCGGGAGACAATCAATCACCATCCCAGCTGCCGTGAGCCCGAGCGAAAAGAGCTCCCGTCGCCGCCGCCGTTCAAAACGAGCGACCACTTACCGCCGACGACGCTCAAACCCCGCCGTCCCTCCCCCACGGCGGTCTGGGGGTTGAACGCCCGGACAGTGACATGGCCGGGCGTTCTTTCCCGCCAAATTAACCCCCAGAGGCGGCCGTTATGACGACCGGGGCGGGCCGGCGGGCGGGGGGGGGGGGCGGTCAGCACCCGGCGGAGATCAATGCCTGAGGCCATTTGGCCGGGCGGCCGGCGTCAAACAGAGCTCATGGTCGGCCCCGCGCGGCAGCCGGTTGCGCCACAATACAGGGCTCACGCCGGCAAGAAACGCCCACCGAGAAAGGCCGAGTGAGGCACTGGCGTCCGCCACAACACAGCGTTCATATAGGGTAAAATATAGCACTCATGGAAGGCCAAATACGGTACTGGAGCACGCCAGGGCACGGGGATCACGAAGGGGAAACCATGCGACTTGAGAAATGCCGAAATTTACGTCCGACCGCGCCGAACTGCACGGGTAATAAAAGGGTCCTCACGAGCGCCGAGACACGAGGCCCACGAGGCGTTCAATACGCCGCCGCCGTCGGCGGCCGATGTATGGCGTTTGCACGAAGTGCAGCGCAACGGTGACGTCAAAGATGCTATCACTAGCGAGCCGCCATCGCCCGTACAACGACCAGTGATCGATGGTTGAACTTTGCGATTTCCGTCATCAACACGGGCGAGCGATCCGTTGCGCGCGGAACGCAACGCACGAGCTTTCCAACCGCTTGGACAGTATCCCTCTGTCTACAAGCGCGATGTAATTGACTCGGAATGAGGGTGGGGACTCCAAACCCTCCAGCGTCCCGCACGTTCTCCTGGGACATTCGACCTCCTCCAACACGCCTGGGTACGAAGGAGCATGGTGTCTGGGTACGAGGTACGAAGGAGCACGGTGCTCAGGCAGCTGCTTGAATCTCAAACAGGTGCTCCGCGTCACCCATTCCAAGGACCGGGTCACCCATTCCACGGACTGTATCGACCATTCCCCAGGCCGGACGAATCATTCCACGGACCGGATCGCCCATTCCACGGGCCGGACCGCCCATTCCACGGACCGGGTCCATCATTCCACGAACGGGTCACCCTCTCAGCGTCCTGCCGTGGGCCTCGTCCCGTGGGACCGCTGGTGTTAATGACGAGACCAGGGTCTCAGCATTAACGCGGAACACCGTATCCGCCGGTACGCACCGTCCAGCGAGAGGGTGTCCCACTTGTCCGTCCGCAGCCGGTTCCCGGAGGATGAGCGGGTCCTGGCCGGAGAAGTCGGCAGCCGTGCCCACGTACAGCTCACCGTCTGAAACGGGAGAGCGAGGTCAACGCAAAGACCACAGCCGGCACACGGCCACACCACCGTCTGCACAGACAGCGCCGTAATGAATGCACGGTGAAAATCACAGTGCACGGAAATAACAACAAACAATACAGAAATACGAAACAACAACACAACCACAAAGAATGACAAAACGGGACAGGAGGTTGACATGGAGTTAGACACGGTGGGAGGTTGCATCGAAGACCGGCCTGGTGAACGGCGATGAAGACCGACACAACAGCGGCAGTGACCACGGAGACGGGAGAGACGGTCCGCGACACGAACGACGGCCGGCGCGGACGACCGGCACGCGACCAGACACGGCAGCTCGCGCGCCATCGCGCAGGCGACGATCGGGAGACGAGAGGCCGAGGAACACGGGTACGAGCAGATCGAGGACTGGACGATCCGGCTGTTCATCGGTTCGCCGAAGCGACGCCGCCAGGCTGGTTGTGACGGCCGACGGGACGATTCCGGTGATAAGGTGGATCAGGACGGCATCGGAGCGGACTATCCGGACATACGAGGTCTGATATTCCGGTAATGGAACGAGGCTGTTTCTGGCAAGTCCCCTTCCCCCCTGGAAGAAATAAATAAAGCGAAACGTGACGAAAATCGGGTACGCAATTCAGAGTACCGCTCGACGGAAAACAGTGGAACCGCCAGTCGCGCACACTGGTGGTTCCTGTGCCGAGCACGAGTTAACACAACAGTTAACCTGCAAGAAAGAGAGGAAATTTGACCTTTAACACGGCAACACACTCCGCAGCCCAAAGTTTGCCGAAAAATCTGTCGGTGCACGACACGTTTAAAAGACGATAAAAGCATGGCGTCCGCCAATTAACTGTGTCCTGTGCTTAACCAACCATAAAGCTCCGATAACGATGTACAGGACTCACCAACCGTACGATTCTGACTGACAAAATCAGCCAGCAGCAAAACTGACAGCAATAATGGCCTAGTCGGAGCATTATATAACGTAGCCAACTTTTTGCATCTTCCGAGGAAGATATGGACTTGGCGTTCGAAGGCAGTTTTTCGTCAAGTAGACCCAAGGACATGGAACAAATGCTGCACAACAACCGGCCATACAGAATGTTCGCCTTCACGAAATTTACAGCTAGAATGCCGCCGCCACTGTCCGGACATGTCATGCGCTTAGTTGGAATTTTATTAACGAAAAAGACCATATCTCGCGTTTTACACAGATATGGTCACATCCGCCGACTCGAAGACCGATCCATCCACCTTTTACGATGTTTTTTTTTAAGAACTTCCACAACATTTCTCAATTTAAAGAGACTTTTTGGGCACAGGAACCTGGCCAGCATCTGTGGGTTCCTTCTTTTTAGAACCGCGACCCGTTTCACCAAAACCTTGCACCGGTTACTGTGTTATCTCCGCCACGATGGGGTCCGTTTCCTTATCGAAGTCACCAGCGGTTCTATAATGGAACTTACACAAAAATGATTCTTACGAAGGGCTCAGTTTTCTCAAGATTCAACAGCTCTGCTGCAAACGGGTCCACGCGCCCAATGTAGCCAGAGCACAGACAAGTCCCGGCTGCTGACCATCCTCGCCACCGCCACGCGGCGACCGGCCGCCACACGCGTCACGTCACCAGCGTCCGAGATCACGGCCTCCGCCGCGCCGCCCGAGTTCGCCCGCGGTCCTCCGCGCTCGGCCAGCGCCGGCACTCCGCCCGGACACTCCCGTCCGCGGCACTCCTGACGAAATCGTGCCGAAGTCTGGCCTCACCCGACCACGGGTCTGCCCCGGCCATAACCAGCGGTCAACGTCTAAGAGCGTGCCGACTCCGATCACTTCTGACCTGCCCTCTGAGCCGCATCCGACGCCCAACACGGCTCGACCCGTCCTTCACCCCAGCCCATTACGTGAAGAGGCTCCCTTCGAAAGCGCACGACACAGACATGACAGGCACGACCCCTTCAAAGCAATTCACTTCATTTGCAGCAACGTTTTCAGAAAACGGCCCCGCAGATTGCACGGCCGTCCAGTGCAGCTAACCGCTGGTGGTGTATAATGACATCAGCATTTTACGGTCACGCAAAGGCCAGTGTTTGAAACGCAACAGATTAAACCCGTGTGAAGTGGTTCAGTTAAAATTGCATAAACTGAATGCACTGCGGCTAAATGACAGCTCAAAACTGAAACTGTTCACAGATCGCACCAGCAGCGCGGGCAGCGTTCGACAAAAACCACGCCATTCGGCGCAGTCAGGATCCAATAAGACCACGTCAGCGGCCAGGCTGGCGTATAATAACGATCGCGCCATAGATACAAGCCTGCGGGACACCCAAGAAAGAACGGCAGCAAAAACGGGGGCAGGAGGAGCCGAATAGGCAAGCTAGGTCGCAACACGCTGATCTAGCACGGAGCCACAACAATCCGCGTTAACAGGCCGTCGTCTCCCGGCCGTTGTAACAGGCCGTCGTAAAAGGTCGTCGCGGCAGGTCATTACAACAGGCCGTCGTAGCGGGTCGCTGAAACAAGCTGTCGTAACAGGACGTCATAACAGGCCGCCGTAAAAACCTGTCATAACCTGCCATCCTAACAGGCCGGTCGTAACAGGCCGTCATAACCGGCCACCGTAACAGGCAGGTCGTAACAGGCCGTCATGACCGCCCACCGTACCAGGCCGTCATAACCGGCCACCGTAACAGGCAGTCCTAACAGGCCGTCGTAACAGGCTGTCCTAACAGACCGTCGTAACAGGCCGTAATAACGGGCTGTCGTAACTGGCCGTCGTAACAAGCTGTCGTAACAGGATGTCGTAACAGACCGTCGTAACAGGCCGTCATAGCAGGCTATCGTGACAGGCTGTCCTAACAGGCCGTCGTAACAGGCCGTCGTAACAGGCCGTCGTAACAGGCCGTCGTAACAGACCGTCGTAACAGCCCTGGCCGTTCCATCAAGCGACGTCAGCCGCGGAATCAGCTCCTCTCCTGATCAATGCCGAGCGGCAGCGGAGGCGAACGGGGGGGCGGGGACCCCGGCACCGGCGGCCGAGCTGCAGTGGGTCATGAGGCGAAACATCATCTCGGTGGGTGTCGGCATTACGTCATGGGGCCGAGGGACGCCGCCAGGTGGCGGAGTGGCTCCGATCAGACCACAATGAGCTCCGTGTTTTGACAGCAACGCGACGGCCGGCCTGAGACGGAGCCCGATTTTCCGCTTAACAAGCTCGACGTGTTGCTAAATGACCGAACGTCAAACGGCAAGAATGAACCTATTAGCTAACTTATGAGCTGACTTGCTGGACTCACGATCTACTAGAACGACGACACAAAGCAGCAACGGCGTGGTCAATGGTCGTGGTACAATATGGTGCATTGCACATGCCTATGAACTGGGGCGGGGGTCATGACACCCGTTTGTTGGAAATTTAACATCAGCCCTTTAGGAGAAGTCCTTGCCGTCCCCCTCTGTTTGGGGTGCGGAGGGAGGGGGACGAGGAGCCCACTCCGTCGGACAGCCACGCAGTCAGCCACTGCCCGGACCACGAATCCTCCGAGGTCGGAACGGGCGGGCGAAACTACTGCACCAGCTGCCCAAATGCCCCCACATAAACGAACGGAGATGCTGTGCCGTCTGGCAGCCCAGACGCCAAGCGCAGGGGCGGGGATACTGCGCCGCCCGACAGGCTGGCTGTTCATTCGCAGGGGCGCCGATACTGTGCCGGCAGACAGCTGAGCAGACCGCCGTCGGCAGGGGCAAAATACTACGCCGTCTATCATCTCCCGCATCACTAAGGACCGGAGCGTGAACCTGAGCAATTCACCGCACCAAGCTGCCTTCTGCATCCATCACGTCACAAATAGCTTTGTGCACACTCATAAGCCGTTCACCACGACTGAGCTGAGGGTGCTGGCGCACGAGCTAACTGGCGAGCTAACAGAGCCGAACTAATGCCGGGATAACGACTGCGGGTCGGTCCAATTCGTGAGCGGCTGTTTCGATCCTAAGACTACCCTGAGCCGTTCGGCGACACAGACATACTCACAGCTATGCTTAGATGCAAAAAGCAATCGATTGCGACCGACCACTGAAATCACTGAGAGGCGTCGTGCGCCTGACTGACCGTGCTAGCTATCGATGAGAGGTCTGAATAGTCACCGCGTGTAGTGGATGGCCTTAATAAATGTCTGATAATACGCATCCAGTTCTGAGACGAATCGACGGCGTATTGAAAAGATTCAGTGACGGCTTACATCACTGGAAACTGATGAACGGATCTCGGCTGAGGTTCGGATGACGACGGTAGGCCCCAGTTGGGAGATTCACACCTGTCGCTTCCCGAAAATCGCGCCAGACAGCGGCGGGACGCTATTGGGTCTCGTGAGAAATGTATGCCATTCTATCCTGGAACTTCCCCGACGCTAGTTTCCCCATCTGTCAGACTGGATCCCCAAAAGAGGCACAAGCGCCATGGATGGGAATTTTGGGAATAAATCACGACGAATCTTCACACGGCCCACGGTTTTACAACCATGGCGAATCCAGTATTTTCTCGAAGGCGATGTATTTATCAAGACCGTCAAGCTAACTGACCAGTGTAACTAGTGTCCACGTCGCTTCTACGCCCACCCCGCAACAGTCTACCATAGAGTGACACAAACAGTACCCAATGCCGCGAATGCGGCCGCCAAATTGCCTGCACCTTCATTTAGCCACCGTCTCGCGTCGCCCAGGATGACTAAATCCCCTCCCGGCGTTGAGTCATTCTCGCCGACCGTGCATCACCCTCACAACGCTGATTAGGGGGAGCGCGTTTAGGGCCATCTCCCTTTAACGAACACTCCGCTCCGGCGCTACAGTTCTCGGGGGCGGTACCGCCCCCCCCCTCCAGCCCGGCTGCGGCCTCGGGGGGCCGCGGCCGCGTGCGCCGGACCGCGACCGCCGCCGCCGGCTGCGCCGGCCGAGGCGGGCTCGGCCGTCCCGGCGGTGCGCGCGGCGGCGGCTCTATCTCAGCAGCGCACGGAGCGGAACCGCGCGAACGCAGCCGCTGCTGGCAGGCGGCCGCCGGCCGGCTCGAAGTCCGGCCCGGCCGGCGGCGGCGGCGGCGCCTCGAGGTCCGGCGCGGCGGGCACGCCGGATTCGAAACGGCACACAGGTCGAATTTGAACGGAGCGGACGTCGGTCCGAACACGGCGACTGCTCGTCCCGTGAACAGCGAAGACAACCGGGAATTCCCCTATCCCTCGTGCGCCAATTAGGCGCTCTGCGACAAACTGGCCCCTGGGCAACATTCCCATAAGGCTAGTCACTGTGTCGGATAAGCCTGACAACACCGTCTTTCGCGTCTGCGGCGCCCGCGGCCCACAGACCTTCACCGACCGACGAACCCTCGCCCAAAAGCTCGGCCGAGTCCAGCTGCCTCTCTTCGCGCCAGGATCGATGGCAGAGAGAGAGGACCACCCGCCCCCCCCCCCTCCCCGCTTCAACCGCGCCGGAGGGGGCAGAGCTCCGCCCGACGGTCCCCGCCGCGTCGACCGCGCCCCGTCGCCGACGCCAGCTCGAACTTCATCGGAGGCGACGGGGGCCGGACCGGAGCGGCAGCCGGCGACGGCGAGCGGCCGCGATGCGACGATCAATGACGCGCCGCGGGCAAACAGTGGCGCGGCGGCCGGCCGCTTGCGCTCGCGCCATGCATATGCATGGGCGGCTCGGCGAGGACTTATGCAAATTGCTCGCTGTCTGGGAAATTAAAAACGGCGGCGGCCAGGCTCGCGCCTCTGCGCCCCGCAGGCTGCCGTCGGCCGGCGGGACGGCACAGCAGGGATGGCGCGGGAGGAAATTTACAGGAGGGAGCGGCGGGCAAGTTAGCGGCGAGAAATACCGAGCCTGCTGTCGCCGGGTGGCTGCCAGCACCAACGCGGAAACAGAGAATGCCTCACAGATACTGCGGTCGACTAGGTTCTGTTCAAGGTTTCGACGACACAGCCACGAATGAAAGGCGCGACGCTCGTGTCCTTGAAAGCAACGAGAACACTGATCGGAGCGATCAGCGTTCGTCGTGGGCTCTGGTCTGAGCTGAGGGACCAATGCCCGCAAGCAAGTGAACCCGCAAATGACCATCCATCTCCGATCTTTCGGACGGTGTTATTCGATCTCCTCACCACAATGGTCTCCATGTCCGATCCGCGGTCTATTCAAGTCCGATCCCCCCACCACCACCCAGCGGCGCGGAGTCCTTCCTCCCCTTTTCCGGGCCGGCCGGCAGCTGTCCTGCGGCGTTCCCTGCACGGACCATTGCCTACCACCAGCCGGCGCCGGCCTGGCTTCCGGACGCGACAAGGCGGCCGGATGCTCACCACGCACCCGCCGCGGCGACCCTCGTCCCATCACACCTCCCACCTCCCCCGCTCCGGCAGCAGTCCGGTCTTCCGCCCTGGACGTCCCTTCCTCGCCCCAGTCCTGGCGGCCGCTGCTCGCCGACAACAGCGCCAACATTCGACCGAGCCGACCGCGCCCGCCGCCCGGCCGCCGCCGCCGCCGCCGCGGATTCCTGGGCGGCCCGGCCTCCGCCGTCAGCCGGCCGGCGAGGTGGAATATTGAACAGGCGATAAGCAGCCATATTTCAGCGCCGCGGCCCGCCGGAGCGCGCGATGAGGGAGCGCGCCAGCATCGGCCGCGCCCAACGGCTGGAAACAGCGATACGGGGCTAATGAAGGCCGACAGCAGCGCCCCTCACACGCACGAGCCGCCTAGAAAAGGTGGCCCTCACACGGAGCCGCCCACAGCCGGAGATGGCCCTCACACGGAGCAGCTTGACAGCAAATGGGGTCCTCTCAAACAGAAGATCTTAACGGGACGGCGGTCCTCAAACGGAGGACCCGCGGCGCAGACGCTCCTGAAACGGAGGCGCCCGGCGGCGCCACGGCGCGTGACTACGGTACGTTTTAATCTCGACATTCCTCCCCGGCGACAAGCGGCCGCCTCATGCCTCAAGTGCCGGGCCCGCCGCTTTTGTAGTCGTGATAAGGGCTGAAAAATCACAGCCGGGGGAATGTTAATATCGCGCGGCCGAGGGCGGCCGGCCGGCAATCAACTCATCAACTTCCCCCTCCATTCGCTGCCCGGGGCCGTTCCCCCACTCGCGCCGGCCCGCCAGTGACGTGAGTCATCGACTTTTTAAACGGCGACGCCAACTGGCAAATTAGCGTAAAGTTCCGGTAAATTTCCCAAACGCACTGCAAACACGGGTTAGCGGCGGGCATAAAGTCCGAGTGGCGGCGGTTCCGGCGCGCCGGCGGCGTTAGCTACGCACCCCCTCCCCCGCGCTTCGCTTCGCCTCTTCGCGGCCGCCCACGGCGTGGTGATGGCTCGTGCACGGCGAATGTGTCACGCGAATGGCCACGCCGGGTCGTCCGATGACGAGGAGCTCTGCGTCCAGCAAGACCGCTATGTGCTTTTCTGACTACTCTGAACTGTGTTTATTTTATTCCTGCTTATGCTCGGCTGTTTTCCGGTGCCGTCGACAAGTCAGCGTATGTCCCATTTCTCTCTTGTTCCCTTCAACATTTCCAAATGGCGACACCCGATTCAAATATAAATAAAAACACACACGAAACATTGACAACCTGATTTAGCAACCTGCATCCAAAACTCATCAACGCAAATCCGACTTCCTAACCTTTATGTGTCACAAGTCCACAATTGCTGTCATGAGTCACCTGACAATTGCGTTCATCATACCCTGATTATTGGAAACACCTGCTATCTGGGCACTAAATAAATCATTTACGGTGGCGCGCGATGGCCAGTATCCTCGGAAGGGCCAATAAAAATTAGACTATCTAACAATCGATCCGACAGTAGCGCAACATCATAATCAACAGACATGGACGACAGTTACACAGCTATCAAATAGGCACAATCGCACAAGATTCCGGAGACCGCTCGCGGCTGCCAGTGCCATCAGTGGCACGGTCGGTCAGGTTCACGCGCTGCTCTGAAGGCACGGACGCAAGACGCGCCTTCACAGCCCTCAGCGGGCGCCCGGTACGTACCGACATAGGTGCTGGTGCTGTTGTGGACGGGCGAGTGGGGGCAGAGGCCCACGCCCGGCTTCTCCTGCAGCGGCTCCTGCCGGTACCCGTCATCCTGCCGGGACCGGGCCACGGGTCAGATCCGGCTGACCTGTGCGTCAGGTCACGACTCACGTCAGGTCGCGGCTCCAGATGAGGCCGCTCGAGTCAAACCTCGGCTCGGGTTAGGTCACCACTCATTTCGGGTCATAGCTTATAAACTAGCAATCATCATATCATGTACATATTGAAATGTTGGCTACGGGAACAATGACAGTGGAATTCATCCATCACGGCGCTGCCACCAACACCCCCAAACCAACCGGTCCACATTACAATAACGACGTCACTGAACCCGTCACGTCACAGTCGCTCCCGTCACGGAATTCATCAGCGGAACCTGATCCGAGCGCGACGCATCCCTGCAGTCGGAGCAGCGGCGTGGGGAGAAGTCGCGCGACGAAGAAAACAAAGCCCCCTCGACCGAAACCTCGGAGCGTAACGCGACCAAGCGTGGCCTCATTAGGAAGCATCGCGTCTCGCTGATAAGAGCCGGTGAAAAACAGACGGCAATAACGAGGCAAGAGGATACTATCGGGCTGCTGGTGCGGCGAAAAACAAAGGAAATATTCGGCCCCGGATACTACGGAGAAATGCTCGTGCCGGTCAGATGTAATGGTTGCTGGTGCGGCGTACCAATAGGACAAGCGGCGGCAGAACGGCAGTTTCAGACGTCATACAAACAAGGTGACTTGGGATGACAAGAGGTTCGCACGATTCCCAAACCTTCCCGTCACAAAAAAAAAAAACAGCCGTAATAATTGTGCGTGTAACTGAAGCGTCCAAAGCATCAAAACTAAAACGGACGATGCGGTAAATCTCCCAGTGAAAAGACAGACCCTGCTCCGCACGCTCACAAACCCCGAATCATGCCTACGCGATGAACGGTCTCTGTCCGGCGAGTACCGCAATACTCCGCCCGGCCCCGGGGGCCGTTTCCGCGTCGAGCGCCGCTCGGGGCGGACGGCCATCGAGCGGGCGGTCGGGCGGCGGGCGGCGGGCGGCGGGGCAGCGGGCGGCGCGGGCGGCGCGTGAGCGGCCGACGGTCGATGCCCTGTCACGGCGTGGCACACCCCGGCCAGGCCGGCCCGGACCGGCCCGGCCCGGCCCGGCGCACAAAGCCCACAACGATCGGCCCGCGTCGCCGTCCGCCGACGACCGCGGCGACGGCCGTCGACGACTCGGACGGCGCCGGCGGCGAATCGAGCCGGCGGCGACTCGAGCCGGCGCGCTCCCGTCTCGCCGGACCGCGGCCGACTCTGGCGGGGCGGCGGACGTTCAGGTTCGAGGTTCGAGGTTCGACCGCGTCGAAGACGGCGACGCGCGCCAAATGACCGACCGCGGCGAGGGCCATCAGCCGAAACAAGAGCCGCCGCCACGTCGGCCGGCAGTTTGCGGCAAAACAAACAGCGCAGCGGGCGACATTCTTCGGCGACGCCGACGGCGGAGAGAGCGCTCGCACGACCTCGCCCCGGCGGCACGCGCGACACGATAAAAAGAGCCGCTAACCGCGACAGTGCACGGACAAAAAAGCGTTCCCAGCTGAGCGAATTTGTCCTCCCATCTGGCGGACGGCGAAATAATTTCCCAGGGGTGGGCGGCCGCCCCCTGGCCGCCGGATGCTCCTCAAACAGATTATGAGGAGCGCGCGCCGGCGCGGGCGTGTCACAAATGTATCCGAACAGCGTGCGAAGGTACCACCCGCGGGACGGCCCTCCGCAGCGCGCGTCGGCCGCGCATAACTCCCGCCAAATCTCCGCGCCAGCCGCGCCGAAAAGGCCGTGAAATATTTCCCGCCGGAGAATGGGATCGCGGGACAGATCAGCGGCGCGGCCGTAAATTCCGCGGCCGCGCGTCCGCGGCGCGGGACGCCGGCCGCCGGTCGCCGGATAACTGCGGCCCGCTGCGGGCGGTCCTCCGCCGCGGTCGCCTCGCCGCACCCCATGAATCGAATCCGATCCGATCCGAGCCGAGCCGAGCCGAGCAGCGCTCCGCTCCCATCAGGCGGCCGATTCGTTTCCGGCGGACAAAAAACGAGCGGCAGTCGTTTGCAGCCGACGGGACCTCTTATTCGGCGACCTCTTCGGGCGGACGACTCGGCGCGGAAAAACGCGATTCGACTCCGGATTTCCGGCCGTCGGTCGGCGGCTGTGGCAGCTGGACGGGGACGGGTCGGCTGTCGCGCTGAGGGGTTCAACGCTGGAACGGCCTGCGCTGCAGCGAACGCGGGTCGTCAGACCGAGCCCGACGTCCGCGTCCAGCCTGAGACCCAATCGCCGTTCCTCCAGATCCTCGCCGATTCCCGAGGACTGAACTAGAACTCCAGGTGAGGGCGCCACAAAGAGGCTGACCATCATCTTGTTGAAGCGTTTATGTTCAACTTTTTGATTTCCGGGCGCAGCAGTCGTACAAAGATTCGACTGCTCACCCGCGTGCGCCCGAATTACTTTTGATCCAAGGCCTGTGACCGCGAGTGTCTCACATTTCCGTAGCCGTCCGGCAGCGTTCTCCTGGCCACAGTCCAGCGGCGGTGGCGGCGGCGGCGGCTGCTCTTCCTCCTCCTCCTCCCCCAGCCTCGGACCGTGCCGCTAATGAATGGCCGAGCCCGCGGCCGCCGGCTACCGGCCGACAGCCCCCTCCCCTCCCCCCGGCCGGGGCAGGCAGGTAGGCAGTGGGAGCTCTGAACACCAAACGACACGCGAGCGGGGAGGGCAGGCCCGGCCGACGGCAGCGTCGCGTCGACGCAGGCTGAGCGTGGGTTGGCGGCCGCGTCCCTGGCGATAGACACGGCATTCTGGCGACTGCGTGAGGAACCGCACGGCCGTCAGGTGAACAGCGGCAGGGTGGCCGGCTTCTGGGTGGGTTTAATCGCTTCTGACAGAGCACGTGGCGGATCGGCCGGCAATCGGGCGCCGTGTCGCGGCGTTCCGATCTGTTCCGAAGAAGGCCCGTCGAAGCTCGAAGCTCGAAGCTCGAAGAGGGCTGGTCGCGGAGTCGGACCGCTCCACGCCGGGCGGAATTATTCGCCGCGGTCGTCGGTCCAAGCCTACGGTCGAATCGACCTTACAGCTTCGCCTCAGGTTCCACATCCCATGAAAATTATCCCCGACATATTTCCTAGCAGACATTCGTAACACTGTTTGGAGAGGCAGGGAAATGCAATCGTATCGCATATCACATCACGCATCGCACATCGCATATCGCAGCGGTACAAATGGCACACTGCAAGTTCGTCGCCAAAGAATCGCGAATATTACATAACACATTTTGACCAAATATTCCACACAGCCTTAGTGCAAGAAGTCGCGAAATGCCTTTCTTGGATTTTTTCAACGTTGTTTTGGATTCTTTTAAATTAAAACATAATAAAATACTGATTAACACTTCGAAATGGCAGCAGTCATTCCGCGTATCACAAAACTTTCGACATGAACAAACCTACCTCCAGGCAGCGTCACAGTTTTCTATCCAATTCTGGGGGCAATTTCCGTTCCCCGCACTTTCCGTGAACCTGGTCCGGATCATCTCCCGCCCACACCGCGGGCCCGCGGGATTAGCGCCTACTGCAGCCGAGACGAGAATCCCTCTCTCCCCAACGACTGTCATAGTTCTGTCACAGGGCAATATAAATGATTGCTCAAACTTTAGTCGATCTTCCCTGAAACTATCCCAGAAAGGTTATAGACGCCGGAGAGCGACGGGTCCCCCAGAATAAATGTGAGCGCCATAATTGAGGAGAGAAATCACGTCAGCTTATGGGATAACACGGGAAGGGGTCGCCCACCCGAAAGCCATTCTTCAAATGGCCCGCGGGTCGCTGGCACGACGGCCGCAACAATGGTGCCGGGCGCCTGGGGTCAAACCCGGCGGCGTGGGCACCACTGAGCCGGTCCTCATCGTTCGACCCCGTGCTCGCGACGTCAGCAGCCCGCCGCCCACGCCACGGTCGGCAAAACGACACCGTCGCAGCGAACTGACGGCACTCGACCGCCGCAAACGGGTGGCTCATCAACTAAATTCGGCCGTCCACGACGGGCGCCGCCGCCAGCGGAAAGCGGCGGCCATCGGCGCGGCCCGAGGGCAAACAGCGCCTCGTCGCGGCCGACGGCCGGCCGCGCCGTTCGATCGGACGGCGTCGGGCCGACGTCGGCTCCGTCGTGGAACGGCGGCGGCGTTTCCGTGAACGGCCGCCGTGCATCGCGCGCGGCGCGCAAATCAGTCTGATTAATCCGGCCGCCGCACACGCCGTCCGCGGCTCCCGCCAAACAGTCGACCGAAAATAGCATGGCGCGCCCATTAGCAAGAAAAATCGCCGTCTGGCCGCTGCAAAGTTGACGCGCGGCGACCGGTCGGCCGCGCTTTGTTTGGCAGTTCGGCGAAGCGCCCCAGGGCACCAGAAGGCGCGGGCGGTTGATGAACGGCTCCCTTGCACTCGGGAATAAGCTGGCCTTGCGACTTTGCGACGTGACGTGGCCTCGTGGACAGCACGCGTCAGCGACAAGCATTACTATTTACGGCACTTACTGCGCGGTCACTTTGTGACTCACGACTACACGGAGACCGCAGGATCGTGGCGCAACGAGCGAGCAATCACAGGAAACGTGAC
Source organism: Capitulum mitella (assembly GCA_030062745.1). Taxonomy (NCBI): domain Eukaryota; kingdom Metazoa; phylum Arthropoda; class Thecostraca; order Pollicipedomorpha; family Pollicipedidae; genus Capitulum; species Capitulum mitella. The sequence goes on along the minus strand of CP099851.1, from coordinate 18,023,755 downwards.
GATGGAATGCCTCGGGGTTTATTCATCCCATGCGGCGCCGAAATGAAAGCAGTGATTCATCCATCAGTATCGCCGTCGGCGCGCCGAATTCTTGGCCTCGCTGCCGGCGGCGGTCGTCGCCTGTAATTAAACTAATATCGCCGTGTCAGTCTCACCCACTTGCAGCGCCATCTCACCCGCACCCACCTGCCAAAATACCTCTTCCTCTTTCCGCGCCGAACAAGCGTTTGATCAACAGCAAACGTCAACATTTGCCGTGAAAATCCGACGCGAGCCGGCCAGTCAGCGTGCCGAGCGAACGGCAGCGGCGCCTGCGACGTAGGCCGTACCGCAGGTTCGTCGCCGGCAAGGCGTCCCCTGCCAGGTAGGCTGTGCCGCAGGGCCGCCGTCGACGCGACGTTCGAGCCATCCCGGCGGGCTGCCACTCCAGGGCGGCCGCGGTCGCCGAAAATGACGCGCATCGCTCAATGGCGCGAATCCATTCGGACACGGGCGGCGCCATCATAATCCCGGAATAAATGGCCAATTAATTCCGGCGAGGCCATTTCCCGGGCCGGTGCCGCTGCGGCGGACGCGCAGCTATATATGGGGCTCGATATGGGGTGGGAGGCGGCCGCCGGCCACACAGGACGGCCTATGGCTCGCCGAAGCCGGGGGCCGGCCCAGGGCTGGACCGTCGGCTGCGGGCTGAGCCGGCCCGCCAACCCCGTCACCGGAGATCCCTGCTCCGGGCCCGGCCGACGCTCCAACAGGGTCGCTTTCGTCTAGTCTCGTCGCCAGCATGCTCAGAACTCCGGTCCGGTCCAGCCGGCAGGCGTCCACCGCCTCGACCCGCGACCACATAGTTACCATCGGTAGACCTCCTCGGTAGCTCAGTAGATACGCAGACTGACTCAAAATCGCAAGGGTTCAGGTTTCGACGCCGCCGGCTCTCGACCGGCGACACGTGTGGTGTGAATTACATACCGGACGCTTGAGTCCAAGAGGCTGTGCGCCCAAACCCAACCTAACCAGAAGACCACCGGTAGCCTCTTGCGCCCCCCCGGCGCGTCGTCAGCCCGCCCGGGAGATATCGCTCGCGGGTACAGTCGGCTCACGCCATCGACGTTGCCCGAGGCTGGCCGGCGCTCATCGCTCACAGCTGTGCCGCCGGCAGCCGCCGAAGGTTATCAGGCCAATTCCGGCCGTATTTTTAGCCCCGGGCGACGCCGCGGGCAGTTCAGCTCGGCCGTGCCTGCCGGCGCCGGGCCGCCGCGGGCGGCGCCGCCGGCGAGTCTCCGACAAACAGCTCGGCCGCGGCCGGGCCGGCGGGCGGGGCGAACTCCCCCGGGGGCCATGCAGGGTGTACTGACCCGCCGCCTGGCCCGGCCCTATGGATCACCCCGTGTCTGTGGATAAACAGGCGGCGGGGCGCCGTCGGACGATGGAAGGGGAGGGGAGGGGAGGGGAGGGCGAGCCGGCCGCGGCCGCCGGTCCGACGGAGTCGATGAGAGGCCTGGTTATGAGTGCTGCCTCTGATGAGTACGGCCATACATCCCCAGGGCGTAACAGCGCTTTTACTCTTAGTGGAGTCAGACTTGTTTCAAAGATAATCCCAACATCAGCATCAAAGGGTGCGTATTAGAATTACCCAAACTTGGTCGGGTTTACCTTACCTGAAAGCCACCTGGTCGGCCTTCCCTGGCCCACGAGCTGCTACATTCACCGTTTCCCTGACACAACGACTACACAAGAGCATGCATATGCACGAAGCACGAACTTTTAATGGATAGCGAAACCCACATTTCTGTCATACCACCGCTTTCAATCATGCGCCCTACCCCTCCCTTGAAAGCCACGGTGACGCCTGGGGTCAGGTCCCAACAGGGAGAGGGTCAAAGGTCACTGTCGTAGATGATGGAGTCCAATCACGGAAACAAAGGTCACAAGAAGGACGCGTGGCGGTGCGATGAATAAAATGCCCGCAGCAACCTGCGATTTCAATTTGCGAGGCAACAGAGATGAGATACAAATGTCAGACCGGCAACGAAGAACGACGGAAATGTCAGCCCCGGGTCATATGAGAATGGACAAGGTTTCGCCGTACAATGAGACTCGCGGACCAAGCCAGGGGGCATCCCAGCCCACTGGTTTCGGAAAGGCAAAACGGACTTTGCCGGGGCAGGGTGTAAGCCCACAGGAGTCTTAGCGCAACACACATTGCATAAAAAACTCTAAAACCGATTGACTGGGATTCTGTTTTTCATTTATTTACTTTTACTTTGCACTTTTATCCCTGGGTATGAACTATTTTTATTGGGCCACTGTACCACTGTGCTAGAATGACTGAATCAAGAAAACTGGCCCTTTTCCCGACGTCGCGAGGCATTGCCTTTTTGCAGCCACCCCTGGACCCGTCCCAGACGGGCTGGTCGGTAGGCGATCGCCGCCAGAGCAGGCCTGAATCGTAAGAACGCCGCCGCGCAGCCGAGCGGACCTAACGAACCGAACAACGAGCTTCCGGGCCGGCCGAACATATCGATGGCGAGATCAGAGACGCCCGTCCCCGGTAATTGCTACTCCGTCAGGCCGGCCGTCTCAGTTCTCTTTTACAGCACTGTGGGCCACGCAACTATTTCGGAATTTTTCTTAGAATCACTCCATTTGTTGCGCTCGTAGTCTGCAATAATGTGCGATCCCATCATTCTCTTTACTGCATGTCTTTTTCCCTGTCTATGCCGTTTTTCTTTATATACGCCACCAAATTTTGCGTAATGTATCTGCCGTCTCCCATCTTTCGGCTCTCTCACAAGATGGACCCTCATTCAGTCACATTTCGAATCCAGTGCTCTCGCCTCAACTCAAACAGCGTGCTCGCCCGAAATCACCCCGAAATTTGCGGCCCGTCCATTCCTGGCACCGGTTCTCTTCCATTCCTGGCATTGGTTCTCCTTCCGTTCCTCTCTCGTTTCTCTCTGTCCCCGCCTGGTCCCGCCGCACCTCACCGCGCGGCCACGCCGCCGCCCGCCCGCCTCCCAATGAAATGCCGCCCGCCTTCCCGCGATTATTTCGGTCTGGGGGCGCTGACGAAATTCCGTCCGCCGATGCGACGTTTATAGGTGCCGACTGCGCGCGGCTCGGCGCGCCGCGGCCGGCGGCCGACAGGTCGGCCCGATTGAAGAGATTCGGCATGACTGGGCCCGGGTTTATGGTCGGCGACGGACGCGCTGGGCCGCCGGCTCGTGGGTGGCAACGTGCGCTCGGGCGAGGGTCGCACAGACGAGTGCTCTCTCAGACGGTTTTTGAAGTTGTTCGTGAACGCTTTCCGTCCCATTTGCTTCAAGATAAGCGATTTTTCTAGTCACACGTGATTTTACGCCTGCGGGAGCTACCACAGGGCACTTCAAAGGAATAGCCGCGTGTGTTCCCAACACCCTTCAAACTGGATGTCCTCAACATTTGGCCCGGTAAAAAAACGACAATGACACATTAACCACAAACAGCAAGTTGCATCACACGTGCAAACTAAACAACGCTGACACTCCGTGAAAAAAAAAATTAATAAGGATCAAAACGCCTAGGTGGGAGACCAGTCATCAACTAGCCGTAAACCCAGGCGGGGCCACCATCCCTTCCAGTCGTACCACGTAAAATATCAATAAAAATGGCGTCCATTTCACGGCCGAGCCACTTACGAGCGCATCGGTTTGACCTCCCGGGCCGAGGTCGCACGGGCGAGCCGGCAACGGGAGGGCAGGCAAACGCCGACGCCGAACGTGATGGTCAATTAGGCTGATGTTTACGGGCCGGGGCGGAAAAAGTTCGGGCCATTCCGTCGGCCGTTACGGCGCCGTGGCCGACGGTTCAAACATCACGCCGTGCGCGCCCGGTAAATACGACTAATGGCGCCGGGACGTTAACGGGCTCCGTTCGGCTCGACCCGCCGGCAGCCGAAGGTCGCTGCTGGACGTCTCGTCTGGCTGTCTCCGGGGGCTCCGCGGGGGGGGGGGGGGCGTGGTCCATCGGAGTCGAGATAGGGAACGGAGTGGGTCTGCAGCGTCGCCGCACGCCGCCATCTGATGCATACGGAACGACAGTACGGGGAACGAAACGGCGCACGGCGAGCCGGAAATGGCAAAACGGCTAGAAAATCGTACGCCACAAAAACAGGATTATGGAAAGAGATACATGGGTTTGCCACAGCGTTTTGCTGGGCTTGGGCTGCACCTGCAACGCGTGTGTCTATGTCCATAAGCAGGCGACCAATGATTGCCAGAAACGCTCACCAAGAGACAGCCAGTTTCCATTGCTCAGTGGGAGGGAATAGAGCCAGGACTGGGACTGGGACTGGGACTGGGGCCCAAAATATCTCAATCCTGATGTTTGGCTGAATTTCGGTTTCCTTTGCGCAGATTTCGTGCGTTCTTATGTCCAGCATTACATATTCAAATGCGTTGCTATGTTAGCAACAGTAAAGCTGAGTAGCTGGTGGGCATCGAACCAGGGACCCACCAAGGTCTGTCCCGTGTTAGATTCCAGACGGCCGCTGTCAGGTCCCGTCTGGTGAACCCTAATTATGCCTCGCGACCCGCCGCGTTACTCCGCACTGCGATACGGCAATCGAAAAGCCCAGTCGTAACACTTCAACTGATTCCCGTCTAACGGGAATGGCTGCCGCCAGGAGGCACCACGCGAAAATGCGGTCTAGTGTCAACTGCTACCGTTAGATGGCACGCTGAACGAAGTAGACCGCCGCGATGAAAACAAAACAATAAGAATGATGTGGCAAAGTGGAACGAGACATGAGGATCAAGGCATCAACTCATCGGGTGCAAAGCCACATTCTCGCATCTACAAGACCCGCATCTTCAAACCAACGGAGTTGCCGTAACTGAAAGCACCTGGCAACTCCGTCAAGCACACCATCAGAACCCGGTGCCGCCAACGGTTGCCTGCCCCGCCCCGACCAGCGCGTGGCCGGCGACCTCGCCCGGGGCCGGGCCGGGCGGGCAGGCCGTCGATCTCGGGCGGCGATAGGGCGCGTTACGTTCCGACGCCGAGGCGGCCCGCCGCCGATCCCATCGCTCAATTACCGTGACCCGGTAGTGGCGGCACTTGGGGCTGAAGGCGTTCGTGCCGCAGACGAAGAGGCCGCCGTCGGCCTTCCGCACCAGCACGCGGATGTAGTTCTGGCACTGCACCTGTCAACGGGGCGCGGCTGTCAACAACGGGCGGCCGTCAACGGGGCACAGCCGACAACGACGAGAAGCTGTCAACGGACGAGCAACTGTCCATAGAGACAGGTGTCAACGGAGGAGCAGGTGTTCAAAGGGAAGGTGGCTGGTCAGTGGCATTGAGGGTGCTTCGAATCGGGGATCATCAGAGTTCACTTGGGCCCTGCTTACGGGGAAAACCTCCGCAGAACAGTCGTCAACAATGCGGGCAGCCAACAGCACTTCTGACTCCACACATATCACGGGCGGAGCTGTCGACACATAATCAAGGCGTGTCCACGGACGGCAGACAACAGATTGTTTTAATACAAATCCTGCCGGCCGGACGGGCTGTCAACACGTCGACGATCTTCATCGCACGCGGCTGACCAGGCACAGCTCTTTCCAGCTCCGCGCCGGCCCACTAAGAAAGGAACCGGCAGCAGACGCCGCACGGACAACTACCAGTGTGCCGTGTCATATAAACAGCGATGGCTGTTCACCGGTTGACGGACGGACGACAGCTAAAAGCGTCTGCGCTGGCTGTGGCTTTGGCTGGTTTACCTGAGCTGGTTTCTCCAAACACAAAGACCGTGACTATCCGTGAAAACGGTGGAGCCTGCAGCTCTCGCTGTCTCTGAAGCTAGAGCCAGGCCTGGCCACCGGCATATCAATGAGAAAACGAGAGGCAACATCACCGGCCTCCGACTGTTGGCCGACCGCCAGCCAGCGGAGACGCAGTTTCACTGGCATATCCGCATCTGTCAGGACCTTCAGAAATTCGATTGCGCTTTGCCGCATCACCTGTCAGTCTACTGACAAACGAAAACATACACCACTTTAAATCGCCGGGACGTGAGAGGCTGCTGATAAATCCGGAATATTCAAGCAAGACTATCAGCGGTATGATAACATCGACGGTTCGTTTCGCAGCTACTACACCTGCTGCACCATGAGCGTATGCGGCGTACAGCGAGTTCTGACATTTACAAATCCGGCGCATGTCATGAAGACGTATGTCTCACGACCATTACATATTCAGAGTCTAGGAAGGTAGAGCTTAGCTCGTCAGTGTACCATGAATATCATGGCCTAATTTTCAGGAGGAAATGCCAGCCTCTGACGGACATAACGAACGCTGTCCGCAGAAGACGCGCCTGAAATGTTCTCCTCAGACAGCTGACAAAGCCCACCAACACCTGCCCTCGGCGGCGGCGACCTCCGCACAGCCGGCGACAACAGCGCGCGGAGCACGCTCTCGCCGCTGCCGGCCCGCGTGCGGCCCTCCCATTCCGCGAAAGCCCCGCACTTAGCCGTCCTCGACCGCCGGAATGATTACGCGTAATCTGAGCGCGCAGTCGGGCCGATGACGGAGATGCAATCTGCGCCGGGGTCGACGCACTGCGTCCCTGAGGAACCGCGGCGCCCGGGTAAAATATGCGGGGCGCCGCCGCCGGCGGAGGCCGTTCTCGGCAGCTGGCGGCGGCGCGCGCGGAACCCATTTCGCGCGCGCCGACCGCGCGCCGGCCGGCTTCCGAGCGAGGAAGCAGGCTGCGCGAGAGCGCGGGCCGAGGAAGATTACGAACGCGGCGGCGCCCTTGCAAAAACAGCGTCATTAACAATGCGGCTGACAGAGTCCCGTCAGGAGAGCCGGCGATGATGAATGCTCCGCCGCGCCGCGGCCGGTGCGTCTTCTGAGCTCCCCGTTAGCGAATTTGCACGCTTCATTCCGGCCGGCACGACTCGACGCGCGCAGTCGATATCGAGGTCAACGGGTCGGCGGGTCAACGGGTGTCAATCAGTCAACGACGACGGCTCATTCTCGGGACCGTTTTAAAATGACAACACCGAACGCCGGACGAAAACAAATCGGCGCTCTGGCGGGTCATCGAAACTAATGCTGGCGATTTGCATTTGGCCGATATCTGCCGGCCGCCGTTCCAAAACAACACAGAGCGCAACGACCGAAGGCGGACGGGAGGTCTCTTCTGCTCGCCCGGAAATGGATGGTCCGACTCGCTTGTTTATCGAGCACTTACCTTCGGCTTTCCTTTTAGACTGCAGAGATCCACGGTGGAGACGTTGGACGCCCAACTCAGCTTCTGAAATCACAGACAGAGGGCGCTGAGCGGGAGGGACGTCGCCAGTTTATGCCACCGCGAACAAAGACGGCCAAGTTCACCGGGTAAAATTCGGCACACGCACGCTGAAATACAACGCATATCCAGTGTTCAGCTATGCAAAGCTCATCTCCGGCGGCGGCGCGCGCGATAATTCCGGCCAGTGGAACGGAGAAGAAAGCGCGGCAATCAAACCACGGCCGAACACAATGGGCCGCCACAATGCCGGCCTCAACAGTCTCGGCGACGTGGGAATCCGCCGGGGACCGTCAATTCGGGAAACAAAGGAACGATCGATGCGGATGACAGGGGGACACGCGTTCGCGCCGCAATCGTCGGCTGCGGCGCGCCGCGACGCGGCGCTGCGCGCTCGCCCCCACATGCGGCACGAGGCGCACGGTAACCGGGGGAGAAAACGCGCCCTCCAGCCCGCTGACGATCGTTTCGGTCCATCTCCCCGCTTCATGTCGTCACTCGTGTCATTCGTGAGATCACCTCGACCGTTCATGGTCGTGCGCCACCGCGTACGCTTACGCGTCTCGAGATTTCTCGCAACCAAAACCGGACGCTTCTCGTTCTCTTCTCCATTCAAAGGCGAACATCCGGCAGAGACCCCGCCATCAATGCTCCGCGGCAGCACCGGCCGCGGCGTCCACGAAGCCGCCCACACGGCCGAGGGGCCGCCCGCCTCGGCCGGCCTCCGCCGAGCCGGTCCATTCCGCGCCACCCCGAGGCAGCGGGCCGGGCGCCCGCTTTATGGATTTCTCAGCGGGACGGGACACGGGCGGGCCGCGGGCGCGGCGGCTCTAACGGCCGCCGAGCCTGACAGATGGCGCGGCGCGGCCGGCGCCGGATCGCGGCCGCCCGCCTCGGACGAGCGCCGCAAAGCCCGCGCCGCCGCCAGCGAGCCCGGCGAGCCCCCGGGCGGCGGCGGCTCGCTCGGCGTAATCCCGCCGCCGCCCAGACGGTCCGAGGCCCGGCGACACACGAGGCCGGATCAGTCGGTGATTTCGCCGGCGGGAGGGAGGGGGAGGGGTGAGGAGACTCGCGGAGTTTCCGGGGAGGCGCGCCGGGGCTGGACGGACCACGGTTGGACCACGTTTTGGGCACGGTCTGGGCACGGACCAGCGTCATTTCGGACCAAGCTCCATGGCAAAGGCGCAGATGCAATCCAACACCAAGAGCGTACTTCGCCCAGAAGCCATTACAGATCGTCCAGTTTGTCAAGTTTAGAACTCCCGAGGTTTGGGCAGCAAATCCAAGTTTGTTCCGCGGCTCGGTTCTGGTCTAAGCCTTACGAGCAAACGGTCCGGTCCATGGCCGCACTGACCCAGCTCCGGTCCCCAGGCCCAGCCGGCTGCCCCAGCTCTGTGCCGCTCCAGACGGGGACCAACGACGCAGCGCCTCTGTCGCCGGAGAGAGCCCGGGAGGAGGTCATCGCTGGCGAGTCGCCCAGGGCGCACCGGAGCGGCAGTTTTTGCTCGCCGCTCCAGTTCTGTCGTCCTATTTGCCCCGCCCACGCCGGCAGGCCGGCTCCGTCCCACCTTCGCTCCTCTCTCTCCCCTTCGCCTCTCTCTCCGCTCCTCCGTTCCTCACTACCCCTCCGTGTCTCTCCCCCTCTTCCACTCCGGCACCCCTTCCTCCCCTTCCCTATTTTTTCTTCATCTCTCTCTCTCTCTCTCTCTCTCTCTCTCTCTCTCTCTCTCTCTCTCTCTCTCTCTCTCTCTCTCTCTCTCTCTCTCTCTCTCTCTCTCTCTCCCTCTGCCGCCGCGCTCTCTCTCTCTCTCTGCCGGCCGCTTGGGACCTCCGTCGGACAGCCAGGACGCGCCGCGGCTCGAACGCCGCAAACAGCGGCGGACGTCGCTCTCGCGGCCCCGCCGCGGCGCCGGCCGACCGGCGGACCGCCGAGTCAGCGCCGCCGTCTCGGCCGCGGGCGTCCGGAGCGCGAGGACGGGCCGCCGAATCAACACGAGGCCGCGGTTCCGCGCACTCAGCAGCGGCCTCGTGTTGGCGACACGTCCAGGACTGCGGCTTCGCGAGTGGGAATATCGCCCGCAGCGTGACGCAGCGGGGTCGACAGAGATCCCCCGATCGGCAGAACTGCCACCACATAACTGTTAAACACATGCCAGCAACTATTTGACGCCACAGGCTACAAAGGTTATCTCACCCACTCAGCAGATACAAGTCTCAAACAAAGGAAGAACGCCACAGCAATGAACTTCCTTGGACTAAACATTATGATGCACATTACCCTAGCAAGCAGACAAAACAAACATTTACCGAAATCAGAGGCCAGGCAGAGGCCGCTGAAGACAGGTCCACACAGCCCGAGGAATCAACAAAGCCCCAACAGCCGCCCAAACACGTCAGTCCAGCCGCCCACAGCGACCAGCCAACCGAACGCGCCGCGCCACAACGGCGTCAGCAGCCGGCCAAAACCCGCGGCGCCGGAAACGCGCCGGCCGAGATTGCCGCGGCGCGCCGCAATCACCGCGCCGACAACCCGCTGAGCCAGCTCAGCCCGCTCCGACCCGGCGGCGGCCGGCCGCGCGCGGAAATCGCCGACGAAAAACGCCCGCCCGGCTCCAGTCAAATCGGGGCGGCGCGGCCGGCCGGCAGCTGTCGCGGGCAGCCGGGCCTCGGCGTCCGCCAAGTTCGTCACAAAGCCAACTCGGCGCGGCGAATCCGCCGCCAACTTTCCTAATCCCGCCGGTTAATGCGGGGTAACGACGGCCAATATCGGCCGGGACACGCAGTCGGCCGCTGTAAATTTCCTAATAATGCCGTTACCAGCCCCACGCCGCCCCGTCACGCCGCCGATGGTTCTCCGACGGACTGAGAATGGGGCCGCGGGCCGGCGGCGGCCGTACTGCCGTGTCCGGCGGCCGTGCTGCCGTGCTCGGCGGCCGTAGCGCCGCCGGCGGTCTCCGGCGCCGCCGGCACGGGCCGACCGGTCACGGCATCGCGGGAACGCCCGCACCTGACGGTCGGGCACCGGCGAAGATTGCTCCATCGTTCTCAATTGTGGAAAATACGGACCTAGCGCGGGCAACTCATGGGACATTCAAGGAAAACGACGGCATGATAAGGTTATCAGAGCACGTTTTACTGTACTTTCGTAGCACATGTATGAAGGGAGACAATTCGTGTAAAAGCATCCCGACTGTCTTTGAATCCTCTTTGCCGTTGACACATCCACCAAGGATCAACAACCAGTAAGGTGTTGCTTTTCCGCTGAGAACCTGACGGAAGTGAAAATAGTGCTTCCGGTAATCGTAGCAAAAGGAAGGGAACTAGCGCTCACCAACTGCGACGGCAATGTAGTGTGAATCAGGATTTCAGACGCAGCAGCCAGAATGGCACATTCCGTATCGATAGCAAGAAGGTATCTTTGTATCATGGTATCTTTAGCGCTGCGTAAAGCGGTGGTGCCCAGCAAGGTTTCAGCCAGAAGCAATGTGGCACGGCCGCTGTGGAATCTGATGCATTTTTCAGGGGCAGTTACGTTCCAGGATAATTCATCCGCATCGCACATTCACAATTCAATCATTTTGATTAATATTTCATCGTTCCATGATCACACTGTGAATAATTCTGGCTTCGAAACAAATGGTCTCTTCCAGAAACGCCAGAAACAAGCACATTTTCCGAGGCCATTTTCCAAAAGCAGCCGCCGAGCCCCTCCCTCCGTCCCAGCTTTCGCAATCTCTCGATTCAGACGCGCCAAAAGAAACCTGATGGAACAGGCCTCTCGAGACAATTCCAGACAACAGAAACCGCTGCAATTTCGTCGAGAACAATGCCGCCACGCGAGCCGCCGCCGCCGTATCAGCCGGCCGGCCCATCCCGGGGCCACCACACAATGGCCACTTCTCCGAGCTGGGGAGCCCCGGCGGCCAGCGCCGCCACCGGAGCCGCGGCCCAAGCCGCAAACAGCTTCAAGTATCACCGCCGCGCCATTACCGTCGGCGCTAACTGGGAAAACATAAACATATCCTCGACGCGTGCCGCGAATCGAAACGGCGCCCGCCATAGGGGCGACGATCGCGCGTCGGACAGCGGGCGCTTGACCTCTGAGGACGCGGTCGGCACGGGCGCCATCGCGGCGCGAGGCGCGTCTGCCGCCGCCGCCGTCGCCGCGCGGAGACACACGTTATGTACAATGGGGTTTAATCGTGCCCGCATTCCGTCCGACGTGGGCTGAGGGCGGAAAAACCGGCTAACGGTGCGGCCGAAGGCGTCTGCAGGTCAGAGGCGGCGCGCAGGCGGCGGCGGACGCCCCGACCGGCCGTCATGCTCGACCCCGTCGAGGGCGGCGTGGGTCGCGGCACCAAACTCGGAAAGGCTTCCGTCGAGGTTTTCCAGGCCGTCGCTGCATGGCGTGTTCAGCCCGCCCCCGCCACTTGAAGCTGACTGTTCAGCTTGGCAGCGAGCTCCATCACCGGCGCGTGCTCTGTGCTGCCTCGCCGGGAGTCGTCTCCCCTCCAAATCGCGACCGCTCTTAATCGCAGACCAGTCCTATCTCCTATTTCCGGGAGTCGCTGCCTGCCAGGCCTTGACTCCACTCCATCACAGATCAGTCGCATCTCCTGTCTCACCAGGAGCCGCCTCCTCCCGTGCCCTGATCCCTCTGCCGCCTCCCCGGGAGCCGCCTCCTCCCGGGCCCTGATCCTTCTGCCGCCTCCCCGGGAGCCGTCTGCTCCCGGGCCCTGACCCTGATCCCGCTCCATCACCGGCCGGCCCGTCTCCCGCCTCCCCGGAGCGACTGCTCGCGGCGCGGCGCCGACAGCGGCGCTCAGCACCTCCGCCCACGTGCGGCCCCCCGCCGGCCGCCGGCCTCCGGCGCAGCGGGCGCCGCCGAACTCATCACGCGCCGGCTGACCGCCCGTCCGGCGCGTCACGTGACGCCGCCGGCGGCCCGGCCGCGCCGTCACGTGACCTCGGCGGCCCGGCCGCGGCGGAGGCGGCTAATTGGGGTGGGGCCGGCCGGAGCGGCCGCCGGCGTCCTCCGCCGCGGTTCCGTGCTGCGTCGAACTGGGACAAGGCGGTCGGAACCTCCGGCCGGCGGTTTTTGTCAGGCGGCAGCAATTGCCGTCCTGCAAGTCGGGATGACAGGCGTCGCGCCTGTTTACGCCTTCTGGACAATCGTTCTGACGGGCCGCGGCGAGCTCAAGGCCCGCCGCCGTGCAGGAACGAGGGCGCCTGCGCGTCGGCGAGGAGTGGCGGCGAACTGCGAACAGAGGCCTGGCCGGTCCTGTTCCCGCAACGTCGGCCCACTGTGTGAACTGGCGCAATTCGCCGGACCTTGGAAACGCTCGCGCGAGAAAGCCCGTCACAAAGCGTGCGACGGCCGCCTTTGATTCCGGCCGCGTTTCCGACGGTTTCGCCGCGGTGTTTTGCCACCCGGTTTGTTTAACTGCCCCTGGTCGGCCGCCTGGCCAGGCGAGCCAAATTAACCGGAGCCGCCGCCAACCGCACGCCGCGCATACCAACGCGCCCATTCGGATGTTTTCGCCAATCGCGCCGGCGCTGAACAAACGCCGCGTTCATTTCAACACCGCGCGTGTTATTCCGCCGACCACAACAGCCTCGGCCACTCCGGCACGGCGGCGACCGCGTCCGAGCCCTGGACCGGCGCGTGCCGGCCTCCTCCACACCCAACCGGCGCCGGTCCGAGCCGACACCGCCCGCGGCCAGCCTCCGCATGCGCCCACCTCTAAACAGCGCGCAGACACAAACGAACCGCGCACGCCGCGGCCGTTCTCCCAAACGTTATCGCCCGCCGTCTCCGTAAATGACGTCATCAAACGCTCCCGGCGATATTGGCCGGGTGATACGGCACGGCAAATAACGTTAATGTAACGTGCGGCAGCTATGGGACGGCGTCACGCGAGCCGAGCGGGCGGCGGACGGGGTCGGCGTGGATCACAGACGCGGCCGCCGCCGCCGGGCGGACATGTCCAGAGCCGGGATCAATCAACGAACAGGAGGAACGGACGACGGGCTCGGTTTAAACGCGCCGCCAGGGGTTAATAGCGAGCTGATTGGGTCGGCGGGCTCTGATAAGCTGCTCGGCCAGCGGAGAAATCACAAGTCGCTCGGGTTGGAGTTCACCGGCGCAGGTTGGGCAAGGTCAGTGACACCACAGCCGACAGGCTTAATCGCATGCCGGTGCGGGCAGAGGTCACCGGCAGCGACACGGTCCTCCTGGCAAAGTTCAGCGCCCCGGGGCCGGGTCACGCCGGACGGAGAACACGTGTCCGGCGCGGCGGCAGTGACGGGCACATTCGGCCGCGGGCGGCTGACACACTTCCCCGGGCGCCCATCGCCGCCCGATCTCCCCGCCCGTCCCCGGCCGCCAACAACACCGACACCTGTCACCTCCCTCCCCGCTCCTCACCCCAACCGCCGCGCCACCCGTCCGGCGCGCGCCACGTGCGCCGGGAATGCCGCCGCCGTCAGGTGCGGCGTGGCTGGCGCGCTAAGCGACGGCCGCCGACGCCGGCCGGCGGGCTGGCGGCGTGTCTAAATAAACGCTCGCGCCGCCGGCCCGGTATGCGCGCGACGCGGCGAGACGCGGCGCGGCGCGCGGTGTTTGGCTACGTGACCGCGGCCGGCGCGGCGGGGGACCGGCCGGCCGAGCTGCGCCGTCCGTCACCTGCCGCTGCAGCCTGCAGCGGGCGCACGGGAGCGAGCGCTGACCGCGGCCGGCCCAACCGGCCGAGGGCGGGGAAGACCGGGGACGGTCGGCGCCGAGCGAGGCTGTCTCGGACGAGGAGAGATCGCATACATTCAATTCAGGAACGACCTTCAATATACCAGCATCCATTGCATTGCTGTATAAATCAGTTACATCAAATCATCGAAAACATACTACACTCAACGTTTCGGCCAGGGGCCATCGTCAGGCCATAGTCACTCGAGCTGATGGTCCATGGCTGAAACGTTGAGTTTGATATATTTTTCATTTGTATCCGATTTATGAAACAATACAGCGTCTCCTGGTATAACGAAGGCCATCTTTTAACCGAATATACAAAATGTCTAAAAACCAGGAGTATTTACGAGCCATTCTTCAAGATATTTAAAGGACGAGGAGAGCTTATGTCCGGGAGGTCTCGGCAGAGGGTCTCAGCAGATACAGGCTGGCTGTCGGAGCAGACACAGAAGTGTCGGATCACCGGTGCATGCCGGACGAGGCCGGAGCAGTGTCTGAACAGGCCCAGGGAGAAGGTCTCAGACTGCCGAACAGTGGGCGCTGGAGTAGCTCCCGTGACTGAGGGTGCAGCTCGGCGCTTAGGTGGTACGATAGGTCGGGCCCGCCGTCGAACGGTGGCGTCCAGTGACCGCGCCCGGCGACTGGGGCGACCCACGCCGCGGCAGAGCGCCGTCAGACGCCGGCGAACCGGCGGCGCGACCCGGCGCCCGGCGCTCGGATCCCAGCACGGACCGGTCAGCGGACCGAGGTGGCCACTTGTCGCTCCTGCTGGCTCAGCCTCGCTGCAGAGCTTTAATCACGGCCGCCGAGCGTAGCTGGTGCGTACATCGCAAAGCCAGCTAGGCCGAGCGATGCCTGAGCAAGCGGCTGCCTGAGCTGGAAGGGTGGGACTTCCCATCTCTCCAGCTCCCGGGACTCCGCCGAACTGGGGGACCCCGTGTCAGCGCAGCCACCGCCGCCCGCGAGCTCAATAACCACCCGACAAACGGCTCCCCGAACCGACCACGACGCCGAATCGACGCGAAGCCGCCGGCCGTTCATCCTCGGCCCTGACCCCCTGACGGCTGCGCGGACCACCAGGCGGGGGGGGGTCAGACGTGCCCCGACCGTCCGGCGGCGGCTCGGCCGGTCCGGCCAGCTCGGGCGGCGCCGGCCGATATTGCCCGGCCGATTTACGGCTCGCCGGCGGCCGGCGACAGTCCGAGCGGTCGCTCTGTAATGGAAACCCTTCCCATTTTACGGGATTAGCCGACCAGGCGCGCGGCGCGGCGGCGCGGCGGATGTGGTGCCGGTCCGCGGGGGCGGGGAGGGGGGCACGCGCGCTCAAACCGGCCGCACCACTTACCGAGACCTCGCTCAGGTCCGCCAGGCTGATGTTGTAAGCGGCGTCTCTGAAACGGAGAGGGTCCACATAAGCGGCCGGCGGTCGCGCGAGGCGAGCTGCAGCGCTCCGACGCGACACGCCGCTCGTCGTCCGGGCTTAGCACCTCAGACTGCGCCGTCAATGCACCTGTCGGTGCAAATATGGACGCCGGGTTGCAGTGTCTTGGTAAGTGCATCCAACGTAAAAGCCTCAAACAATACGGCGATAAAAATAACGAAAGTAAAGAGCGCAGATGACGTCCTGAAATCGGGCTACAAAGTGCAAGGCTAACATCACTGCCGCTGTCGGGACTTTATAAGGAGCTTTGACGCGCCAACTTCTCTTCTTTCATGCCAACACGGTCCCGGACAGTTCTCAGTGACACGGCGCAGCTGCCACCTGAGGAAGCGCTCAGCCGCCACAGCTGTTCGCAACACGTGTGGAGTGGACGGCGCAGAGACAAGTTTGCACGGCCTGCTGATTCACTGCTCTCAGACCGCGAAATGGCCGCAGTAGCTGAAGCGCTGTATAAAACCCAATCACCATCACTGCTCTCAGACGTGACATCCCAGCCAGCACGACAAAAGTCAGATGTTTCCAACGCAACCCAAAATAATACGAGCACGTGATAAAATTCGAGCGGTGGCATCCGGGTAAAACGGCATTGGTGATGTCTCCATTTGATGATATAGCTGTTACACAAATAATTTCGCAGTCAAACAGAAGACAATTCATGCAAATGGCCTCTTTAGAGACGCCAACGGAAATAATGGACCATTGGGGATAAAATATGTGGCGTTAAGATTTGCCATGGCCATAACGTCGCGAAACGGCCGAGAGAAGGAAAAGGCCTCGTAAATGACGTCATCGTTCGTCGCTCGCTCGTTTATGTATTTGCTTTCTGCCTCGACCTTCAACACCGACGATCTTTACTGCTCTTTCCGTTACACAGGCAATCAGCGCATCGCCGATCTGAGCGCATGAACAAATCGCGAAAGCGCTGGCATTTTCCAGAGATCTCCAACGATCGCGCAAAACGTTTAACGCAAACGTCACTCCCACCGATAACCGAGCTTGCTTTATCTACTTCGAGACCGCCGGCAAGAGCGTCGTGTCACACCCACTGGCGTGCGCGCACATCAACGGGACATCCCGCCAACGCGTAAAAGCCCCAGCCGCAAGCCGAGACCAGTCAATACTCCGCGCCGCCGCCGGCAGCATTCGAAATCGCCCGCCGAACGTCACGTGCGACGCGGCGAAATCGGCACCCGCCCGCCGCCGGGATCCAGCCCGGCGCGGAGTCGCGTCCGCCCGCGTCAAGTCAGCCCGAATTGGCAGCGACAGCGGCGGGGCCGGCGGCCGCCGGGGCGTGCGCGCACGTGACGACCATGACAAGGGCGGAGCGCGCCGCGCCGCCCGCCCCGTAAAAACGCCCGTCCGGCGCGCTAATGCGGCGATTTGTCTGCGCGCTTTCGGAGGTATTGGGGCGGCTGCGCCGACGCGGTCGCGGCCGTCCGCGAGGCCGCGGGAGCGAGGGCGGGTCACGGCGCCGGGCAGCGGCCCGGGCCGCCCGGGCCGAGTCGGAGTCGGAGTCGCGAGTCGGAATCGGAGTCAGGATCGGGATCGGAATCGGGGCCCTGGGTCGGACTGGGAATCAGCGTCGGAATTGAAATCGGGGTCGAGGTCAGAGTCGGAGTCGGAGTCGGATTGGGATTCGGATTGGGATTCGGAGTCAGAGTCGGAGTCGGAGTCGGATTGGGATTCGGAGTCGGAGCCGGAGCCGAAGTTGGAGTCCGAGGTCGGGGTCGGGGTCGGGGTCGGGGTCGGGGTCGGGGTCGGGGTCGGGGTCGGGGTCGGAATCGGAGTCAGAGTCCGGGGCCAGACAGTGTTGAATAGATAGCTGAGTCGTGAGTCGCTGACCCCAGTGGCCGCTCTCGACGGTGGTCACGTGACGTAGCCACTGCCGAGAACGGGTCCGCGACAACGGCCACAGACGTTCACACGTTCCGGGCGCTTTACCGCGCGGTCTTTTTCCCGAGGCTTCTCAGCCTGAGTCACCGCCCTGCGTTCGGCCCGTTCTCCTGACCCACCCCGCCGTGCCGCGCCGGACAACGGCGCCGCCGCTGCCGACTTCCGCTTTCCGCCGGCGTCGGCGCGCACTTCCGTCCGGCGGCTCTTCCGGGCCCGTCACATCCGTCGCATCCGTCACGCCCGTCACGGCCGCACCGGCGGCGGAAGCGCTCGCGGCGATCGCGGCGGCCGGCAGCGGACGCGGAAAGTGGAACTCGCTCGGCCTGCTGCGCGCCCGAGGCGGGGCGGGCGACCTGGTCGGGGCCGGAGTTCACCGTTCGCCGTGCCCAGGACACATCCGACCCTGGCTAACATGTAGGCCGTTAGTGCGCTGCAGCGACCCTTGGATGGACTTCCAACAAACGTGAAGACATACTGTCGGCCGTATCGCTCCGGATCGGGCGTTTAGGACGGAGTGGGTGCGATGATTTGTCATTACGGTGCAGCGATCTTTCCTGTGCCATAATGATACAATATACATAACTATATAATTCTATACAAAACTATACTGTCTAATCAAATGCAAATATATCTATACAATTCTATCTATCTACAATACTACAATACTATCTATACAATATTATCCATCTATGCAAATATCTATCTATACTATCTTAAATTACACAATTCCATAACTAAAATATCGGCGGTTTACATCTACTGCGTATCTTCTGCCTCGCTTGTGAAGCATGAGAGAACGACCTGCTCGCCAACGTAGGTATGCCAACATCACTAACATCCAGACATGCGCCAGGATCTCGATGGAATGCAGGTTACCCCTGTGTTGTATTCAACCCCTCGCTGACCTCGGACGCTCGCTGCGTTATCCCGGAAAGGTCGTGTCCTTCCGGAACAAAGCGGTTCCCAGGTGACGCAACACTTGTCCTGGTCAGCTTACAATCCGACGGAAAACGAGGATAACCTGCATTCCATCGGGATCCCTCGACACGTCTGATAACATCTCCGCAAATCCGTCAAACTACCGATGCAAGGCGAGACCATCTGCTGATTAAAGGCCTTTCATCTTCCCTGATGTCGCGTCGGTGCGAGTATGCTATCCTTTGATGTACGTTATGCATATACGAATGGCAGCGAATAACGACAATGGGATTACTCAACCGAGTATGTCCCATAATTGTGTGTCATCGAACCGATGAGGGTTGGTCAGTTCCTTCGCCATTGGTCTTTGTTCTAAATGGCGGCTGTCAGGAGGAAACTTGGTCAAGTTCCCAGTGGTGGCTCAAAAATAGACAGTCCACTCGCCAAAGTTTGGCGAAAGACGCTGGCGATGCACCACTCAAGACAGCTCCGACAGCCACTGTCCGGAAGGACTCGATCGAATGGATTCTTATTAGATAGCATTCACAGTCAGTACGTTTGCGAACGGACCCTCCGCCGACGACACAACGTTTGGGCGGCGTAAGCGATCCTGCGGATCCTGTTAGGATAATTAACATTTCCTCTGACCATCCAATCCATGCCGCGAGGAAACCGACCCTAGTAATGTTGTTAGACCAGAAACGAGATTTACTGGTCCGGGGCAAGAGATCAGGAGCATAACTGATTTAGTGGATTTATCGCCGAATAAGCCTTTATCGACATAATCCAGAATTTCGAGCAACTCAGCTCAATAAATTCAGAGCAGTTCAGGAAACATCGGAGCTGAATGCCGAATCCCCGGAGAGGTCAGAATGGTGGCAGAAACACGATACCTTCATTCAGATATCACACATCAGATATTGAAATTAAAAGCTCATCACCCTGGTCCCGAACGTGAAGCCAGCATGCAAACGATCCAAAGGTCAAAGGGGCAATTCGGCGCCAATGTCAACGCGACAACGCAGCTAAATGCCATCCTCAAATTGGACCTTCGCAATCATTCCCTTGCAACCCGTTAGCAACTCCCAAAATACGACGTCCCGTATCGATTGCATGGATCAAAATGGCTCCAATTCATAGAGGCGTTGCACAGCAATAAGACGTAACATCGCAAACGCGGATCAAGTCGCCAACTGGAGCATCAGTGAACGCAGAGTTCTAGCGGATGCGTCACTCTGATCGACGCATTCCTTCCACTGCCTCTTCGTCACGTCCACCTCGCTCACCTGGCGCCGATGACGATGAACCTGTCGTCCCTGTATAGCATCCGGAAGAAGTCGCCGTCGCTGTGGCTGCTGCTGAATGAGCTCGTCGTCGTCCGGTCTGCAACAATGACACCTCGTCAGCCCGCCGTCGCCGCCCGCCGACCGCACGAAAAAGAGCCGCCGGATTCGGGCCCGGCCGGCGCCCGGCGGGCCGTAAACCGTCGTCAATCCGGCCGCCGCCGGCGAATCTCCCCAGGCGGGCGGCGATAAAGCCAGACCGATGGCGGCGCGGCTCGCCCGCCGGCTGAATATGCATCGGGACCGGGCCGGGCCGGGCCGGCGCCCGCTCGGCGGCCCGCGGCGCCGCTCCACTCGTCGCTATTTACGTCCAGCGGTCGCTGGCGCCGGGAAACGGACGACCCCGGGGCGCGCATTCGCGATTTAATCAGCGTATCACGCGCTGCGGGCGCGCCAGGAAAACACCGCACCGCTCGTTTATCAAAGAAGTCGAGCGCGCGCCGCGGCGGCGGCGGCGGCTCCTCCGTGATGCATGCGCCGTTTCATCAGCGGCGCGACAGCCGGGGGTCGTCAGCGTCGGGTCTGCGTCGTCGGGCTCAGACCCCGCCCGCGCCCCAGGGGTCGTTGCCCCCGCCGGGCGCTCCGGCGCCTGCGGGCCTGTTCCGCGCGTCCCGGCCGACACCGGAGCCGGTCGGCCGACGACAGACTGACGCGGCGGCCGCCCGACGGCGGCGCGCGGCGTTTCCCAATCGGCGACGTCGTGACGCGACCGAGCGGTCCGGTGACGGCCGGGTGTGAGGCCGGCGGCGGCCGCGGCCGTGTCGGGGCTTCGGTGGCGGCGGCGGCGGCGCTGAGCCGCGTGCCGGACGACGCCAGCGGCGCGGAAGCGGCGCAGATCAAAGCACGTGCCGCCAATAAGGCGTTTGCAAGACACGCGAGAGTGATGGGATAATGGGGGAGAGGGAGATAAAGGTAGGAAGGAGGGAAGTGTGTGGCGTGCGAGGGAGGGGAAAAGGGGGATGAAGACGGAGACGCAGTCCCGGAAAGAGAGTGGGGAGGGAGGGAGGGAAGGAGAGAGAGAGAGAGAGAGAGAGAGAGAGAGAGAGAGAGAGAGAGAGAGAGAGAGAGAGAGAGAGAGAGAGAGAGAGAGAGAGAGAGAGAGAGAGAGAGAGAGAGAGAGAGAGAACCGGTCCACTCACGCGAACAAGGAGCACGTCTAAGATAACAGTAATGACTCCTGCCCTCGGTAACGATGTGAGCAGATTGGAAATAGGGATAATCAGGAGTGAGGAGACCATTTATCGCGGCGGGTAATTAGCCGACAGCTCGCCGGTAAAACCGGTAGATGTAGCCATAGACAACAAGCAACCATAAGCAAGCCTAAAACGGTCATGCCGGAAAACAAATGTGCGGCCCGAGAACAAAGTGGCTGACATCAATACAGAAGTAGCCTGACAAGAAAACAAGTTTTTCAAACGCGTGCAGTGAAACATGTAGTTTATCGACTAGCATGACGAGGGTAGGAATGCTCATTCTTCTTGTGCGTCATTGCGTTCTTCCGGACGCGTGCTTATGATCTGAGACTGTTACATTTTTTTGTACGTCAATGAGTTCTTGCGGATTTGTGCTTATTCTTTGCAAACGTTACATTTCCTACTCTAAGCTTGTGATGGTCTGTGTCCACGTCTTTGAGTCCACGTTGTTTGCATAAAAAAACGTTGTTTGTACGCGAAACATTAAGCCTTACGTCATTGAAATTGCTCATGCTGACTTAAAAAGGCATGTCAGACGACCTAATATTCCATGCTAATACTGAGCAGGATCGGCGCTGAACCAGTGTATGTAATTACAAGCCCCGTTACAGCTACCGAGGCCACCTCGCGTTCCACCGCCATCGGCCAAGAAGAAGGGGGACAGCAGGGTCGGCGCCCTCTCCGGTCCTGTCCCTCGCTGCCGCACCGAGAAAAATACAGAAGAGTCATCAGTCGTCCCACCGCCAGCCACACAGATCATTCCATTAGTGCGGCTTCGTTTAAGCCGGCCGAGAGCGGGTAACAAATGGACGCGGCGTTTTTGCGCCAGATCCGCCGCAGTGGCGGCGGAGACGGCGCAGGAGGGGGGGGGGGACAAACGACCGGCCTGATCGGCCCCGGCCGAGGGTCGGCACAGACGCCGACTGCGCCGGAGTCGCCGCGTTAATCCGCTCCCGCTCCCCCGTCGCCGGGGAGCGGGCGCGGGAGATCCCGCAGAGGCAATCGTCCCCCCCTCTTCGCGTCGGCGGCGGCGGGCTCGCTCGTCGTCGAGCGGCGAGCCGGCCGCTCGTTCGGCGGCGCTGAGCGTCGTTACGGCGCTGGGTGACGGCGAGCGGGCTAGCTTCTCTCCGAGCGGACCGCTGCGTCGTGCGTCGTGGCCGGCCGCCGCCGCAGCGTCCTCCGGCTCGGTGGAATGAACGAGGCCGGGAGGAGAGGGTCGGAGCGAGGCCGAGAGAACGAACGAGAAGGACGGGGAGAGAGGCAGACCGACCGCTTCGTCGACGGCGGCACTTCCCTCCCGGTCGGTGAGGTCAGCAAGTGTCGCCAGTCGGAAGGGATTACTCGGTTCGCTGGATCTAATCAGCTCTGTTCATTGGTCTAGTCCGTTCCGTTCATCGGTCTAATTTGATCCGCTCACTGGGCCTGTCCGTCCCGTTCATCGGGCTGTTTGTTTCACGCATTGGCCTCGTCTGCCGCGCCCAGTGACCTCGTCCGATCCATTTACTGACCTGGTCTGCTCCGTTCATTGGCCTCGTTCGCTCAGTTCATTGGGCTAGTCTGTTCCGTTCATTGGCCTAGTCTGGTCCGCTCATCGGTCATCTGCTCCGTTCACTGGCCCGTCGGCTCCGTTCCGCCATCCTGCCTTCCCCGTTCGGAGCGGCAAACCAGACATACCAGTCTCCCCGGTATAAGGCGGGCGGCGTACAACCTTCCGACGTCCAGCCACTGCGCCCCGTTTGTTTTATTCGTCCGCCGGAGAGGAGGACGGCCAAATTACACCGCCACTAAAAATGCAGTAAATTATCCCGGCAATTGGACAATAGGTCAAACGGCGACGGTGATGACCGCGGTAACGTCGACAGCGTCCAATAACAGCAGTCTAAGTGCAGGACGTGTCGACCTCAAAGCAGCCATAATCGACGGACGACCGTGGGCAAAACACGGAGGACACAAATCACCAATGCCGTCCGTGATGCGGCCCGCAAACGCGGCGTGGCGACGCTGTCGAGCAGCTCAACAGCGCGCTGAACTGGCCGGGAGCCGTCTGCTCCGGGCTTCGGGGCCAGCGGACACGGTCCGCGAAATAAATCCTCCCGAGCACGGTCCAGCGCTCTGCTAACGACTTCACGGTGCATTACGCATTGCAGCGGCCTCACTGAAAGTCGTTCTCATTTGAATGCCTTTAGTTTCGGTCCGACGCGGAGGGGAAGTTTACCGGGCAACGAACACTTCGAACCGGAATGCACCACTTGATGTGCAACAAAGCTTTCAGACAATGCTGCGGTGATAAAAGCAAACCTTCGAATGGACTGAGTCAGATGGACATCCCACAGTGCGACACGCACCGCTGCTTAAAACGTCGTTTTACCGTGACGGAGAACATTGTTTAATCAGAAGCCAGAAACGGTAACAAATCGGACCAGACGGAGTTACGCCAAGGCACCAGAACAGAATTATCTGATTCTAAGAACGCGCCCCAAGGCCACAGTACCACAGCAATACTGTGTTACAGTAACAGAACTGATACATTTAGAGCAGTTTTGAAGGAACTCATCCACCAAAAGACCCTCAACCGGCATAAAAAATACATCAACAAAACGCAATGACCTTGCATGGCCATCTAACCAGACTTCGCAGCTCTCCGTGATTGTAATTGTGTATTGGGTAACACGGCATAATGCAACGGGACAAGCACCGAAACCCAACAAACACAGTCCCGCGCCTGATCCCATCCTGCGTCCGATGCCACCATAATGACGCCTTCTCCACCTCTGCATCGTGCGGCTCCGCCACGGAGCGTCGGTCGGTCGCGGCCGGCCAGCGCGGCCAGGGCGGCGGCGGTCGGCGCCCCCCCCCGCCGCCTGACGGATCGTCGCTGCTTCCGGCGCCCGGCTCAGCTGGTGGCGGCGTGTCGCCCGGGGTCATCCATAAATCATCGGCCGGCGGCGGCGGCCGGCCCCGTCCGTCATCGGCCCGCGCCGGCGGACGGCCCGCCCCGCGGCGCCCCGCCGCTCCCCTCCGCAGGGTCTGAGGGTCTGCTGATCAGGAGTCGGCCGGTCCGAGGTCGGCCCCTCCTGAGGCTCCTGCTCAGAGCCTCCACTGGGCCATCGACAGCCGCTCCTCAGAACAGTCCACCTCTCAGCAGGCTCATGTTGAGCCTCTCTTTAGGCTCTCCGCCGCTCTCGTGGAGTCGGCGGCGGGACAGATCATCTCTCAGAGGGCTACTCTGTGTTCCTCCACCAGCTCTGTGGCTTCCGTCGCCAGGGTTTCCGGCCTCCCCTTCTCTGGAGTCCAGCAGAGGGCACTCCATCCCTTCAGCACGAATCCACCACGCCGCTCCAATGACTCTTCCGCTTTCTTTGTTGAACGTGCCGAACAGCACGGTGGGTCCGTCCGCTTTGCCTCCGGGCTTTTCTGACGCTCCACCTGACTCGCCCACACCCCTCCTCCTGTTGCCCTCTGTTCACTCCTCGCTGCGCTCCTCACTGCCGCCCCTCTATCGCCCTCCATCTCTCTCGCTCTCCGCCCGCTCACAACAGCGAGACAAGGTTCACCGGAGCCTCCCCCTCCGCCGGCTCTGCCTGTCTCCCTTTCTCCCCGCTCTCCCCTCTAAGCCCACTGTGCAGAGGTGTTTACCGCGCCGACGAGCTTTTGTCCACCGACTTTGGGGGGCGTCATTCAGACCCGCTAGCTGTCCGGGGTATTCACGGCGTCAAGGCCCCGCCCTCCGTGGGTGTACAGTGACCGACGGCGCCATTCAGAGCCAGTGAGAAGCGGTCCCTCCTCACTAGGTGCTCCTTTCTTACGGTGATATTGCGCACTGCGTACGAGTTATAGTCGTCCCGCCCGACCCAAAACAGTGATCTGGACCACTCGCTACACCCGGGCTTCAAGACGCACCGGCCAGCTGCCCTCGAAAACTACCTCCGCACGCACGTGGCAACAGCGGTGCGACAACAGAAAGATTTAAAGACTTGATCGTCCGATTCGACGGTCCACATCTCTTCGCCTACCGTGCTCGATGCGTCGGCATTTTCATAATGACCTGATTACGAAACTCTGCCAGTTCTAAATCGCATTTCGAATTAGCCAGCGAGCGAGACACGTACCACAAAATGCCAAATCGTCGTCTGGCAACTGAGTGGAAACCAACCGATTTTCCTCACTTCTACCGAACGTACAGTGCTAGCAATCGGGCGAGTATCGGGGCTAATAGCGGAAACACATATTTCAGCACCAAGGGACATCAGCATGACATTTACGGTAATGCAACGGGATACGCCATTTGCCTCATATCACCAGCAAACTACTTAAAACGTCGCCGCATGGACAGGACCGTGACGCAAGCAATTGAAGACAGGTGCTTATCAGACGGTCGTCGCCGTTGTGTGCCGGTGTCACGAACACATCGCCGGCGCTGGGCCCTATTTCGGCTACTCGTCCATCTTCTACCAAAGCCTTGGCGCCCATCGTGTGTATTCAGCGGTCCGCCGGGGCCCGAAATTTGCATGAACGGCCGCATGCGCCCCTGAGCACGTGACACGAACAGCGAGCGGCCCCGCCGTCCTGAGGGGTTCATGAATTCGCTGTCACGGGACGCTACGTTGGCGTCCAGCCGCGGTCACGCTATCCACAGGTGCGGGCCGATGTGCTCAAAATCGCCGCCAAGGAGGGGCGCGGAAGGATATCCAATCGCGTGCCCACGGGTTTTAAAAGCTTCTTGCACGCGCGTGATCGACAAATCTGTCTACAAATCGTGGCGTAGTTCTACCAACGGAGCGAAGTCTCAACCGTGGAATGCAAAAAGCGGATCATGTCGATTCGACCGAGGCATTGCGTGATGGTTTTTCTCCGCTCACAATAGACCACGCGCATCGAGGTTCCCTGAGCGCGTCTGGAAATCACTCCAGCTGATCCTGTGCTCCACAATGTTCACCTGCAGAAGTCTGATGATCTGCTTACCTCAATACCGAAGCCATGACGTCAGGCGCATGACCGATCTATCAATGGACGGCCTTTGCTTCGGTGAGGGCGGATACAGGAAAGGATATAAGAAGCTTGTGCCCCTCCCATTGGTGACATCTATGTGGACACAAGGTCGGTTACGGTCCAGCCGCAAACGTATTACAGAGGGAGACTCCAGCGTCCTCGCAGTACCCCTCCCAGCGGTCTGTCTGGAGATTTCGCACATCGGCAATCGTCTTCCGTTTGGCGGGGTCTCACACAAATTATCTTACGCATTTTCCCAAAATTTTTGCCCCTTCATGTAATGCCGATCAGGCCCCTACCTCGCCCGTTACGAAATTTATGAAAGACCCCCAAAAGGTCCTTTCCCATAACCCGCCTGCTCAGTTTTCCGCAGAGCCCGCCCATCTGACTGGCAAGTCAGCCGGACCGGCAGACAGTCCTCAGGCAGAGTCGGCCCGCGGTTCGAACGCTGCGACCGGCCCCTATTCCCGGTACACCGGCCTATGTATAGCCGACGCACCCGCTCACACGTCAGCGCCACGCGACCCGCGCCGCTGCACAAGATCGGATCTGATCCGGGTACCGGATTCGCTCCCGGCCAGGCGCCGGTTCCGGGAACCGGCGACGGCCCATCGGATCGGCTCGACCAGAGGCGTATCTGAGCTGGGAGCTTCCGGTGCGGAGCTGTCGGCGGGACGGCCAGCGGGGCGGCAGCTGTCCGTCTGACTGGAGAGCTCCTGCTACGGCGACGGACGGAGCCGGCTACGGAGAACGGCGGAACTGTCCGCGCAGGCCTGCAGAAATGTCCGCGGAGACGGGCGGAACTGTCTACCGAAAACAGTGGAGTCTTTCGCGGAGACCGGCGGAGTTGTCCGCGGAGACCGGCGGAGTTGTCCGCGGAGGTCGACGGAGCTCGTCGCGGACAGCGCAGGAGTCGTCCACGGAAACCGCAGAGACTGTCCGCGGACACCAGCGGAGCTACTCGCGTGCACGAGTGGATCTGTCCGCGAAGACCAGCGGAACTGTCCGCGCAGACCAGCGGAACTGTCCGCGGACACCGGCGCCACTGTCGACAGACGCCCTCCGGCTCGAAAGAGCTCTGCCGGCAGCTCGGCCGGCCGCTCCCAGCCGGCCGGCGGGCGCCGGAAACGGTCGCGCTCCGGCGCCGCCCGAATGGGCTTTCTGACCAGCAAGCGCCCATTGATCCCGGCGATAGCCGGCCCGGAGCTGACAGACCACTGCTGCGGCGCAGATCCCGGCCACAGAGCGCGCCGCGCCTCATTGACGTGCTGCGGGTGGGAGCCGGGAACCGCGGCAGACTGGAGACTCCGAATGCGGGACGGCGCTGGGCTGGGTGCGCTCTTCTGCAAACCACTCGCGGAAGAGCGCCAGCCCGCCCGCCCGCGGACTTGTTTGAGACGGCGGATGCGGTTTTCAGGAAGCGCCGCCTCAACGGGCTGGGGGAACAATGGCCCGCTGTACCGGTTGAAGGAAAGCGGGTCTCGGTTATGAAAGGAGCATACGAGAGAGAGAGAGCCGCCTGCGAGCTTCTTTCTGATTCCAGCCCGGTGCATTCTGCTCCGGCTCAGAAGCTCTCGTCTCTGTTGATTGTCGTCAGATCAGCAGTGCAATATCATCAGTCTGCCCCGCATCAGTTGGAAAACGAGCTGAGCGGAATAACTAGACAGAGTGGAAATCCCAGTTGGACGCCAAGCAAAGTGACGACTGTAGAACTGCGCTGAACACACCGCGAAGATGACTACCTCCTCTGCCACCACGCAATGTTAGGCAATATAGCGCGCAGCCTTCCCTGACGCTCAGATCATTAACAAGGTGTGAACCTGTGCAACATCACGATCGCCGGTCAAGAGGCGCCGCAGCCAAGCCCTCCTGCACTCTTCTGAGAACCCGCGCCATCTCTGCCCGCAGCCAATCACGGGGCTCGTTCGCGGCAGCGCGAGCAGCGCCTGCCGCGGCCGAACACGGCAAGCTGTCGCTTCTCACGCCGCGGCCGCGCCGCCGCCGCGGACGCCTCGGCACAACCCATTTTCATTAGCGGCGCCGGCGGCGGCGGCCGAGGTGACGGCGCCCAGCTGCGCGCGGGAAAACACGCCGTCGATCGGCGCGCCGCGGCTGATGGATGAGCTCGGCCTGTCTGGCGCGGTCGCCCCACACGCGCCGCTATCGGCGCCGAAGTGGCGCGACGGCGTCGCTCCCGACGTACGATCACTACAAACGGAGCGGGAGCTCCTCTTAATTACCGTCAACAAAGGTCGAGACTCGGACGCGGCTGCCGGTCGCGGAACGCCGCCAGCGCCCTGTAATTAGCCGTCGGCCCGTCGCGTGGCGGCGGCGTCACGTGACCAAACTGACGCGTCCTATCGCCTGATCGCGGCGGCCGCCGCCGGAGACGGGCGCGGAAACACGCGTCAGTGGTTTTCGCGGCTGACGGACGAAACGCCGGCGGTCGGGTAGTTTGGGCTCCACTGGAGACCGGCCACCTCCGGCCTCGGCAGACGTGAGAAATCCAGTGGGCGGAAGATCGACCCATGCTGGCATTCGATCCTTCACCTCGGCAGATCGGGGGATAAGACACGTCAAAAAAGCTCAGGCCTGAGTCACTGGCCGGCGAATTGGATTGGATGAATCGGATCAGCGTTTTGATGAATCGCCCGCGGGCGGCGGCGACCCTGGATCGGCGTCGGAGCGGCGCCGGCTCACGTCGAAATGCGGTTCTGAAAGCAGCGGACACGGGTGGAGCGGACACAACCGGAGCGGACACGGACAGAGCGGACACAACCGGAGCGGACAGGGCTGGAGCGGACAGAGCCGGAACGGACAGACCGCAGCGGACAAGATCAAAACGGACACGACGAGGGCGGTCAGATCGAGGTGTATACGACCGGGGCGAACAAGATCAAAGCGCACAACACAGGAGCGGACAGATCGGAACGGACACGACCAACACGGAGAAGACCGAATCAGGTACGACCGAAGCGGACCCGGTCAGAGGTGTCCGACACGGACGGAAGGCGGAGACAGCGAGGCTGAAGAGGACGGCGACGGTCACAGCGGGCCAGAGGGCAGCGACGGTCACAGCGGGCCAGAGGGCAGCGACGGTCACAGCGGGCCAGAGGGCAGCGACGGTCACAGCGGGCCAGAGGGCAGCGACGGTCACAGCGGGCCAGAGGGCAGCGACGGTCACAGCGGGCCAGAGGGCAGCGACGGTCACAGCGGGCCAGAGGGCAGCGACGGTCACAGCGGGCCAGAGGGCAGCGACGGTCACAGCGGGCCAGAGGGCAGCGACGGTCACAGCGGGCCAGAGGGCAGCGACGGTCACAGCGGGCCAGAGGGCAGCGACGGTCACAGCGGGCCAGAGGGCAGCGACGCGGGCCGCGGTAGGACTGGAGCCGACACGCATGACGCAGCGTCGACGTCGGATCAGACCGGAACGAGACGAGATGGTGAGCGCGGCACCTCGGAGACCCGGAGTTAGACCGCTAGTGTGTCGGTCTGCCAGTCTGTCAGCGTGCCGTTTGTCTCCCGTACCCCTGTCGCCTCCACTATATATCTGCCGTCTTAACCCTAAATCTGCCGCCTGTACAGCAGATCCCCCGTTTCTGCCATCTCTCCGCATCTCTGCCGTCTCCGCCCTACATCCGCCGTCTCCGACCTACATCATCTGCCGCACCTCTGCCGTCTCCGGCCTACATCGGCCGCCTGTGCCGCATCTCTGCCGTCTCCGGTCTACATCGGCCGCCTCTGCCGCGCCTCTGCCGTCTCCGGCGCACATCGGTCGCCTCTGCCGCGCCTCTGCCGTCTCCGGCCTACACCTGCCGCCTCTGCCGTCTGCGGCGCACATCGGCCGCCTCTGCCGGCCCGCTAATGCCGGATGACGTCCGGTCGGCGGGCGGCGGACATTCGGTCGGCGCCGGCGGCCACCGGCCGATCGATGTCCGACGGCCGGCCCAATCAATGGCGGCGCCGGCCCGGCCCGGCCTCAGGACCCGGTCGCCGCGCCGGGCCGCCACCCCAGACGCCGCCCCCAGCCGCCGCCCCCAGCCGCCGCCCTCAGCTGCCGTCTTGAGACGTACTGTCCAGCTCTCGTGATCAGTTCAGGCCTTCAGATCTCGTCTCGTGTTCGGGTTTCCAGCTGAGGCTGCGGTCGTCTCGAGCTGTGTCCCAAGCCCCCGCCCCCGGCTGCGGCCCTCAGCTGAGACCACCAGCTGTCGGCTCCCGTCCCATGCTCCGCCGCCGTCCGCGGCCTCGTCCCCAGCCTCGTCCGCAGCCTCGTCCCAGCCGTGTCCCCAGCTTCGCCTCCAGCCGCAGTCGGCGGCTGCCCCAGACGCGGCCCCAGCGCTCGTCCTCGGCCCGTCCGCAGTTCCGTCTCCGCGCCACCGGCGCGCCATCTGCTTAGTATTCCGTCGCCGGCCGCGCCGAATACTGTTACCGCGCGGCGAGGCGGCGGCGGCGTCGCTGGCGGCGCGCTCCGTCGACGGGCGCGACGCGCTGATTGCCGCAGACACGAGCGGCCGCCGAGCGGACCGCACACCAACTGGGGAGCCCGCGCCGCAGGCAGACGCCGGGCAGAGGCCGGGGAGAAACGGGCCCGGTGCGTCGGTTCATCCAGGGGTGAGGCAGTTTCGCCCCGGCAATTGGCAACCCGGGCCTATTTTCGTGCGCGGCCTGTCCAAATTAGCTCGAATGCCCTCGTCCATCCAATAAGCGGTCACGGTCGATGGCGCTGTGCCGTCTGGCGGGCGCGCGAGCCGGCAGACGCTGGGCAGACCGGCCCAGCCGCCGGCAAAGCCAGCCAGGCGGGGCGCATCCTGATTTACGCCGACCTCCCGGCGACCAGCTCTCCGATTATATCGCGGGCCGTTCGATCGCTGCCGGCGCCGTCAGCGCTGACCGAAACCGGCTGCCGATACGGCCGTCACCGGCTGACGGCGGCCAGCGCTGCCGGCGCCGGCCGGCTCCGGTCGGCGATAGCGTCTGAGACGGTCGGCCCGGCAGAAACATCGACCGTCAGGATCGCGATCGGGGCCCGATCATTCAAACGCAGCCGGTTCACCGCGTCGTAAAGAGCCGCCGATCCGGCGAACGACGTATTGTAAATACAGGGAATCGGATAGCGGCAGAGGCACTGAGCAGTTTATAGCGGTTTTTGGGAAGTACGGTCACTGGGTCTGGTTGCCTTCCAGACCAACCCACAACGTTACCAGTATCAATGAGGGCACTGGAGTGGGCGCCAAAGGGAGGAGCTTAACACATCGCAGGGCATTTTCATGCGGCTGGCAGCGTCAGGTACAGATCCTCTAACGTAAAGGTTCTCTCAGACTTGCAGCACCGCGGCATGGTTCCAGAAAAAAAACGCGGTTCCGTGTCATGCACGCACCACAGTAGCCCAGTTTCTGGGCCCAGGCATCAGAAGTTGCCGCGCACAAAGACCAAGTTCACCACGCAGATTATTCTTTCCGGGGGCAGATCAGACCAAGTACACTGCTACAGCATTCCGTTTCTACCCCGTTTCCCGCCACTTCGCAAGCCCTTTCCCGCCACGCTGCAACGCCGACGTCCGACACCGTATCAGCAGCCAGCCCCGACGACAGAGGCGGAAAGGCGGATGGGCGCGAAGCCTCCTCACGACCTTGACCTCCGTGACCCCGACTGGCTCCGCGGCGCCGCCAAACATCCGGGACACTCACAACGGCAAACGCCCGGCCGGAGTCGGATGGACGGGCTCTCGGCGGCTACCTGTTCGGTGACGGGACTGCTCGTCGTAAACGTCTGAACCGCAAGCGGCGGTAATCAATTTGCACGCGAGTTGGTGCCAAGGGCTGCAGGAATTTGCAGACGCCATGACGTCACCAATGTCCGGTCAGCTCACCTTGAAATTCGTGGGATGCTTTGGCATTTGCTTGTTAATTAGTCCCGACGTAATAATATTTGTTAATTATTCTGACTCAATAACGGGTTACATGGGCTACCTGAACGTCCTGTTACCATTCAATCTTCCAAGAACGTAAAAGGAAAACGGCAATCTAGATGCAGCTGTCCAAACCAACCACCGGCGTCCATGCGTGGGAACATGGCACTACTGGCCAAAGGCAGCCTCATGCCCACCTGCCTAACGCATGCGTCACCCTACCGCTTCCCTCCCGGCCAGCACCCATCCGTGACAGCTCATCACCGACAACGTCCCCCCCCCGGCCATCAGGTGCTTCACAGCAAAACCATGTGACGGGTGCGCCGGTCCCACAGTCAAACGGCCATGAGCCTGGTGGGGGAAGGCAATGGCTTGGGGAGGGGGCACACTGTCCCTAAGGAACATTTTTGAAAGTATGGCATAAAACATATTAAATACTAGATACATCTCACAGCCGCTCTTACGCAATATTTTGCTACGCATATGCGAATGACTGCCGCCCAAATCGTAAAAACGAACATCTGTCTGCCGATCATTCTGCATCATGGACGCAGTCACAACCCCTTGGCCTCCCCTTATTAACACCTGCAATCAACCAACGTGAGTCGGTCGGTCAGGAGGGAGGGGGAGGGGCGACGGGGGCCCGCAGCTGCGGCGGTGGCCGACTGCTCTGCAACACTGCACCTCCGCCGCCGACAATGGCGCTGCCGGCCGCGACGGCTGGCGTCAGCTCTCGCGCGCCCGTCCCGCATTGTCTGCCGAGACCGCCCCAGGCGGCGCCTCCGGCAAGGCCGCCCGAGTCAAGGTCACGACTGGCGCCGCGGCGGCCAGGGGTCGCGCCGGCGCCGGCCTGGGTGATAGCGGGGGCCGCGGAAGGGGAAAGGCATGTGGCAGAAGCTGGGAGGTGGTTCCCAAGTTTTGAGGTTTCGAACTCGACTTCAGCTGGAGTAAGTGACATTCTGCCGTTGGGAATGCTACGAAATCTCGACTGCCATCATTAGTGAAATATGTTCAAGTGCCACTGCGAGTACCGCCTCCACGAGAAACTTCAAGGGCTATGCGCACAACGTGCCTCGACTTTCCAGGAACCAGCTTTCAATTATTTTCAAATATAATGCAAAATAAGTCAAACGACATTCACCACAATTTTTCATGCACTGGCTGGCGGGAATCTGAGCACATCTTCGCCGACTGCAAATGTACCTCGGGCATCTGCAATGCACCGGATGCCTACCAAGTCCACCATTTCCGCCGCGGCGAGCCGAGCGGGAGACGGCTCCGCCAATGAAAAGCTCCGCGTTCACCGGCGCTGGCAGCCTTCATTACCATAGCTCTTCTGCGGACTTTCGCTCGGCTTTATTACCATATTTTGCACATAAACCGCGTCGAATGCGATACTGTCGCGTCGAAACGGCCCACGTCCCTTGCAGCGAGATTGACGGCCGGCTGAAACGGCAGCGCGGCTGCTGCGAGCAGGACGGCCTGCTGAAACGCAGCCGGACTGCTGCGGCACCATGCTGAAACAGCGGCGAAACCCGACGGTCCGCTGACACGGCAGCAAGGCCGCCGGCAGCCCACGTCTTGACGAAATGGTAGTGCAGGTGCCAGAAAACGCGACGCCAAGCTCAAACGACGGCAGGAAGACTGCAGCGGAATATGACGACCTGCTGAAACGCCAGCACGGCTGCTACAGAACCCGAGCAGACTGCGGGGCCTCGTACCCTGAAGGCTAGGGCTATGGCTATACTGGGGACAGTCAGTCAGGGGCAGCTCACACAGTCCAGGACCCCACATCTTCAGGAAGAGAACAGTGACAGAGCCACGGCCGGTCAGTCCAACCCAGCACGAGTCCAATACACCGGCGGGCCACCCTTCGTGGTGAAGAGTCGGTCGGGACCGGGCAAAACCACTACCGTAGGTCGACCGTGGCCCCGACACCGAGGCGGCAGACGCCGTCCCTGGAGGCGGCGCTCGACCACCCGCCCAGACGAACGCTGTGGCAGCTGCTCGGAGCCGGTCGTTGCAGCCCCGCGCCCGGGCGCTGGTGAGTACCACGAACGACGCCCGGTCTCTGACAGGGCTTCCCCGCCCGCTGACTGGAACCATTCCTGGACAACGGAGGCCCTGACCCGTGGTGATGAGCTGGCAGTGCTGACGGCGGCCACCAGCGGCCGGCCCGGCGCCGGCGCGTCGTCACCCCGTCCCCCCCCCCGCCGGCCGACCGGCGCCGCTGCCATGTCCTCCCGGCCGGCGCTGGCCGTTCACCTGGCAGCCAGATGGGGCGGCCGCGCAAAAACGCCGCCTGCGCCAGTTTGGCCGCGGCGCGGCGCGGCGCGGCGAGCCGGCCGGCGGCTGCAGGACTGCGCGGCGCGGCGCTCGCGGACGGCGCTCATCGCTCACTGCCCGGCGGACACGGCCCGATCTGACGGCCGACGCCGGAACGGTCCCAGGCCGTCGCAGGACGCCCGGTCGCCGGCAGCGCGCGGTTGCAGCGGCTGCGGGGTCACGCGCCTCACGCCCGGGCCGGTCTGGCTCGTTCAGGAGGCGGGCGGGATCGGCCGCCGCTGGCAGTCACCGCTCTCTGCCACCTGAGCGGCCCGAGGCCACCGTGGCCGGGCTACTGAGCGCGAGTCCGCAGCCGGCGAGCTCCCACAGCACACCCGCCGACACCTCGCCCGTCCACCCGACCCCCGCTTAGCATGCGGCGCCACGCTCGCCGATGACTGATGGCCCGCTCCGGCCAGGCACCGACGCCGCGGCCGTCCGCCGGCTCCCGGCCGCATCCGCATGCCGACCGGGGGCCACGTGACCGGGCCCGGCCGGCCCGGCGGCGCGGCGTCCGAGCGCCGGCCGGGGCCGCCACAAGGTCGTCCGCGCCCGCCGTCTCCGGACAGCCTCCCGAGCCCCGTTCATAAACTGACATACGAGGCGCACCGGGTTACCTTGACTGGCACGTTCCGCCAAACGGCGTTCATAAACTAACCTGTGACGTCACCCGCGTTGCCTCGATAGGCACGCCGAGTTATCTCGCTGTGACCTCGGTGGGCGCCCGGTAGGTCTGGTAAGCATGGCGGCCTCCATCAAATTGTAAACAATCGACCCGGCCCTACTTACGTTCATCGTGCTCCAAAAGAGGTCGCGATCTCGGTCTGTCGAGCGAGACAGGCGGTCTCGACAGAGCAATAACTGGCAAAGTTCGAATGGCGTCGAAAACTTAATGAAAACAAACACTGCCCCAGGGCTGATACCTCCGTTACCTCCGGTAACTCTCGGGAGAGGCTCGCGCACGGGGCTCCTCCGTTCCGCAGACGCCTGAGATCAGCCGAGCAGCCGGCCATCCGGGCCGGCTCCGCAGACGAGCGGGCCGTCGGCAGCCCAGGCGGAATGCATGATGCGGCGGGCCGCCGGCCGGCGCCGCCGCCAGCTGATTCACACGTCTGCAGGGCGCCGTTTACACGGAGAGGCGGCGCTGACCGGCTCGGCGGGCTCGCCGCGCACGTCTCGCCTTGTCGGTTTACGAGCGCGCCTTTATAATCCCGTCGCGCCGGCCGGCCGGCGCCGCGCGGAGGCTCGGTTTCGCCCGCATCGCCAGGCGGGTCACACCGCGGCGGCGGCGGCGGCGGCGGCGGCGGCGGCGGGCGTACATGCGGCGGTAATTCCAGCCCTCCGCGGCGGCGGACGCGGCGCACCGGCCCGCGTCGGCTATCGGGTCGATCGGCGGGACCGGACGCGCGGTGACAAACCGGCGACAGGCCGGCGGCGCAACGTAGCAGCAGCCGCGCCTGCGCCGCCCGCGCCGCATTAGTCGACGTCAGCGGGGCCGCCGCGGCCGCCGCGCGACGGTCGTCTGCCGCGCGCGGCGGCGCGACGGCGGCGGCCGCTTCCGACCATCGCTCTCCGTCGCGGCCAGGCGGTGGCGGCGGCGACGACGATTCGTCGTGCGGCCGGCTGTCGGTGGCACCTGAAGCCGCCGTCGAACGCCGCTCGTTAGCGGGGTGGGATTAATAGCGCGGCGGCGGCCCGGCTGGCCGGGCTGGAGCCTTCTGTTGCGCCGACTCGGCTCGCGCGGAGACAGGTCCTCTGGCGGAGACGGGCCTGGGCGGGGACTGAAACTCCGGCGGAGACTGAAGTGAAACGCAAGAATGAAGACACGGAACCTTCCTCGCCCGGAGACGGAGGCGGGAGACCACCTCTAGGACGGCGGCAGGGGTGGGAGAGTTTGGGGGAGACGGGGTAAGAGACTCCGGGGCGGAGACGGAGGTTAGAGACTCTCGGGCGGAG
Organism: Capitulum mitella; assembly: GCA_030062745.1. NCBI lineage: Eukaryota > Metazoa > Arthropoda > Thecostraca > Pollicipedomorpha > Pollicipedidae > Capitulum > Capitulum mitella. The sequence goes on along the minus strand of CP099851.1, from coordinate 17,987,756 downwards.
ACGGAGATGAGACTCTCCTTCGCGTGAAGACTGGCTCCCGCACGGACGAGGCGAGACAGAACTCGAGTTAGAGACGGCCAGCTGAAGAGGATAAAACAGAATCTCCGCTGGAACCGGAGCTGGAGCACAAGTGGGACCTGCCGCAGAAGCTGGGACCCGAATGGGTGCTGAAGCCGGACTGGAACACAAGAGACAGCTGAGACTAAAAATAGCACACGAGGGGGAGCCAAGGACACACTGAGCATGGTCAGGATGACAGAGCTGGATCGTTACGAGACCAATGAGGGGGCCCCGTGGGTCCAGTGAAACGAAAACAGGGTCTTTTAATGTCACTCGACTTAAGCTTTCAGAGCAGGTACAACGGAGGCAGAGGTCAGACTAATGTGGTGCAAAGGCCAACATGAAACATTCAACTTCACTTAGTGCTAGATGCATCCTGTGAGACTAAACGGAATCCTAACTACTCACGAGATTTCAAAAAAGATGGCTGTCGAGCAGGCCACCCTCTCTTCAGCCTTGCACGGAAATGGCAGAACAGCAACGAACGCCACAACACTATCAAAGAACACAGATGTAATCTTGCTCACTTGTTTTTACGTCTGCCATACATTTTGCAATGCCCTGCTCAAGGTGTCGTTGTCGCGCTGGGATGCACCAAACATGGGATTACAAGCGCCGTACAAGTTCTCGTTACTCGGAAGGTTTGAGGGCAAACAATCTTTCCGGCAGACGTGGAGGTATTATACGCTGTTCATTATTATCTTTTTTGTTTTTTTTCTACATTTTAAATTGTTAATATATTTCCGCCATACGATGAAAAGCAAATGAAGTCTCCATCGCCATCAAATGCAAAGCAGAGCACAAGCAAACGAAAATCTAATTTGGCCAAATCGCGCTGCAACAGTCTACAGGTACGTCGCAGAATTGCTCCTGCACATACCAGGCATCATCCCCACACGAACTTCTTGTTCCCAATCGCCGTAGCAACACATGCACACGAGATGCATGCACCGCCGCCGGCAGGACACGGCCCCCTGCACCGCTGCCGCACTGTTCCGGGCACGTGCAGCGCGCGCACCTGGCCTCACGGCGCCACGAGCTGCGCGCGCCGGCCATCTGGGGCACCAACAGAGCGGATCGCCCCGTCCAGCGGCGCGCCGAGCCGCCGGTAATCCGTTCCACGCGACCGCGCCTGTCACGCGGCCGGCCGGCCGGCCCACTTCCACAAACGCAGCGCCGCGTCCACGGCCGCGCTAATTACCCAGCGTCATCCCCCCTGCCGGCAACAGCCGGGGGGGAGGAAGATCGTGACACGTTCGAAGAGGAGCTCGAGGCCGAGCTGACCGACTCGTCCTTCGCGGTGGCATGCTCGCGCTGGAGTTCGGCCGACGGGGGACAAATCCGCGCTCGCCGACGTCGCCGGGCTCGCCTGAAAGGCCGCGAGACGTGTCGTACACGCCTCCGACCGCTAACAAGGCGAGGGGCCCGGTCCGGGGGCTCGAGATGGGGCCCCGGATAGCGTCGAGCAGCGTTCGCTCCAGGTCGCTAGCCAGATGCCGGCTCCGTCAGGGCCGGAGTGGGACCCTAAACAGCACCCCTCCCGTCACGTGACTGGCCCGAGCGGGGCGCTAGCTCGGCAGAGCCAGGTGGTCTGACTGCGCTCTGTACCGACCCCCCCCCCCCCTCTCCCGTGCAAGAGGCCGCGTCGCGGGCGGCTGTCAGAGGTCACGACCAGGGGTGGGGAAGGGCTACAACGGCCAGCGACCACCGGCGGCGACCACAGCAGCACCAGCAGCAGCAGCAGGAGCCAAGTGCTGGCGTGCACCAAAGCGGCCCGGCGCAGAACACGGTGCAGGGCAGCGACGGCTGACTGCGCGCTTTGTGTGCGCGCTCTGCGCTAGTACTCATCTGCGCGAGGTCCATGCATGCAAGGCTACGCCACTTTCTCCTGTGTGGTTTAACGTCACGTGGATATGAGCAAAGATGCATCACGCAATGTATTCGATGGTCACGTCAGAAGGAAGCGCTAATACCCCTCATTTGCATTCATAAAGGAAGCTCTACCCATAGAGATTAAAAACAAAGGCGCCAGGCACGGGAAACGGTGGAAAGGAAAGTACTGGCAAAGAAGTGTTGCGAGTAGCGGCATCTATCAATGCCACAGAGGCGGTACGAATAGAACCCGTCTCCGCTGCCATTACCACCTAATGACTTCCCATAAAAACCGCTGGCAAAGGAAGCACGTCGGCGGGCAAGAATTAATCACCATTCTGTACTGCACAAAAAGCATTGATTAGTGCTCGGTAGTACATCATGGCGACTGTTCCCAACACGCACCAGCGTTTTTGACAAGGAGCATGGACAACAGAACGGTCCATGGACCCCAGAATGGAGAGGAAGACGAACGCACTAATTACAAAGGGAGTTGCTGTAGAGATAGTTTTGTAGATCGAGAGCATTTCCGGCAGATACCAGTCAACAATGGCGACTTCGTGACAGAGAAAATTAGTCTTCGACAGGAGCGACCTCGAAATGACACAATTCGTCTCACGACTTCCTTTCTGGGCTGACGTAATCACGCGATCAAATCGACTGAATATTCCATTCAAAGGCTTTGTGTACCAGTCAGGAACGCGACGCCTCAAGAATACCATCGTTCCATCGTCTAAAAACCGCTGAAAAGTTCGTTTCTTTGTGCTGGCGTGGTTTTACATTGCCCCGAATTCGGCTTGCGTGGCGTGTGTTGCATTGTTATCCACCTGCATCCCTCGTTGGTATATCCCAACGAACGCAATATGACAAAACAAACTTCATGCTCCAGCGCACCACTTACTCTCCAGACCAGGGTTGGAAAATGTGTTGTTTTTTTGGTGTTGAACACCAAAAAACCGCGCTCCAACAATATCTTATACACCGAAAGTTTGATCATGTGTCTCATCAGAAAGTTACGTCGTGACCATACTGACGAATTTCTAACTCTGAAGGCAAATGACTATCTCCATTCAGTAAGAAGCAGGTACGATGCCATAACTGAATTACACCAAGAACGCCAACGTAAACCAGCAATGCTCTATGTAAAGAAAAGAAAAACTGCACTCCGGCACCAAGACCGAAAACCAAATTTCCAACCCTGGCCCAGACCGCATTCGGCCTGGGCCAGCGGTGGTGATGATACATGATACGGTCCACCAATGCTCCCCAACCCTCTCACTATCTGGAGTCCAGTGGTAAGCGAATTCCAGACCCGACCACAGCTCGGGTAACGATGAGCCCTGCGGCAACGCCATGACCCGGCCGACATTCCCAGAGAAAGCGGATCGCAGTTCACATCAGCGCGTGCCGGCACGAAATGCGGCTGGTGGCACGGGAAAGGAAAAAATACGCGTACATATTCATGAGGACTAGTGAGAGAACCCAATCAACACGACGAGATACGACATACAGATAACGACATGGAGAGAGAAAGAGCCGAAGGACACAACTACGGAAAAGATAGACGGCCGCGATGGCGGAGGTATAGGGAGAGAGGTGAAAGGAACAAGAGAGTGAGGGGCAAAGAAAGAGGGGAAGGGACAGAGGGGAGAGCGAGGGACGGTCAGAGAGAGGCGAGGTCCAGAGGCAAGGGACAAAGAGCGAGGGTGGGACAGCAACAGAGGAGCACGAGAGGGATACAGGGTGAGGAACAGAGACAGAGGGCCAGAGGGGCCAGATGTCCACTTTTCTGCAGTCGGGCGAGCGTCTGGCGATAACCCTAACGAACCGGAAAATTCGGATTTAATTACAATAATTAACCGGTTCCGGTCACGACGCGGAAATTCCTGGAGTTCATGGCCGTCGACGGGTGAGGACTGCCCATGACAAGAAAGAAGCGGCACTCCAAACCAAAAGGTTCAACTCAGACAGCGAAATCAAACAGAACCGAACACAACAAACTCAAATGAACCGAAATAGACTGCGTGCACGTGAATTACTATTCATACAGCCTACGCATGCCAGCTCGGGTCACACTCGCAAAACACACCGCAAAAAGAGGGTTTCCAACAAGGGCAACCTTGGAGATTTCCTCCGCGGGCCAAAAACCACCTCGGCCGGCACTCGGCGGTACACGGGACGTCTGGTTCCACTTACCGAGCCGAACGTATCTTCGCGGCCGGAGGTTCTCCTGCCACGAGCTCAGCACAGGAGTCCACATCGCCATGAGCACCATCACCCGCCACACGGTGGCGGGCGTCGTCTCCGCGCGCTGGGACGCCATCGTCGGGCGCGCGGCGGCCGACCGTGACACCGGGTCCTCCCGCCCGACACTGACACCGGGTCCTGCCCGACACCGGCCCGGGCCGTCCCGGGCCCGACACGGACCGCGTCACGCGCCGACGCCGGCCCTGAGCTCGCCGGCCGAGGTCCGGCCGTCAGTCCGGCCGCCGCTCCTGGCCCGGCTGGCGGCGGTGGCGCGCCGTCCTCGCGCTGCCGCGGTCCCGCTCGGGTCACGCGCCGGCCGCGGCGGCAGGCACGGCGGTCGCGTCGGCTACCTCCCCGGCCGCATCCCTGAAACCGGAGAGCCGGCGGTCAGCACGGAGAAAGCCCGGCCGGGCCGAGCCGGGGCGGGCCGGGTCGTCAGGGTGAGCGATCGCGCGGGCGCGGCGGGCGGCGGGGGCGGCCGGGCGGGACGGCCGGTCCCGCTGTGGGTCGGGCGCCGGGCGACACGCACTGAATACGGAGCTCGACGGGCCGCGGCGGCGGCGGCGGTCCGGTCGCCGGGTCGGCCGACCCAGACGTCTGGGAATCCTCTTTTTGTCCGGATTTCGCCGCGCCCACGGCGTGAGAAGCCGCCCGACGGTTTCCCCGGCGACGCTGCCGTCCGCCGGCGGCCGGCGAAAGCGCCGGGCCGGACGTTTCGCGCGCCGGCCCGCCGTCGGCGACGGCGGCCGGCCGGCCGAGACACGCAGCGGGCGCTCATTCCATTACGGCGCAGCGCCGCCGCTCCTCCGCCGCGGTCCTCCGGCGGCGCTCATTAACTAATTAGCCGGCTGAGGCGGGGTTCACGCCCCAGCCCGGGGCCGGCCGTGGCGCGCGCCGGCCGGCGACACGATGGCCGCGGAGCACGCACTGCCGCCGGCCCGGACAGGGCAGCGACCGCGGAGCACGGTGCCGGCGGCCGGGCGCCGCGGGCCCGGTGTTCTCCGCGCGTGGTGTGACGATGCCGCTCTGGGCGCAGAGATGTGGCTGGCAGTCACATATTCGCCTGGCTCTCAGGACCGTTCAAGGACGGAGTGAGACGGCATAGCCTACGTGGGGCTATGGTTCATAGCAGTGGCAGCGGCATGCAGGGGAGTTTGTTCTCGGTGTCCGAGCGAAGACGACAGACTACGCCGCACAGAAGCCCGATCGATCATACGAGCCGTGCCGTTCCGAGATTGTGTCCATCTTCCCAAACTTTGGTAATTGGGCCCGCTGAACAGGTTCAAAAGCAGGCCGTGATGAAATCGCCTGACGCTGCTGCCCAAGGACGCCGACACGGTGAGAGTCGGGTAAAGAAGATAAGCAGCGTTGTCGCCAAGAAAAATGACGTCATCCTGACCGGCCGGAGGCGGGGAGACCGAGCGGCCAACAGCTCACAAGTGGAACCCCGGAGACTGGAGCCAACGTTCCCGCCATTATCTCAATGAGACCAATTGTCCCCTGAATCGCATTTTCTCCAGAAACGCGGCCTCCCAACTGCATTACCTCGACGTCTGAGAATCGAGGTAACACGCCCCGTAAGTGGCACGGTCGCCGGGCGTCGGGCCGGTGAGAAGCCGCCCCGGGGAACAGCGGACCGCGGACCCCAGCGGCACGGTAAAACACCCGCTGGGGTCGGCGCACTGCTGGCGACCCCGGCACCGCGCACAAAGCGTCCTCAGATCCCGCACAGGCCCGGTCTGTGCCGGCGCGTCCTCAGGGGGCCGGGACGGGACGGGGGAGGGCGGGCCGCGCGTGCAGCGGAGAGCACGCGGCCGCGCCGGCGCCGCTCGAGATCCGCCGACCGCCGACGTCGCGCCGACAGCGGCGCCATTCACCGCCCCGGCCGGGCGGCCGGCGGCGGAGGAGACGCGCCGGGTCAGGACGCAGCGCCGCGCCTGCCCGCCGCCCCGCCCCGCCCGGCCCTCGCCGCGGCCGGCCGGCTCGGCGGCGCGCCGCCACTGTTTGGGTTACGGCGAGGCCGGCCGGGCGCCGCGCGGGGCGTCAAAAGGTAAACAGAGCGGCCGGCCAGCAGGGTGGGGACGGCCAGCGACATGGACGGGCCGAGAGCGGCCGGCGGAGGCGCGGCGGCCGAGAACGGCCGGCGGACGACGTCGCCAGGGAACGGCACGGGCCGCGGCGGAGAGAAGGGGAGGATGCGGCGCAGAGGATGGGAGGAGCACGCCACACTCTGCCATCGCCAATCCGCCCGATTCGCCCATTTGCCGCTTCCGACTCACGGCAGCAACTGAGAGTCCAGGGTCTCGAGTACCAAAACGGCTTAGAGGCGAAAATCACGATCGCAGCTAGACTCCTGTCCCCAGTTCAAAGTGTCCCACATCTCCACGCCACCCTCTTCCCTCACTGCCGGAAAAGCCGACCGACACAGCCCCCCAGCGCACCTCACTCACCGCGGCTCTCCGCGTGCGTTCGCCCGTACAGCTCGTCCTGCGCCGCGCCAGCCGCCTCCGCCGCGTCCGCCGCCACGGCGCTCACTGGCGCGCGACCGGCCGCCGCGCGCCGCCGCCGTCGGCCGCGGCAAGCGCGCGTGCGCCTGCGTGCGTGTATGTCTGTGTGGGGGACGCACGGGCGTGTGCGGTACCGGCGGTGGGTCGACTGGGGCGCCGCCCACCGGTATTGATCAGAGTCAGAGGGCCGCCGGGATGACGTCACTGCGGCCGACGGTGTCGACGGCAGGGCTGACCGTCGGTGACGTCACACTCCCGGCCGGACGGCGAGTGGAGGTGACGTCACACTGCCGAGATGGAGAGCGAGTGAATGACGTAACAATGATATGGCAGAAGCTGACTTCAGGTGATGTGGCATCGCCAGGGTGGAGAGCCAATGAAGGTAACATCATATTGTGTTCCACTCCATTTTTATCCGTGTTCCATGCGTGCATGAAACGGCGTGAAAACACCTTTGGATGAAAAAAATTACTGTGCCTGAGGCACTCTGAATAACTGAATGCATAACTTAATCAACGACGAGCGACACTAGTTCTCACGTGCGGGAAGGATACTCTGGGAAAACTGTCTGTGGGAAGAGGTATCAGTAGGATTTCAGACCATTTGTTTCCCATTAATACATGAATCTATGACAAAAAAAAATCCCTAAGATGTCGGAATGGTATTGCAAATCTCCCCCGAGATCCAGCCAAGACGAAGCGTCACGCACCGGAAGACGACTGGTAAGACCTCGTCGCGTGCAGACACCACCCGCCACACAGACAACCCAACGCGACATGATGGGTCACCGGCCTGATCCTGACGATGCTGCCACAAGCCGCCGTGCGGCATCAACCCTGGCCCGGAATGAAGTGACGTGCTGTGAAAACAACGCTGACCACCACCAACGTCGGTTTCAAAGACCCCGGAACAGCTCAGCGCTCACGCTGGCCTCAACTTCCACACGCAAGCTGCTTTCTGACGTGCGTGAAGTCCCGGGATATTCAGATTAAATCCAGGTGCACGAGGCAAGTGGGATCACAAGACACGTCAGGCTACAGGCAGCGCAATAAGGGAGTCGAATGATGGAGCAGGCTGCGGGGGCAGCTGTTTCGACATACGTCTTGACGTTTTACATTACCCCCACATCACACGGAAAAGACGACTTCAAGCGAAGGTTCCACGTTTTACGCGTGCTTTGCGCTAAGATGGCGTCGTCGTCGCTCTGAAATCCACTTGTGACATGCATCATGTCTTACTTTTTTACTTACGAGGTTCCAAGCATTTTTTCGCGAATCTCCCCATGTTCCATTCATTCGTGTGCAACTGTCAGCTGTTGCGTGATGACACAAGCAAACGCAAGCAAAAAAAGTTCCAAAAGACCTTCTGATTATACCCCTCCAGAGTAACATTCTCATCTTCTACAAATTTCTCAGGAAAATGAGAGCCGAAAATGGGAAAAGATTCTTGGGACCAACCCTATGTTTGAAACGTACCGCAACGTGGAACGCTCCCTTCCAAAACGGCCTCCCCCCTCCCGCCACTCTGAAAATGTTCCGCGTCACTGCGTCAGGGCATGGACGTAGCGGGCCACAGGGCAGGTCGCGTGGCGGGCTGTCAACTTTGGATAATTCCACACGATCACGCGCGGAAACACATTGCATTAACAGGCTCTGGCTCTACCACCGTTTTTCCACAAATGCTCATGGTCTAGACCAACGACGACGTAGCTTTTAAACACTACTGATATATTAATCTATGTATCAGACCACAAACATTCGTTCCAGAACCGGCTCCAATTAGTTACAATCTTTTGCGACCTATCTGATTTCCAGCGTTCCAAGACAAGGAACAGAGCTCAGCAAGCCAGGCCTCCACAGCATTCGCCGCGCGATGCGATGTACTTTCCATTCGTCGCACAACAGTGTTGGGTGAAAGTCGCGACCCGGAGAAATTAACAAAAGTTTTGGCGAGAACGCGGCGACTTGTAAGCACCGTCTGTACAAGTTCCACAACGCCCTCATCGCGACCTTGGTGGCGACATCTATTTCAAACTCAGCTGAGGCTGTGGTTGTTCCAACGAGGCTCCGGGTGCCTGCAAAGCACCAGGCTGAAATCAAATATGCTTCCCAGAAACCGGACGACAGGAGTTTTCCGAAATGCCGAAATGCTACATGAAAAGCTTCGCAAATGCTCCAAAGCCGGAGGGCTCAGATTTCCGTGGAATGACTATGCCGGTAAACACTTCCTGGATCACGAGAAACACGTCGACGCTGCCGCGTCTGGTTTTCGTCCGCAGCCCCACCCGTTTCGGAGCACGTCATGGAGTTCCGACCATCTGCCGCCTGGCACCACGAGAGTTACATAACCGGAGGCCTGCACACGGTCACGCCAACCGCAGAGTACGCAGTCATTCGCAAGTTCAAGCCTAGGTCGAATTCTTAAGGTGGAGAGATGCGGACGTTCCTATTCCAGGTTTTCAGTCACCTACCTGGTAAACAGTGATCTGTTGGTGGTAGTGGGTAAACTTTTTGGTCGTAGGTTATGCATAGCTGAGTCAGTGACATAATGATAACCACGGTGCTTCCTTTATCACATATTTCACGAAACAAGCAAAGGAACTTTCTTCCTTTGCTTTGGTCAAATTCATCATCCTTCCGCTGCATCTTATTCGCCCACTTTAAACGACAGGCAGCAAACTTTCGCCACCTGAAGTCTTCACGGGACACTATCCTTGCCTTACTGTCCAAGCGGCAAACTGCGCCGGGCACCCGCTCGAAGGCTCCTGAATTTGTGACCGAAATGCCCGAGGATAATGAAAATCAAGAGCCAAACGACAGAAACCAGATCAGTGTCGGCGGCGACAGAGCAACACGCCGTCATAAACTTTACAAAAATTCGCAAACGCCGCTGACGTTTCTATTTCTAGGAAATTCACCAGTGAGGAGTAAAAAAATTACACTTGTCGTCGTCACCATACCGAAAGACGATGTGATTTCGTATCTCTGGTCCATTCTAGATACCAGGGATTTCTTGCAAACGCCGCATGAGTCACTCGCCTTAAACGGCATGCCAGCTTAAAACAAAAATGACAGCAATACTTAAGTGTGAAGGCGGCGCCTGTCGCCAAGGACAAAATCAAACAGTCCGATACCAGAGAGGAGGGTCAGGCAAAAAAAGAGCAAAAAAGGAGGTTCAGTTTCAGTAAACAGAGCCTAACCTCCAGTAAACTAAGTCTCGTCATTTCTAAAAAGGGAGCAGAACGTAAGAATACATCAATACAAGCACAATCCCGTCAAACCACATCAGACAATGCCTGAAACGGCCAAAACGGAATCTGAAAACTTCGCAAAACCCAAGCTGGCAAGATCATTTGTCAGACTTCAGTCTCCGACTCCCCAAAGTTGGCGACGTTTGGTGAGGCCGGCAAAATTACACATTCCGGTAGACAACAAACAGATGGCCTCATCTGGAGTGCGTTGTCTCCCAATTTGGGGCGCTTTGATGCCCTACATAGTGGAACTGAAGGCCTTCACCACAAATCCCAGACGACTATTCGCGAATTCAAAGGCCCGAATTAACCCAATTTGCGGGAAGCTTGGGATCAACAGCGAACTCGGTAGTCCGGGGCGACACCAACACGCGACACCGGACGGCTCACCGCCTCCGCCGGCCCGCCTCCGCACGCCCCTCCCCCCCCGGGGGGCCGGCTGTGGGGGGGGGGAGGCAGCGAACGGGAGCGCCCGATAGACGCCAGCAGCCCGCTCCGCCGGGCCGTCAAACCCGTCTGGCGGCGACTGCGGCTGTCAGCCGCGAACACAGCCGGCCTTCGGCCCGCCTGACGCGCGCGACAGGGACCGGCCGGGCAGCGGGAGACGGGCCGGCCGGTGGCACGCGGCCCGCAGCGGCCGGCGACGCCGGCGAGCCAGGGCCAAACAGGGCGCGAGCAGGCCATCTGCCGAAATAGGACAAACGATTGGCGACCGACTGACGCCTGACGCGACACGCGACTTGACGCCCGACTTTGGACACCTGAGCCGAAGAGGCCGTGTGTCCTAACCCACAAACAAACAAACCGAAACAGGCGAGACTATTCAAAAGTCGTCGGGGCAAACGCACCGCAGTCATCCTTGCCGCCGTTTCCCTTTTCGGCCAGGTCGCAGACCAGTTCGAGGCTTCTCGCACTTCGCAGCGGACCTGGCGCCGATCTTGGACAAACGTCGGGCCACCTGCTGAACGTCGCTGCCAGTCTGTGGCCGACACAGACACTGCGCATTGTCACTGGTGGGACACAAAGACCATGGCCATGCCAGGGACGGCGGTGACGGCCGAATATCATTACGGCGGACAGCCGTGACGGGGAACAGCTGAGCTAGCCTGGACAGCAGATGAAAGGGTGACGGATTATCTTTTCCGGCCCGGTTTAAACGGACAATGAAATGCAGTGGCGAGCGACATTGATGGAGGACGCTGGAAGTAGAAGCGTGCTCACAGTTTTCTTGCGAGACCCATGAGACGGAAAATATTCCAAAAAGCCAAACATTCGGCCAATGAAGCGTAGTTATTACAAAATCAATCAAAATTCGTTCTCGGGAAGTCCATCTGACCCCTTTGAACCTCCTTAGGTTGTGCTGTTAATGATGACAGAATCACGGAGCTCTGCGATGGCGGAGAGTCAGGGCGGCAGGCCGCCACTGTCTCGAGAGAGCAGCGCTGGCCCGCAGTAACGTCGTCCCCCCTGCCGCCGGCGCCGCCTCTGCCGACCTGCCGGCCACCCTGACAACCTTCCACTGTGACCCGTTGGTCGGATGTTTTTCGGTGTCATCAAAAACACCCAAAGGCCATCGTCCGAAACGGGCTGCGCTTACAGGCGAGAGCGGCGCGGAAAGCACTCGGACGCCGGTTACGTAAAAAGGCGTCAGGATTGAAAAAAAATTAAAACTTCAAACGCTAAACGCTAAAAAACGTTAGGACAACACATGAAAAATAGCATCAAGTAACAACAGGCACACAGATGAACAGACAGTGTTTACAGGGAAGAGGCCACAAGGAAAGCTGTCTCAAAGAATGGGACGGGAAGCACTCAGCAGGCAGTAAAAATGGCGGCGCCCACGCTGCTGGGCCTCACAGCCGGCGGGGCACAGCGCACGAACTGTCCCCTCCCCCTTCCCAGCCCTCAACTGAGCAGGCACGTCGTTTGTCGGTCCGATCCCCGCCGTCAGGTGGCGCCCCGCCGGCGGGCCGACGGCGGCGGCCGGGCCGCGGCAGCCGCAGGTGGTCGCTTTAAGGTCAGGGCGTCAGCAGGGCCCGTCGGCCGCGCCTGCTGCCTCCCCACCTACCAAAGCAGGCGGCGCTCGCCGCCGCCGCTCCCTGTGAACTCGACGAGTGCGCGCTGCCGCTCCGGCGCCGCCGACGGAGAGCTCCGGCCAGTGTTGGAAATCTGTTTTTTCTTCCAGGTGTCGGAGTACATATTCTCTTTTGGGTCTAAAATGTCATGCGTTTATGTGAGAAACGTGGACTAACCAGGTGCTTTGCAAGCATATGTGGCCAGCAGGGGCGGATCCAGCGGCTACGTTTGGGGGGGAACAGTTTCCAGTTTTCCAATTACATGGCAAGTCAGCGGAGTCCTTGACCGGCACGGGGGGGGGGGGGGACGGCGGCTGGCCGTGGGTTCGGAGTGTCCCTCAGCGGCCTGGTATCAATGGTAAACCATCAACGGGGGGGGGGGGGGTGGCGCTGGGCAACTTCAAACTCTAGTTGAGTAGGAATACCCATGTCTTTTGGGGAGGGGCAAATGACCATTTTGCAGTACAAAATTATAAATATAGTTTTGTATAAGTATAAATATTTGGTGCTCTTTGACACCACAAAACGACAGTTTTCACCACACTGGCTCCGGCTCGGCGTTGTGGGGTCTCCTGCACCCTAGCCAACAGCCGGGAGACCAAAGGCGTTGGCCATGCCCTCGGGCTCGTAGAGGTCGTGACCCCGGACGCCCCGAGGCGGGCCGGCCGTCCGCCGGCGGAACGACTCGCTCGGCCGCCGGTTCGGCCGCGGCGCAGCGTCGGGGGGGGGGAAGAGGACGTGACGGCAGCAGCCGCAGGGGAGCAGACGCCGGCCGAACTCCGACAATGGCGGTCCGAGGGAGCAGACAAAGGCCGGCCGCGACACCAGCCGGCAGGGATGCCGCCAGTTGCGATGGCGCGAGACGCAGGGCGACGCGACGCGGCGGAGAGGATCGGAGGGGAGAAAACTGGAGGAAAAAGAGAGATAGGAGGGGAGGAAAATGAAAGAGAAGGGGCAATATATCAAAGTACGGGTGAAAAGACAGTATGAACAGTCGAAAATGATAAAGGACGCTTTGCGCAAAAACTAGTACATAGGCAATCGGCAGTATCGCAACAATGTTAGACGAAAAAACAACCATTCGGCGACGGACGGCAATGCTGCTTGCAAAACGGCAATCCACTCAAAAACGCGAAATTCCCGATGCGTCATTCTCCGAAACGCCACGCGCAAATACGTGGCGGCACGCGGCGACACGCCCGGTAACCGCGGCTCGGGCGCGATCTGGACGCTTCTGGAGCCCATACGCGGCAAATATTTACGAATCGGACCGTCGCGGCAGCCGTTTCCCGGAAGGTGGCGGGCCGGGCGACGTCGGCACGGGCCCTGACCATCGCCTAGTGGCGAAACGTCGCCGCCCAAAAGCGGAGCGGCGCGGCTTGTGGGGTGCACAGCGCGTCCGGGCATCGAGTGCGCCCGCACGGCGAGCCACAGCGGCGCACAGCGGCTGCGCACGACGAGGTTGCCCTGCGTCACGCATTGACGGTCTTCACCGGTTGCATCCTTCCCGCGGTAAGTTCTGCCTCGCCCGTGACGAGACTAATATGTCGTTTCACCATCCAAAACAAGATAGTTGCCCAGAACGCCTCCCACGGAAATCAGGCTGTCTCCGAGGCGGCTCGAAGAGATGTGCGGCACTGGCTGGCCCGCGGTAAATAAGACTGCTCTCAAGCAGGAAGGATGCTGAAATTTATCTCTCACTGCCGACCACACGGCTTTAATTGCTGGGCTACTCATTTATATTTGACCAATAGTCACGCCTTGGTTGGAATCCAAAAGGACCAAGTAATGGATCAGACAAAAATGCAATGGCCTTCAAGTAAATTTTATGGGACACACGGAACGTTTTCTTATAAATTTGGTCCGAATGACTGCTGAAGTGATGTTACGGACCGGAGCCCGTGTTACTCATAGCGTGTTGCACAGACTCCGACCCCTACCCTCGATCGACCAATGCCAGGTAACGGTTGATTCTGTGGCCAAAGTTGAACCTGCCGCCAAGGATGCGACACGACCATGTGGTGGTCGGCTTGACGGTCATGATTTCCCATGTGTTGGTCAGTTGCCAGCTGACACGGCAGCCAAATATGGAGCGCCGGGGCGACTGAAACCCGTTTTGCGCGCGCAGGAAAACCGGCGCTCTGTCTGACAAACCCACCGATCACGGCTGATCACCTCTGGTACAGATCCCATATTTTGTCCCACGGCTACCACCGAAGCTGCGTAGAACCTTCCGAAATGAATGGCTGAATGGCCCCTGTCTGCCACCAAGTTGCTGGACCTATTATGAAGTGGCTGTCCAGGGCCGAGAAATCAAACACAAAAGCCAAGATCATTGCCAGACAATCTTTCACAGTTTTCTTTGCTTTTGTTTCCGTTCCTTTTTCCGCCGGCAAGCATAAGCAATGTGTGATGTGACTGCTGACCTACCCGCGATATGCACATGCCTCAGTGGTGGAAAAATCAAGGTAGCAGGATGAAAACATCCTGTACGCTTACCCTCAGCTTGCTTCGCTTAACGAAGGACGACGTGTGTTCCGCAAGCCAAGAAGAGGACCTGTACTGGAATGCTTCAAAGTCACTGTCTTTTAATTAAGCTGTACTGAAACTCGGAAACACATGCCAGGTCTGAACAGGAGGTTGGGGGAGTCTGATCATCAAAATGTTCCATTTCTAAAGCCTTGGGTCTGTGTCTGAGCCTTGACATTTAAGTATGAAAAATAACGTGATTGTAGTGGGAGATTTCACGTGCCTGTGTGTCATGAAACTGCGAACAAGATGTTTCACTATCATTTCCCAAGATGAGCTTCCAGTGAAATAAGGACACATTATGAATATATCCTATGCTTCAATGTAATTACATGGCAAAATCTGAATGGATGACATAGATTGCTTCAAGTGTTTACAGTGAACTGTCTGGAACAAAACAAAAAGGCATAATGATCAGGCATCAATCATGTGATCATCATCAATCATCAACCATGTGATCAGAATGATCACATGGTGCTCGGAGAGCGCAATGGGAAGACCCCACGATGATAGACCAAGGTTTGCATTTCTTGACATCATCGTGAGAAATGAATGAGAAATTCTATTGAGGTCCAATTTACCGCTAGTCTAATTTACTGCTACCCACTGTGTACAGAGCCACCTTTGGACTGTTCAATGAACATGTGAATAGTCAAGTCCAGATTGCCAGATGTGAAGCTTATTCAAATGGGGTATATCTGACTGGAAATTTTGTCCTATTCTTGTGACAAAATGACATTTATATGTTTATCATCCATGACAAAACAAATGAATAGCGAGATAACATGTCATTTCCCAAGTTCCCCATTTTGGTAGGTAATAGACATTGGACAGGAGTCTGCTGGGCCAACTGACTCTCATGTCCTCAATCTGCAGAGTTGGGTGCAAAATGGGCCCAACAATAGTTCAGTGCATAAGTGTGGTAGTAGGGCAGGGAGTCTTGCCCATAATACCAAAAAAATCAACATATTAGATGGTAGGTCTATATGCTAAATGATGAATACTACCTAACAATTCTCCAACAAATGTTCCACATAATGACACAAATGGAGTAGATGAGATATAAAGCTCATGCCCACACACCTGCAAAAGCAGTGCTGTCCAGTACACCTCTGATGCTTTAGTATGCCTAGTCTGCAGATTTAAAATCAAGTCATGCATTACTGCATGAACTCATCAGTAGGACAGCAGTTGTACTATGAAAAAGCACCAGAAATGGATAAGGTTTGAAATCAAGATTACGTACTTCACCTTTCGTGTCCTGGGTCCCCAAAAAGGTTAAAACTGGTATAAAAGCTTCTCCGTGCGATCCATACAGCAGAGCCCATCGTTCACTTCGAACTCCAGTACAAAAGATGCTCCATATCTCAGAAATCCATTATCACAGTCTGTCACCGCCCTCATTGGGGGTTGATTCACTTTCCGGTGGTATATTGTTCCTGGGTTCTCATGCCACTAAAATGGCATATCTTTGCCGTTTCCATCTACATTCCTAGCCATCTATTCTCATAACCCTCATGTATTTACTCCCTGTTTTGTCGCTCAAATGTAACCTATGCACCAAAAATGTCTGTCTGTGTGATGCCAGATATTGGAAAATATTCTGCTGTTTCCACAAAAATGGGAAGTGGATACTTCTCCCTTTAATACAACAGTCTTGCTTCCCAGTAATACTGGTTATGAATACTAAATGAGAACGCAGTTTCTTTGTGCAAAGCAATTTATTCTTTTACAATGTTCACGGTTCAATCTGGAACAAACACAGGTGGTTAGGCATTGCAACAGGCAACAGCATTATCATCCAGCTCCGCCCAGGTCTCAGGCACCGGAGCGGGTAGACAGAGACTGATAACCAAAAGGCAGGGACGTGACCAAGTGGGGCCATGGGGGCCATGGCCCCCTGATACAAACGGTCTACACTCGACATATGGCGGTTTTGTAAGAATACGGAATAGTGATTGCATTTGTGTTGCAAAAATGATCATTATATGTTTTCCTGCACGTTAAATATGAGATAAATTAAATAAAATTGCGGTTTTCTTGGCATTTGGTCCTCGCTGTAGAAAATCCTGGCTACGTGCGTGTCAAACGGCAATGATGTACCACACTGATGATCGCCGGATTGCCACAATGAGGGTTGCTGAAGGTAAGAACCCGAGGCTAGACAAATGGAGTGGCGGCTAACCACATGCATTTCCAAAGGAACTGCGCGGAACGGATATTGCAGAACCACATAATACGGACTGCAATAGGCGCGGTGAAACAAATCGCACCAGCACACAGGCGCAGCCAGGGGGGGGGGGCGACCTGGCCCTCCTTATGCCGGCATTTTTTGTGAAAACCATTGCACATCGTCTTCTCGGCAGGCGATTTTCGTCCTATTTCAGTCTACACAGAACCCCCCCCCCCCCCGCTTAACAAAATCCTGTCTGCGCCCCTGCACCAAGACCACGTGAAACGGAGGGAAATTTAGTGACATATCGCAATCACCACGGAGAACTGGCGACCCTGACGGAGAATCGGGTGCTGGCGGGGACTGGCGGTATGTGACCTGAATAGACCGATGGAGCATTGGCAACACTGGCGGGAAACCGGGTATCGGCGGAGGTGAAACAGGGGCACACACCCCTGACGTTAGGTCGTGACTCTCGGACGTGAAGTCCCTCGGTGTGGGCGTCCGCGGAGTCGGACAGTGTCCGGATCTCGTGCCCGGAGGATCGGTGCAGACCTGAGGTTCAAAAGCGGGTGAGAGGCGTCCCACGTCGGCACCCGGAGTGCGGATGAGCAAGGGTGTCGGGGACGGCGTCGGGGACGGACCATGACGTGAGGGCGGGGGCACCGCATGGTCGGGGGTGGTCGAACGCGGGCCACGAGCGAGGTCGTGGTCGATGTTGAGACGTGGGAGTTGGATCTGAACTGGGACGCATTTCCGGAGGAACTTCCGGTTACGCAGGGTGCTCCTGCTTGAGCCGTCCACTCGAACCACGTATTGGCCATGCTGCCGAACCTCGATGACAAGGCAAGCCTTGCCTTGCGAGTCGCCACGTCCAGCGATCCCGCCATGTACGCCCTGGCTGCCATCATTGAGTCCGGCATGCCCGAGACCCGACAGGGCCTTCCGGCGCCTCTCCACGAGTACCACCAGTTTCGTCACGAGCTCCACACGGTCAACGGTGTCATGTTCTTCAAGAATCGCATCGTCGTCGCACCATCGCTGAGGTCGGAAGTGCGAGCTGCTCTACACTCAGCCCATGAAGGTGTGACGTCCAGTAGTCCAAGAGGTTCAGCCTCTTTTTTGCTCCAGCCTATGCGGTTGTCCTCAGCGGCAGGGAACGGAAAGGCGGACGGCGGAGGTGGATGACGCTGGCGATTGGGGCAGTTGCATGCTGTCTGGGAGTCAGTGTCGTCCAGAGCATCTGCCCAGCTGCCGGTCCCACATCCATCAAGGCGTCGCACGGAGCTCCCTGGACTTCGCCGACGGTCGAAAAGGTCTTGGAGATGACGCCCAGGGCAAAACATGCTTCGCGGCCCAGGAAGAGCTTGTCCGAGTCGTCTGTCACGTAGATGACCTACTCGGTCTCAGTGACCTGACCGTGTCGGTCTGTCCCAGAAAACCGGAGAACGACGGCGCCCAGGGTCCTGATGCCCTTGCCGTTGGCGGTGCGCATTTTCATAGTGACAGGAGTGAGGTCGTCGTGACTCGGACCCAAACAGCGGGTGACCCGGACGCCAGCGAGGCAGCTTTGACACCCTGTCAGCCATGGCGGGGAGGATGGCAGTCTTGGCTGTTGCAGTGAAGGTGAGGCCGAGAGCCTGATAGTCCCTAGCCTCGGTCCGGACGGTGTGATTGTCGGCTGGGTGATGCAACGACCGTGGACGGGTGATGCAACGACTGTGGTCGTTGCATGAGCCCTGTGACGGACATCTGATCGCAGAGGTGGTGATCGAGGGCGATGATCTTCTCGCCTTCTTGCACTCCGAAAGCGGTGACGGCGCACAGGGCGTCGAACGCAGCACCTTCACACTCATCGACACTGGCAGGCAGGAGGAGAAGACACTTGATTTTCCCTTGCTCCGAGCAACACTCTCAAAGTGATGGAAGCGGGCGCAATGGCTTCATTTGTGGCCGTAGGCGGGGCGCTCTTGCTGCATGAACTTGGGTGGCGCGCTCTTCCTATGGCCCGACTTGCAGCAGTATGAGGATGCACCGGTTTGGTCTGTGGGCCTAGCCTTGAGGGCATCACCCTTCCCGCGTCGATAGCCGCTGACGGCCGTGTCGGCCGCGTGAGTGTCATGGAGCTGGGAGCAGACCATTTCCCAGATTCTTTGGCGTCGACGAGCCGGAACACTTGCTCCAGCGACATGGTCTGGTCCCGGTCTCCGAGGAGGTCCAGTTGGATCTCCGGGTGGCTTATGCCCCGAAGACGTCTCGGAGGATTTCGTCCGTGTAGTCCATACCCTGTTGGCAGTGTGGACATGTGATCACAAATTTGTACTCATCAGCTTGGCCACGTAGACGGGCGCCAAAGCTGCGAACAGGGTCGTCGCGATCCTGTCGCATGGACCGTGACTCTCGTCACCGTTGCGTTCTCCTCTGACGACTGGTTGGAAACCCCAGACCTAGGTCCTGCTGAACTGGCTGCAACGGCCCTCACCAGAAATGCGTGTGACCTGACGTCGTCGGACCACCAGGTTTCGAAGTACGCCCAATCCCCGCTGCTGCCATCGGCTGAGATCGTTGTTCACCTTATCGGCCTTGAGGACCTCAGGGCTGTGGTTGTGGCTGGCGCTGTGTGCGGTGATCAGTGCAGCCACAATAGCTGGGTCCAGGTCTGGACTGCTGTAGTCGCAGCCCTTCATGGGGCACTGCACAGCAGGCATGGTCTTGACTCACCAAGTTTGAATGTTTGTCCAGACACAATCATTTTCTTGCAGATGAACCGTGGACATAAATGAGAACGCAGTCTCGTTGTACACAGTTGTTTATTCTTTGAAAGTGTCCACGGTTCGATTTGGAACAAACAGGTGGTTAAACATTGCAACAGGCAACAGCATTATCATCTAAATACCATATCAACCTACTGACACAAAGCGCACAACGCGCACAAATCTTCTGAAGGGTGGGATTCAAAACCCCGCTGTGACGTCTGAATACGCTTGTTACCCCCACAACCCACACTTCTGAGTAACGAGCTCCAAGCATTTTAAATGATAACGCCTGGACAGGATAACGACAATGAGCTCATTTATCATCAAAACCAAACGTTGTGCATTATGCCAGGGGTGGATCCAGGATTTTGCCGTGGGGAGAGGACCAATGGTCGGTGTGGGCCCCCTTCCGACCTTTTCCCTTTTTGTCGCTCTTTATATATGCAAAAATGTTGATTCGCGTTTTTTACCACAAAAAGGAACCGAAAAAATCAAGCTCGTCAACTCATTTGAGGAAATTTTGCGTTTTGTTCCCCTACAAAGTGGCCGAAATATGGCGAAAAGGCGGGGTTTTAGGAAGCTGCGTCCCTCCCTCTATTTTCATTGTCGTGTCTGTATCCAGTCCTGGAATCCCTCTGCCCTCGTAGTATCTGGAGACTTTTTTGACAGTTTAAGTTAGGTCCCGTCTTGCACTTATAGTGGCACTTTTGGTGGCCTCGGACCGTCTGTCGTGTCAGGGCCCTCTAGAAGTCGCACGTTCCTTTTACACTTCCACGTATCCCTTGCGACGTCTCAGGCGCTCCCTTGGCACTTTCAGGGGCACCTCGGACAGTGTTAGGGACCCGTCTGTCAGTTTCATGGACGCTTAAGCGATCTCGAGTTCTCTCCCGTCGTCCTTGGGACATTTTTCGCGGTCTAAGAAGCCCCTCAAGCAGTAGCAAGGACCCTCTACAAGTCTCTGTCTGTTGTGACAGAAGCACCTCTGATAATCCTCTACGTCGTTGACCATTTTAGGAGCTGCTTGGATGTCTCAACGCTTAGTAGTTTCAGGGGTCACTCTGGTCGTCTCAGGGGTCCCCATTGCTGGAAATTGCTTGTTCGCACTCTCAAAGGCCCCATTCTAGCAATCTCAGTAAACTTCCTGTTGTCCTAGCCGCCCCTATTGCCCTCCTTGGGAAACATTTTTGCTTTCTCAGGGGCGCTCTGGCAGTTACAAAAGACCTTTTGGCGATATCAGGGCCTCTGTGCAGTGTCATGGGCCCGCTGAACGTCTCCTGTGGTCTTGATGGCTGTACCAGAGGTCTTTCTCCCTTACATGGGGTATATCTAGTAGTCTTAGGTTCCTTCTAGCCGTATCAGGGGCCTTACATAGCGCTTCAGGAGTTTAAACAGCCCGCCTAACACACTCGGGGACTCTGTTGCCGTCCATGACCCCCATTTCTTTATGACCCTTATCGTCTTTGCCTAATACGGGTCCTCCGAGTTTTTTGGCGGTCTCGTGGGCCCTCTACCGTGCAAGGGCCCATCTTGCTCTCTCAGGACTTACCTCGCCTTCCTTGGCCCCCTAACTTCATCAAGTACCCTTTAGGTATTCAAAAAGACCACTGTAGCCCATTTGGGGCCCCTCTCGAGGTTGAGAAGGTCACAGATGAATCCATGTTCAGAGGGTCCTTCTGGCTGGCCAGGATCTTG